>VXBA01000210.1:0-21431 GCA_013399895.1 Serilophus lunatus
CTGGAGCGCAGTTCCTTCTGAGCAGCCACTCCCTAAAGCTGGAACTACTGAGGGGAAACTCAGGAGAACCGAGCAGAAATGGCAATTGCTTCCTGCCTCTTCTCAAATACTTCCATATCTCCTCCAGATTTATTTTGTTATGCATGGAAAGAGCCCCTCAGGGCAGCTTTTGCCCTGAGGTCAGCTCTCTCTGCGCTTGCTGGTCTCCCAGCTGTCTGCAGCTGTCTCCATTGCACCTCACTGGACTTTCAGTCCTCCTGTCTTTTGGCTTTTGATAAGCTACAAAGAGATGGTTGTTTTGTCCATGAATGTGTGTAAGGCTACTCTTCTCATGTAGGGCAATAGGAACAAACTGTTTGGAATCCTTTTTTTTGAAGCCAAAAACGGGGCTGCATGTTTATGTTGATGCTTCGGTTTTAAAGTCTGCAGCTTTGAAAACTGCATTTGAGCCTACAGAGAGGGACAAAGCTGCAGGTCCTTATCTGCTGTCCAGTAGTGCTAAAAACAGGAATGACATCTTGTAGTTCTTCATACTGTATTTTAAGAGCTGCATGGAACTTTGTGGCTGGAGAGCTGCTTGGGTGAAGATGCCCTGGGAGTGCTGGACACGGAGGTGCTGGAACATGTCCAGAAAAGGGTAATGCAGCTGGGGAAGGCTCTGGAGCACAGGTCTGATGGGGAGGGGCTGAGGGAGCTGAGGGTGTTTAAGCTGGAGAAAAATCGAGGCTCAGGAGGGATCTTCTGCCAGACTTCCTCAAATCACAAAATGACAGTGCTCACCAAAGAGCCCTTTCCTTGCCAAGCATTCTCTCTTTGCATTCAAGTGCTTTGCACTTTGAAGTAGGTGACACTTTCATATTTTTAGTTGTTTGTTTTTTTCCTGGAAGTACAAGCTCTGGATATTTTCTCTGTCTTCACAACTGCTGGATCACAACTGCTTTTGCTCAAGCTTTCCTGGAAGTTTCCAGCTTTGGAATAGACTGTGACAGAATTTTAGTTTGCGAGGTGGAAATTCTGGAAGATGCAGTATGTTTGCAGGAAAACACGTAGTTCTAATGTGGTGCCAGGCAAGCCAGTAGGGCCTTATAGGTCGCTTTCATTGAAGAGAATGAGGCGTAAACCCCAGAGGCACCCTTCTGACACAAACTATTTTCTTGTTCCACAGTCTGTCATTGAATCTGGTGCTGCAGCTGCATCGCCGAGAGAATCCACTGCTTCCAAACCGAGACCCTCAAGAAGGAGCAATTTTTCCATGTTAAGCCAGGTGCCAGCTCTTCTGCAAGAGAAGGCAGAGAAGTGCCTGAACATACTGAGTATGTTGTGTTTATTTCTTTTCTGATCGAGCAGTGTGTTGTGTGTACGTCTGAGCAGGAGCTGAGCCAAATGTTCCTCCTCAGTTTAGTGTCCCAGAGACATTCAGGATTCCCTACAGAAACTAGAAACTGCTGCTCTGCTTGGAGCCAGCAAGAACTCTCTGGCTGTTCTGGCAGCTCTGACTGGCTTGGTTTTGCCTGAGCTTCCCTCTCCAGTAAAGGCAAAAGCAGAGAATATTCTTGGATGAGCAGAAAGCTGTGACCTAGTGAATGTCCTAGTGAAATCCTGTGTTTGAGCGGCCAAATTGAACAGGATATTTGGCTACCTAAATTCTCTTTAGACTCTGGACTTCTCACCAGTCAGGTTTTTTTGTTTTTTATTTTTTTTTGTTTGGTTTGTGATTTAGGTTTGATATTTTTTTTTTGGAGGGGGGGTATGGCGCTGTTTTGGTTTGGGTTTTTTTGGTGTAGTTGGGTTTTTTGTCCTCCATTTCAAAGGAGCTCTCCTGCCCCAGGTATCTTATTGGTGCTGCTTTTATGACTGCAATTACTGCCACTGTCACATCTATAGCTTGTTTTTATAAGAATCCTACATTTTTGTCAGTAAGAACTCCTTTGAAAGAACAAGTGGCAGCATGAATAGAGAGGAAGAGGTGTTTTCAGTGTGCCCACAAAGAGGAAAAAAAGAGACTTTTATAACTACCCTGGTTTCATTTCTTAATTTTATGCTTTTAAAGAGGTATCAAAGAGACATATCTGTGTGGTGTGATCAGGGAAAAATGCACTGGAGTGAGCCTCCAGCCTGTCTGCTGCATATTCCTCAGATACAGGGCACTATGTCATGGTTGATTCCCAGCCAGTTCAGACTATTAGAATCCTCAGCCTTGGCCCCAACCCCTGCAGAGATCACACTCCAGGAAAACACAGCAAGCCCTTTGTGACTGTGTAGTACAACAAATGGAATCTGCTTCTTGCATGTAATAGTTGCCAGTGCTGTGTTCTCAGATAAGAACTGAGAGCCCAGTTTGCTCTGTGTGACCATCAACTGCTGGGACAAAAAAGTGGATTGATCTGCACCTCCTTGTGTTTGATCTCAAAGCCAATAACGTTCTGTCTTCAACGGGGGCAACAGCTTGCAACAGCTGGCTTTGGCTTCTTCACAGTGGCTGTCAGTGCTCATTCTTGGGCTTTACCAGCCTCTGATGGAATCTTCCCTGTGCCAGTGGCTGGTATGACTGCAGTGGCTACAGCCTCCCCCACAGAGTGGTTATTCCCAACAAAAGAAAGGCTCCATTTTTCCAGCTCATCTTAAGGTTTACAGATGACAAAACTTACTTGCTGTGATACCTGCTCTCTTCTGATCTCTGCCTGCTCTGAATGTGCTCCATGTGCTTGGTTTCCTGTCAAGGCAACCCTTCCAAGGACTGTAGAGAATCAGTCTTTGTGTTGACCCTCTGTGCTATGGAGCTGCCTGTCATCCTGTTGTTGTTACCCAGCTGACCACAAAGGGCTCAGAGCCACAGACAGTGGGGCTGCATTTCAGATCTCCTGGAAGGTGAGATCTGTGTTTTGAAGTGAGCATCTTGCATTTTGTTTCTTTCAGGGAGCAAGGCAAGTCTGGGAGATCCTTTGCAGAAATACGCTGAATTGGAAAACACTGGCAATGGGTGAGTTCAGCCACAGTTACTTCTATAAAACCATGGGCCAGGTATTTTGCTGGTGTAATATCTATCCAGCATGAAGTCAGGCCAGCTGCAAACATGTTCAGACACGGAGTTTAGATTGTCCTATCTCTCAGTACTGGTCAGAATTTATAGCTATGGTCAGAAGGTTTTGTCAACGTCATCATGATGCTGGCAATGTCTTGCCTGCAAGAGAGGACGGGGACCTGGAGTATCTCCTGTCCCTCAAGTGTGTGGCACCTGTTTGCTTATTTGCTTAGCAGAAATAATTTTTGTATGTCCCCAAATAATACAGCCACGCTAAGGAAAGGAGAAGAAAGTTTATCACCTTAAAGAAAGAGCAACCTGCCACCTGAGAGCTGTCAGATAACAGTTCTCAGTAATATTTCCTTCCAATATTTTGCTGAAGGAAATCTTTGGAAGTCAGGATTATGATCATATAGTTCAGAAGCTGAAACCAGAGATGAAAAAATAAGCTCCTTTTTTTAGCTGAGGCAGTAAACCAAAAGCTTCAGGAATAGACCCAATGCTGATGCACTTGGGAGGAAAATGCATCATCTGCCTGATGGCAGACCCCTCCTGGATCCTGCAGCTTTTAGGCATTCAATGCAGAGATCTCCTGTCTGGGCGTGCTTTCACACCAAGGTCTAAACTGCTTCTCCTTTCTTACCTGCTGCTTTGTTTCCAGGTCTTTTGGAACTGTTAATAAAGGACTTAGCATTGACACAGGAATGGAGGTAAGTGCCAACCAGCCCCACAGATTTTGCAGCTCGCAAGTGCTTCTCTGGTGTGAGCTGTGGCTGCAACTTTGGGTCCAGCTTTGCTGCAAAGGCCAAAGAAGCACACACCAGTGTCAGCCAGCAAAATCCATTTTGGACAGTTTTTGTCCTCCTCAGCTGGCAGAAAGAATGCAATGAGGGCAGTGATATCTTTCAGAGAAGGAAGTGCTCATTGGTCTTGATGGCTAAATACTTACTGATGAGCTGATGGTGACTGCCCTCACCCAGGCCTAGTTTCTCTTGATCTTCAGATACAGATAGCATTTAGCATTGTTTTTCATCATATGTTTTATCTCTGAGAAGAGTTCATGGAGAGCAATGGTCTATCCTAAGCAATACCATTGTGTTTAGGTCCACTGTCAGTGACAGCCCACTATGAGGATCCTCATTATGAGAGTCAGACAAGATGGTGTCTTAGAGAATCTCACTGCTCCTTGGGGCTACAGCTTCAGATTCCTGCATTCTCCTTTTTTGCTGTCAGCAAATACCTCTCAATCTTACTAGTAGTTCCTTATCCACCTGCAGTGCTTCACTTGGGAACTGCACTTAGGGAGAGGTCTGCAAGGGGTCTTAAAAGCCCTAAGCTCTGCTTATAGCCCAGGGTATAGATGTAGAGTACCAACGCATGGACTACTTCCTTTAAAGCCCAGACAATAATTGCAAATGCCAACTGTGTTAAGGAATACTTTTTAGAGTGGCAAAATCAAACTGCATGAAGTTCAGCATGCTAGGATTGCTATTTTTTTGGGGTAACCTTAATGGTCTTTTTTGGATGGCATCTTTTTCTGTAGTGTATAAGTTTCCTTTGTTTTTCAATCCAGAAGAGCAGCAGTTGCTGAAATAATGATCAAACCCCATAGAAGTGTCAGAGGATTCCCAGATGTTTTGATAGATTTGCACAGGAACAAATTGCCACCTGCTTGCAAAATGTGTGGGAGTGATAATAGTGGTGATAAACTAAGTCCATTTGAGAGAGTGTGGTCAGAGCTCTTTGGCTGATGGTTGAGTGACCATTTTTCCCAGACACGGCAGACTGTCTATGGCCTTATGTCCTGTAACTGGCACCCAAGTGCGCCGAGAAATGGGCCATTGGCATGTCAGTTCCCAGTGACTCTCACGTCTGATCACAAGGCAGTTTGGCACAGTTCAGCTGTGTCATTCCAAAATCATTCGCTCCATGTTAGCTGTGCTCTCATGCCACTGCCTTTTCAAGTTAAAGATTTTCAATGTCATTTTAGGTGGCCATTAAGAAAATTAATCCTGAAGAACCGACCAGCAGAGAACTAAGCACTAATGAAATCTGGATCATGAGGACAAATAAGAGTTCCCACATTGTCGACTATATAGACAGGTAAGTGGCTCTTCTATTACTATGTGAATGTTTGTTTACATACTGGAAGTGTGCAAGCTTAGAAAACCCCTTTAGTTACTGGCAGAAAATTATTAATTAATTAATTAATTATCAATTAATTATTAATTGATTATTATTTATCACTCATCTCCCAAAGATGAGAAGAGGTTGCATTTCTTCTGCATAAATTTTTCCTGGCACACATAGTTTGAAGATTGTTCAAGAATCTGATAAGTCCTCTCTTAGTTAATCAATAGCCTGGAAGCTCCTCTCCTCCTTATTGTTTTGCACTTTTAGGGGTTGATTTTTTTCTAGAGTCTAAAGTGTGGATAAACCATCACAGAAATTATTTCCTTAGGGTTTTTCCTGCTCTTTTCCATTGCCATGGAAGACTAGGTGCTTGTTTCTAGAAACACATAGTGTAGTAGTTTTCTGATTTTGGCTGTTGCTAAACGGCATTTTTCCCTTGCTGGCCATCCAAGACATCTCATTTTCCACAGATGTCCCTTTCTCATTTAGACTACACAGACTGCAAGCTCTGTACAACCTAGATGGAATGTCTTTTCATTTTATTTTGTCTGTGTTTAGAAGAAAACCTGGAAACAAAAATCACCTGTTGTCTTTTCCAGAAAGCAGTTTAGCTGTTCACATTCATCTCCACGCCATTGTTTTGTTCTTTCAGCTACCTTGTGGGTAAGGAACTCTGGCTGGTGATGGAGTACATGGATGGAGGCACTTTATATGATCTTATTCATGAGAGATACCTGTCTGAAAGCGAGATTGCAAGTGTCACTTGGGAGGTAAGGGATCCCACCTGGGCTTCTGATGGCTAGAATGAAAATGAATGATTATCGATCCTGATGATTATCAATCATCACCAGGATTGTCCTGACAAACAAGCGGTAAGACCGGGAGTGATTTCCTGTTCCAAGATTTGTTTCTGTGTTGCTGTTATGATATGGAGAGGAAAAAGCATCTAAAGAGAACTGCCTGCCAGTGTCCCTGCCCTTGCTGCACTCTGTTCTTATACTTGTGTCTACTGTTGTCATAGTCCCTCTCTCCCTTTTTCATTCTCATTTTTATTTCCTGTGCTCCACTTTGCCTCTGTAATGTGTGCCCAGAGCCTGTATGCTCTGCATCCCTTGCCTGTAAAAGCAAACCAGCTGGTGGCAGAATTTTCAGCTAAGGGCAGAGGAAAAGAGAGATTCATTTCTCACAGTCGTCAGCTTAAAAGGATAGCATTGCACTCCAAATGGTCTTTGCTTCTGAAAACTGATTAATGGCCTCAGAGTGCCACTTCTAAGACTACTGTCCAGGCCAGTAATAAAATCTTTGTCATTCAGCCTCCCACTCAAAAGTCATCCACTTCATAGCAGAGGGAGGGACTTCTTCTTTCTTGGCAAGCCCTCCTTTATCCTCTGGATGGAGAGCGTATCACTGCAGCAGCAGTCACTCAGGCTGGGTTTGCAGGGGACAACTTGCAAAAACAATTGCTGTATCCCTTTCCAAAGCTGGTGCCTTCACTGAGAAAGATACTGCTCTCCTGGTGTTGGAGCAGCAAGCTCTTCCTCTTGACAGTACCGTGTTCTGCCATTTTTCACCCTTGCAGGAAATTATGTAGAGAAGTTTCTTTACTGGTCTGAAGAAAAAAGATTGCTAATTTTGACCCTTCTGTTTCTTTTTCCTCCCTCAGTGCCTCCAAGGACTCTATTTCCTTCACTCAAACGGAATCATCCATAGAGACGTCAAAAGCTCCAACATTCTTCTCAAGACAGATGGATCTGTCAAGCTGGGTGGGTATTTTTGGTCAGATGCAGTGTTCTAGGGGTGTGGGGCTGCTTTGGAGGGACTGCCAGTTCCCCAGAAGTTGTGCTTGTCGGAAGTGCATGGACCCCTGCTGCAACCTGAGAGCAGAGTTGCAACAAGCAGAGAGGTTTCATGAGGAACAAGGTGTCAAGAGTGTTGTTGGTTCATATATGCCTATTGCAGAAGGAGAGTGTATTGGGTCTGTCTGAGATGGAGCCCATTTCCCATACAGCAGCTCTCACAGTGCTGTGCTGTGCATTGGTGGCTGGAGTGGTGCTGATAATACGCCAGTGTTTTGGCTACTGCTGAGCACAGCACTGGGACTGTAGTGTCCCTTCCCCAACTGACGGCGGGATTTTGGGAGGGGACACAAGTGGGCCAGCTGACTCAAACTGACCAAAGGAATATTCCATACCATATGACGTCAGCTCAGATATAAAGCTGGGGAGAAGCAGGAAGGGGGGGGGGGGCAGTTTAACACATCTATGTTGAACATGAGGTTCCAAATGCTTGTTTCTTTCCTCAAGGAATAAATGATGGATTTCCTTTTTTCCTTCGGGTTACCATTTGTATCAAGAACAGAACTTGATGGTTTTTGAAAAAACTTGGAGATTTTTCTCTCTTGTCAGCTGTGCTTAAGGGAGCAAGGAGCAGTGCGGAGATGTGTTTCATGTTACAGTCCTTGGAAATAGTATGGGTAGACCAAAGAAGCTCTTCAAAATAGCCTGTAAAGCTGGTGTCCATCCTCAGAGAAGCAAAAAGTGCTTTTGCTGGTGTAGTTCTTCCTAACTAGGTCAGACAATAGAATCAGTTGTCAAGACAAGACAAGACTCTTTGGATGTTAGAAGAGCTGTTGGCTGTGTCAGGATTTGGGTTTTTTATTGGTATAGAAATGTCATGTCTAAGCCTCTGCCAGGGAAGCAACTGCCCATGGAGACTGAAGCTTAAACAGTGGGGTCTGGGAGACCAGTTATGGATCTGAAAGAAACAGGTAGAGTCAGGTGTTTCCCTTTTCTCTAGGTTCGAGAGTGGATAGTCACAAGAGGGGAGCCGAAGCTGAAGGACCCCAGGCAATGGTCCGTGGTTCTGCGGGAGTTCCTGAGCTGCTGCGTGCAGAAAAAGGATGAAAACCGCTGGTCTGCCCTGAGGCTCCTCCAGGTAACATGCAGGGGAAACTGCTGTCCCAAGGATGTGTTCCTGATCCACTGAACTCCAAGACCTCAGATGGGCCACCCTCATATTTATCTCTTTATAGTCCTCCTTGAAGGGTGGAAAGGTGGCAAAAGGTCTCCTTGGGGCTTTCTTTTCTTCAGGCTGAACAAGATGAATTCTCTCAGCCTTTCCTCAGAGGGAGGTTTTCCACCCTCTGATCAATTCTGTGGCCCTGTTGTGTACTTTGGGAGTACATTCAGTTTCTCCTGATGGGAAAAAAAATGAGGCAGAACAATGCTGGGTACAGAGGCTTGAAATGGTGGTGGAAGAACCAAATGAAAGCAATCCCCCCCAAGCAGTCAGAGATTTGCCTGTGGGAAGGAATGGGCTCTGGGGGTCACTGGGAGCCTCAGAGGGGCTCTGGCTTGTCCCTCTTGCCCCACCCTTATAGGTTTCTGCCACCACGCCCCTCTTTTAGAAGTTTCTACACCCAAATGGGGACAACTGAGTGGAACTTGTCACAGCCCCATTTGCTGCCTGGCAAAGTCAAGGAGATGAGAACGGCTACAGGATTACTGCCAGGTTTTGTGGCAGATTGGGAGCTGCAGAACGTGCCACTGAGCTGTTCCTGCTGGGAAGGAAGGTGCCAGCCAGCACAGGAGGGACAGGGGATGGAAAGGGAGACACTGCTCTCTCTGGGAAAATAAGCACAGTGCATGTCTTTAAGAAAGAGGAACCTATGTGAGTTTTTGGAGTTTTCCTGAAGGGGAAAAAAGGCCTGGGACAGAAAGTAAAATTCCTTAAGCACCAGCAGGGCAAAAATCCCCAAAACTGAAGATGGCTGGATCAAAGGATTAATGAGAGTATGAGCTATGTTTGCTGGTGATGGCAAGGTCCTCACCATGAAGATGGAGGTGCAATGGTCCCCTCAATCCTATTTTCATGTCTTTCTGGGCACCAGAGGAATCCTACTTGAGACTGTGAGTC
This sequence comes from Serilophus lunatus, assembly GCA_013399895.1. Classification (NCBI taxonomy): domain Eukaryota; kingdom Metazoa; phylum Chordata; class Aves; order Passeriformes; family Eurylaimidae; genus Serilophus; species Serilophus lunatus. The sequence goes on from VXBA01000210.1 coordinate 9,071, forward strand.
TGGGAAGTCATGGTTCATTGCTTTTTTTTTTTTTTCCCTTTGGGCAGCATCCATTTCTTGAATCAGCCAAACCTGTCTCCAGCCTGGCACCAGTGATTGATGCAGTGAAGAGTTGGAGAGAGAACACTGAAACAAACACTTAGAGCCTCTTTTTTCTCTAGTGGTAGATCTTTATTCTCTAGTGGTAGGTCTTATAGGATGTAGAATAAGTAGAATAAGAAGTAGAGTAAGAAGTAGAATAAGAAGACATCTCTTCTTTGTTTCCCTGCAAATAAACTTGACCTTTACTTCTCAATTGTCAGTTATTTCTTTTCTGCATGCAGAGAACAAAGTTCCAAGAGTGAATGAATCAGCCAGTTGTCTATTAATGTCTATTGGAACAGGAGGCTGCAAGTGGGGGCTCTGCTCGCCCCATGCTGCTCCAGAACACAGGAAAGAAGAAATATTTCCAAATAGGAGTCTGGGGATATTCCAGCCGCAGGAAGCCTCTGCACCCTCAGCCTCCAGGGCTGTCCCCAGACATAAGGTGGCAGCTGAGGCCAGAGGCCACGCACGAGGCACTCCATGGCCCCTCCCGTCCCTGTCCTTGCTCTGAAGATCACCTCCCTGATGGCCACCTGCCTCTCTACCATCCACTCCTCGTTCAGTTCTGTGTTATGCCCCAGCACCTGTTTTTATCAAAACAAACTAATAAAGATTTCAGCNGGTTATACTTAGAGATCTATTTTTACTGCATTTCTGCCCCTTCAGGTACATTTGCAGTGATAATCCTTTTGTGAGTCCTTTTGCAGTATGTGTAGAGATGAACAGGCAGAGTTATCTGTGTTATATCCAGACCAGAATCAACTGGAATATCTATCTATCTATCTATCTATCTATCTATCTATCTATCTATCTATCTATCTATCTATCTATCTATCTATCTATCTATCTATCTATCTATCTATCTATCTATCTATCATCTGTCTATCTATCTGTCTGTCTATCTATCTGTCTGTCTGTCTATCTGTCTGTCTGTCTGTCTGTCTATCTGTCTATCTGTCTGTCTATCTGTCTGTCTGTCTGTCTGTCTGTCTGTCTCTGTCTCTCTATCACTCTTGTAGATCCTGTATCCCCTCGGAACCCAGCACTTCAATAACCTTTTCCTACTTCTTGAACTGAACACGGAAGGGGCCAGGACATACTTGCATTTACAGAACTCTCAGTGATAAAAACACTTCTGCACTCTGAATTAGGTGCCAATAGCTAAGAAACAAAGAATAGGAATGCACAAAGAACAAGCACTGCTGTAACTTTCAGTGTATTCACTCAGACCAGTTTGCTCCAGTTTAACAAGATCTGTGAGTCTTAGGGCAGGACCACTCAGGTTTAAGAGTTGAGATAAATACATCCTGTGTATTATGGGGCAACTTCCAAAATACCTAATAAAAAGATTTGCATCTAGAAATAATTAGTCTTAAACTATTCTGGTTCTGCAATATGTCTCTCAGTTTTATTAACAAGAAGTCACTGAATCTATCCCTCTCATGTACTTCATCCTATAACAAAAGGGAAAGAAACAACCAAAATCCCACAGATAAAACATCACAGATTCAAGAACATTATTTTTGACAAATATGAACTTCTTTTAAAAAAAGCTAAAATGTATAATTTACTGCCACATTACAAAGACATAAAAATGTGTAAGTCTAGTTTAAGTAAGGGTTTTAAAAAAAATTATCCGTAAGTACAAAAATATTTCAAGAGTTTTATAAAGATACCAGAGCAGGGTGAACTGCAGTGGCACAAGCTACATACACCTTAACTTCAGAGGTCAGTGTCTGTAATTCTTGTATTTGAACCTCACTTTCAAGTAAATGCCACAAACCACAAATCCTAAAACTGTTATCTTAATAAATTCTCATTTCACAACTGATGAGCATTATATACAATAATGCATAATCAGAAAAAACATATCATCATTTAAGGCACATGACTGATTGTACTAGTTTGAAATCAAACCAGTGGGAGATCACAAGTCAGAATTATAATTTAATAGAAAAAAGAAAATTAAAAGAAATAAATAAATGCAGTAGCACAAGAACACTGACAAAGTCAGATACACCCTGACACTCTGTGGCAATAGCAGTCCAAGCAAAGCAGTTCCGTTGAAGTGGTGATCCTGTAGAAAGAAAAGGGTGAGAAAGTCCAGTGGTAGCTCTTGTCCTCTGGGAGTCCAGTAGGTAAATGCTGGTGTAGTGTTCAGAGTCTCAGCTTATATCCAGGATGGAATAGTTGGCTTCTACCTCTGGGCAAAGCATCTCACAATGGGATGGTGAGTCGTGTGATAAGGCCTGATGGGCCCATTAACAGCAGATAGTCCAGGAGGGAGTTATCTCTGAGTCACAGGGTGAGGCATTGATGGCCCATTAACAGAAGATAATACAGAGGGAAATGGCAAGGAACACTGCTTCACCAGCTGTTTCAACAGCCAACGGAGATGGTAATAGAATATACTTCAACCTAGGACACTGATTAATCATCTTTGTTCTTTTGTTTCATTTTACATTATGAAAAAAGGACTCAAATACAAGATCCGTTAAGCTGGAGGTCAGGAATGTAGGAGTTATTCTTATGCTTTTTTTACTTTGAGAACCAGGCAGACACATGAAATTACCATGACTTTTGTGTCTTCAGTAAAGAAGAACTTAATCTTGTGATAAACATTTTGGTTCCACTGATATATCAAATTTCACAATAGGAATATTCACATAATCATAAAAGAACACAAATAATTTGCTAGAAATTAGAATCCACATTATCTTGAAAATATTGGGCAAACAAATAGATAGCAAACCTGGTATTGCTAAAACAACTATCAGAAATTCTGACATGCTCACATTGAAAGTCTACCTAAGCCTCCCTAAGGTTTTTCTGCTGACAAAGAAAGTTAGGAAAAATTTAGAGATCTGTCCTTCTCAACTGCATTATGATTCAACAATTATTTAGTGGCACTAGCCTAAAATAAGATATATTACAGAGGAAAACAAACAACACACAAAAGCAACAAACCTCACAAAAAACATGCATGCTATGGCAAAGAATTGGGAGGTCTTTAAAATTGATTCAGATTTTATCAAACAAGAACATCTAAAGGAATTAATAAAGAGAATGAGGACCTCATCCTCCAATAAAGCAGTACTCTGTACTGCTCTGTCCCCCATGGAAGGCCGAGGGATACTCACCACAATCATGTGTGTCACAGCTGACAAGGTACTGTCTCCTGCCATCAGCATGCAAAGCAGCATGTCACTGGTGCAGAATGTCACCAGTGTTCTCGGAAAAACTCTAAGGAACAGTTCAGAAAGACAACTCAGGGCTTCTGCTCCATGCAAAGGCTGTGAGCTTTGCACAGCTTGAAAATGAAAGGACTGAAGAGCTGCTCGCCAGGAGAGGAACGACAGTTCTCTTACCAAGCAACTTGTGCACACCACTGGTTTTTGAACTAGGCCTGGTCCCAGTCAGTTCCTAAGGATTCAGTGTTTATGCTCCAAAACTTCAGACAATGGATTAATTGAAAAAGTGATATTCAGATCGCAATAAAGAAACAAGTAAGTGAAATGAAACCTTGAGAACCACTCTGTGTCTTTTAATTTATTGGAAAATCAGTGTGAACTGCTTTGGAAAACTTTCTTCAGCATATGCTTGGATGTAACCTTTGTATTTGCCCACGTGTGGTGGGTTGGCCCTGGCTGGGTGCCGGGTGCCCACAAAAGCCACTCTATCCCTCCTCTCCTCAGCTGGGCAGGGGAGAGAAATACAGTGAAAGACTTGGGGGGTCAAGATGAGGATGTGATAAGTGACTTAATGTTTGTTCCTAAAAACTGGAATGTCAAGGCAAGAAACAACTATAGTAGGTGACTGAACGCAGAGTACTACTAAACAAAAAGATAAGAGAGAGGCTAGCAAAGAAGATAACAGAAAGCTTAGGAATCGTAGTAATTAGCCAGATGCTTGCGCAGTTGTTTCCTTTCGTAGCTATCTCTTACCAGCTCAAGAGAAGCTTAACAAAGAAGTGTGAAGAAGGAAAACATCCTGCCTCCCATAGACCACCGAGGACGGATTACGACCCCCTTTGATGCGGAAATTACACCGGAGTCACTGCAGTAAAGGGATGCAAAAGACTATAAAGACCAAAGGACTCGAAGAGAAGGGTGCCAACCTGGCGGAGCAGAGACTCCCTGGTCGCCCAGCGCTATTTTTGCTTACTGCCTGCTTGCTTTAATAAACAAATTTTTCTTTTCATTATAACGAGTCTCTGTTGGTGCTTGAGACACCCATGTTTACCCATAACAAGGACATGGGAAGAGCAGTCACCAATCACTGTCACAAGCAGAACAGACTCGGCTTTGGGAAATCAGTTTAGTTTGTTATCAATTAAATCCAAGAAGGAAAATGAGAAATAGAACTAAATCTTACAGGCTGTAGCAGGGTTCTTTTATTCAGGGTTTTGAAAACTGCACAGACAAGGCTATAATGGGGTGTATTACATACACTGAAGCCTTATGTATTGTTAACACAAAGGCTGTGGCTATACTGGTGATAGGGTTGTAAGTGAAGTTTACCAGAGTCCACCAAGATTGTAGTTCATTTTCTAGATCGGTAGCACTGTCCCAGACAATTTTCTGGACTTCAAGAGGGAACATGCCTTTATTCCCTTCCCTTATAACTAAGGCAGCTACCGACTGCATCCATAACTGTGCCTGTATGCAGCTAAGGGCCAGAGAAATGTTATTCTGGATCACCCCTAGTGCACTTATTATTAATTCGTGGTCCTTCTCTTCTATCTCTTCCCACTTTGGTAATACCTTTGATAACATCCACTGGCTAGTCCCTAATGCCCACAAAGAGGATTGCAGAGGTCATTGTAGTTTGGTTAAATCTCCAGTTGTGGCTGCTACCCTGTTCATCAATACTTCTGAATCAATCCCATTCAGGACTCCCAATCCTGTCCCCAGTACCCCAGTTAAATCTCTCTTTCCTCGACTGAAAGGTACGTGTTTTTGCAGCCAGGCTGTCCATCCTGTAAAGGATGGTTTCAGAAAGGGAGAGCATGCTGGCAGAATGTCAGATATATTAACTTGCATTGCCATCTCCACCCTCTTTAAGGACCACTCAGGATTAAGCAATAGTTTCTGAATTCCTGTCTTTTTGATTGTGTAGGGTCCTATTTTGGTAATTATGGGTTGGGTTGTTTCCTTAGGTGCCTGAACGACTGGTGTTTTGACCTTTCCTTGTGCTTGAGTGTGTGGTGCGACTTGCGGGTTTCTATTTGTGAGACACATTTGGATGATACTATATTCAATTTCATATTTTCTAATTACGCACCCGTCCACCATGAGGCTATATTTAAAACCAGAACAAGCAGTTAAACATTTTTCACAGCATTCGTTACCAATTCGGATGGGCTTTATGGGCCCTTGATGATGACTCCTCTGACTGAATCTTACTTGACACTCCCCAGAGTTTGTCTTTGTCCAAATGCTTGAGTTTGTGATTTTCAACACTTGCCAGATAGACTTATAAGTCCTTCCTTTACATTCCTGTCTGCTAGTCACGTTGTATACTATTGGTCTTGGGCTTACACCTATCACGGCCATGACTATGATCGTGAGAGCCACAGCTTTCCAGGTTGCACTTGCTTGACTCTCCATGGCGATTGTGAGGCCTTTTTGATCCTAGTGTGGTGTATCCATGCAGCCTGCTCCTTGATCTTAACTGCCGTGAAGGAAGTGAGGAGTACTTGATATGGTCCCTCCCACTGTGGTTCCAGGGTGTTTTCTGCAAGAGACTTTACATACACATAATCCCCAGGTTGCACATTATGGACTGGCCCATCTAGTCCCCTGCATTGAGTCCCCAATACATGTTTTCTTATATTGTTCAGTTGTTTGCCCAGAGCCACCATATACGCCGTAAGGGTTTCCTCCCCTATTTGTGCAGATGTTCATTTTTGAATTTCGTAAGGCCGCCCATACAGAATCTCAAAAGGGCTCAACCCTTCCTTTACTCTTGGCTTGGTTCGGATACATAAGAGAGCTAAAGGAAGGGACTGAGGCCAGGGCAGATTGACCTCTTGGCCTAGTTTAACAATTTGCTGTTTGATTAGGTGATTCATTTTTTCCACTTGTCCACTAGATTGTGGGCGATATGGGGTATGCAGCTGCCAATCTATACCCAAAACATTACTGATCTGCTGCACCACTTTTGAGATGAAGTGTGGCCCCCTATCGGAGGATATGGTGGCTGGTACCCCAAAACGTGGTATTATTTCCTGGACCAATGTTCTGACTACTTCACGAACTTTGGCTGTTCTGGGAAGGCTTCGGGCCAGCCTGAAAATGGTCTGTTAGTACCAATAGGTATCTATAACCACATTTTCTCGGAAGTTCTGAAAAATCGATTTGCCACTGTTGTCTGGGCCCATTTCCCCTCCCAGTTTGTCCCATTTCAGGTTTGGGGATGATTTTGGGATTAGTTTGGAGGCAAAGGTCACACTGTTGGGTTACCTGTCTCACAGTAGTATATAGGTTCCTGGACACAATTTCTTGACTGAGGTGTTTGTATAGGGCTTCTGCTCCCCAGTGTCTTTTTCTATGTTCTTCCCTCACCACATGCCATGCCATATCATAGGGAATAATTATTCTCTTTTGTGGGGTGTAAGCCCACCCCTCCTCATTGTATGACCCCTCTAGGTCAGTGATTAGTTTACGATCTTCTTTGGTATATTCTGGCTTACCTTCAAGGGCAATTTGTCCATCTGGGATCAGTGCTCCCTCTAATCTCACCTCACCTTTGGCTGCTTCTTTTGCCTCTCTGTCTGCCAGCTCATTTCCTTCTTCCAATTCAGTGTCTCCTTTTTGATGCGCTTTGATATGCATGATCGCCACCTTTTCTGGGAGCTGAACCGCTTCTATCAACTTCAGGATTTCCTCGGCATGTTTTATGTTCTTTCCCTGTGAGTTTAATAAACCCCTTTCCTTCCAGATTGCTCCATGAGCGTGCACAACTCCAAAGGCATATTTTGAATCTGTGTAGATGTTCACAATTTTGCCCCGGGCCAATTCCAGGGCACGGGTTAGGGCGATTATCTCTGCTTTTTGTGCAGAAGTGTTTATAGGTAAAGGCCCTGAATCTATTACTTCCTGGCTAGTGGTTACAGCTTATCCTGCATGTCTTTTTCCACTCAGGACATAACTGCTTCCGTCCGTGAACCAGTTTTCTGCATCTTCCAGGAGACTGTCCTTCAGGTCCACACGACTTGAGTATGTGGCTTCAATGGTCTCCAAGCAGTCGTGCTGCACTGGCTCTCCTACATTTCCGCTGAGGAAAGAAGCTGGATTCACAATGTTAGTGGTTACAATCTCCACATCGTCTTGTTCTACCATTATGGCTTGGTGCCTCAGGAACCTCTGTGGGGAGAGCCAATGTCCTCCCTTTACTTCTAGCACTGCCGAGACTGCGTGGGAGACTAGCACAGTCATTCTCTGGCCCAGAGTGCATTTACGTGCCGCCTGAACATTTAGTACAACAGCTGCCACTGCTCGCAGACATCCAGGCCAGCCTTTGGCAGTTGCATCCAATTGCTTGGACAGGTAGGCCATTGCTCGACGGTATGGGCCCAGATCTTGTGCTAGTATCCCCAGGGCAATTCCCTGCTTTTCATGAGAGAAAAGGAAGAAAGGTTTACTCACATCTGGAAGTCCCAGGGCTGGCGCTGACATCAGGGCCTTCTTCAGTTGTTCAAAAGCTCGCACAGCTTCCTTGTTCCATTGGAGATTTTTCTGCTCAGTGTTAGTCAGTGCATACAAAGGTTTAACAAACAATCCATAACCATGTATCCACAACCTGCACCACCCTGCCATACCTAGAAAAGTTTGCAGTTCTTTCACAGTCTGGGGCCTCAGTGTCTGGCATATTGCCTCTTTCCGGGCTTGTCCCATAGTTCTTTGCCCGGCACAGAGTTCATAGCCCAAATAAACCACTTCACGCTGCATTATCTGGGCTTTCTTCTGAGATACTCGATACCCTTGTAGCCCCAAGAAGTTTAAAAGACTCACCGTCCAGGTCCTGCAAGCATCTCTTGTTCTAGTGGCAATCAGGATGTCGTCCACATACTGCAGCAGTTTTCCCTCTTCAGGTGGGGGCTCCCAAGACTCCAAGTCTCTAGCAAGTTTGTTGCCAAATATAGTAGGACTGTTTTTGTATCCTTGTGGGAGAGCTGTCCAAGTTAGTTGGGTCTTTCGTCCGCTTTTAGGGTTTTCCCATTCACATGCAAATATTTTCTGGCTGGCTTCATGGAGAGGAAGGCAAAAGAAAGCATCTTTCAAATCTAAAACAGTGAACCACGTTAGTTCTGGTGTTAACTCAGTTAACAGGGTATATGGTTTGGCTACTACTGGATAAATGTCTTCAGTTATTTTATTTATATCTCGTAGATCTTGAACTATCCTATATGATCCATCTGGTTTACGAATGGGTAATATGAGAGTGTTATAATTAGATTCACATTCCTTTAACAGTCCCCACTGAAAAAACTTTTCTATGGTTGGCTGAATTCCCTCCCTGTCCTCTTTTTTCAAAGGATATTGTTTAATTCTCACTGATGGTTGTCCTTCTTTAAGTTTAACTTCTACCGGTGAGGCATTCCTAGCCCTTCTGGGTGCTCCAGTAGCCCATACCCCTGGATACACTTGGTTAGGGTCATCAATGACGCTTCCTTCAATGGGGGTACTGGTTAAAAGTAAACTCATTACTTGGATATATTGTTGCTCATTTACCTCCAAAGTAATTTCCCCTTTTTCAAATTTAATTAATTGCATTTAATTGTTCCAGCAAATCCCTTCCCAAGAGTGACTTTGGAGAATTGGGCAGGTACAGAAACCTGTGGATTCCCCATTGTTTTCCCAATTTATATTTTAGAGGCTCACAAAAGTACGCTTTTTCATTCTGGCCAGTCGCCCCCTTTACCACGACATATTCATCCCCAATAGGTACCAAGGCTTGATTTAGAACTGAATATGTAGCTCCTGTATCAACCAGAAATTCTGTTTTCTTTTGTTCCTCCCCCAGCTTCATTATAACCAGCAGGTCCGCCAGGGTAGACCCCCCAGGTGCCCGTCAGTCTTCTGCCACATTCTTCTTCCGATTTTCCCTTCTTTTGGGGCACTCGCATTTCCAATGACCAGTTTCCTTACAAATCGCACACTGATCCCTTTCCAACCGAGACTGTCTAGAGCATTTCTCCCCTTCTCCTTTAAGTGTCACTACTGTTGCTCTCGGCCTCCCTTTACTATTATAGTCTCTGTTTCTATACACCTTCCATGCCTCATTCACTAGCATTTCTAAATCTCTGCTTTCCATCTTTTGGAGTTTGCGTCCAATATCTCTAGTAGATTGTCCTAAAAATAAAGATATCAGTTGTTGTATTCCCACATCAGACTCTGGATCTAGCGGGGTGCTACGGCGCATTACATCTCTTAACCGATCCAGAAATTCAGTCGGGGTCTCTGAAGGGCCTTGCTTAATCTCATATAAAGTGGCCCAGTTAGTAGCTTTTGGAACTGCGTTCTCCATCCCTTTAACAAGCAATTTCTGGTATGTTTGTAGTTTCTCATTATCTGCAGATCTATTTGGGTCCCATTCTGGATTCTGGGAGGGAAAGCAGTCCTTCTATTTCTCCTCCTGGGCCCAAGCTATATCCCCAGCTGTTTTCAATACCAGTTGTCTTTCCGTTTCAGTCAAGTCCTCCAATAACAACTGCAAGTCCTCCCAGTCAGGTCTGTGTTGTTTTATTATGAACTGGAAGTGTTTAGCCACTCCCACTGGATCATTCCGATAGTTTTTAGCAATTTTCTTCCAATGCTCTATGTCTGTGGTGGAAAAGGGTACCTTAAGTAGTATGATTCCACCCTCGGGCCCTACTGCCTGTCAAAGGGGTGCCTGTACAACCACTGAAGCATGTTTCCCTCTTATTCAAGAGGATACAGGGCTGTTAGGGGGGCTGGGAGCATCACCTGGGCTCCTATCCCGTGGTAGAGGCTGCCCTGCAGCCGCTTGTGTTGTGACCGGAGGCTGAAACAAATCCAGCTCCTCTGGCTCTGATGCTGAGCGCATTTTGTCTGTGCTGGTGCACCTCTGACCAATACTGCACGCAGAGCAGCACCGCCTCAGCCTGCCCCTGTGCTCCTTCTCATATTCTCGTTCAAGGGCCAATACCATAGGGTCCTGCGGCGGGATTAAGCCACAGTCTCTTTGCCACTCTGGGTTTTGGAGAGAAAAAAACATGTCAGCATATGTAACTTCATCCCATTTACTTTCTCGTCTCAAAAACAACATTAATTGCAACAACACATTGTAATCTATTGATCCATTCAGTGGCCACTTCGCTCCTCCTTCTAACTTATAAAGTGGCCACCACTGCTTACAATATTTAATAAGGGTCTTTTCATTTTCTGTTCCTCCCTTTCCAACAATATCTTTCCAATGCCCTAACACACACCCCAGGGGGCTCTTTCTATAAGTGCCCTTGCTGTAACCATTACCCATCTCTCCTTCTCTTTTCTTCAGTTTCCAACTAAACCTCCTTTTACACTCTCTCTTAGTTTTTTCCCAGTCTTCTTCCCACACTTTCCAAACTTCTGGAACAAGGTGTTCCTTTTTACAGATAAGCTTTACTATTTCACAGTCTTTTCTTCTCCTCTGATCAATTGGTAAGCTAGAAACACATTTGTCACACACAGCTCTACGATTTCTAGACGAACAATACCATTTCCTTTTGCACAACTGGCATTTCACAAGTACCCATGCTATGTGACCACCTTCTTGATCAGTATTTAAATTCTGGATTCCACATATAAGACAAGGGATTCCTCTGCAAAGATTATTTATAGAGGATTTCACAATAGGTTGTTCCCAGTCAAAGGCTAAAATGTTACTGCTTATATTCACATACCCTCCTCTCAAACGCACCTTCTCAGTAGTTCCATTTTCTCTCCGAACCTTGGCCCATGCCTGTATCTCAGGCAAACTATCCCAAGAATCTAAACCAAACCACCTAAGAAGTGCTTGCTCTCCAGGTCTAACCGTCCCTGTCACTCTTGGAGGTAACGCTTCAGCCACGGTTACTGTTAAATTACTCCCTTAATCGATATAAACCAAATTATATTTCCACAGCCGCAAAATTATTCACTTTCCCAGATACATACAAAATGTCAAAGAAAGATATCAAATACAAATCATAAAATGTACCAACAAACCCAGCATATCCCACAAATTCGGCGCAACCTCACAAATCATAAAATGTACCAACAAACTCAGCGTATCCCACAAATTCGGCACAACCTCACAAATCATAAAATGTACCAACAAACTCAGCGTATCCCACAAATTCGGCGCAACCTCACAAATCATAAAATGTACCAACAAACTCAGCGTATCCCACAAATTTGGCGCAACCTCACAAATCATAAAATGTACCAACAAACTCAGCATATCCCACAAATTCGGCACAACCTCAAACTCGCTCACACACAGTCCAAACAATGCCCGGGCAATTACCACACACACATACCAAGCATACCAAGCAATTCCAGCTGTTAGCTCCTTGTCACAGCAAAAACATTCCATGCGCTTGCAGCTGCTCTCATCAGACAGCAAGCCCATGAGCTCTTTGTTTCTGGGGAAATCCCTGGGTAATCTGGTCAGAAAGCAGCCCTCTGCCACCACCCGACCCGATCACCCCCTCCCAAACCTTTGTTACAGGGAGATCCCCTAAGGAGTGTAGTCAGAGAGCAGCCATCCGCCGCTGTCCGATCTGACCCCCTCCCCCGAACCTTTGCCACACACAAGCATCCTCGCGAATTTACAGGCTTCTTCTTTTGGTCAGGCGAGCGTCCTCGCCAATCCCTCTCCCCTTTCAGTAAAACATAACGTTTGTCCATGGTGTGATGGGTCCTTGTCTCTGCCCCAGCGGTGGGCGCCCCGGGAAGTTGGTGTCCCCCGATAATTCCCTCAGAGCGTGCTTCAGCCACCTCATTCCCGGCCAGCCTTGACGAGGCAGAAAAAGTCCCATCTGGGGTGCCAAAACTGTTCTGCGGAATAAGACTCCACAACCCCAAAGTTATGAAGTAGGTATGTTTTATTCTGGCCAGAGACGCACGGGATAATTCCCAAATCATGCGTCCCCTGCCCGGCATCCCATCCGCTTATCACTACACAAATCGTACATATTCATGGCTTAAATCATACATATTCATGGCCTGATCCTTCCCTTCGCTCCGCCCCGGTTTTGGCACAACTTTATGCCTGCTATTTACAGTCT
>VXBA01000212.1:0-26419 GCA_013399895.1 Serilophus lunatus
AAGAGACAGAAAAGGGAGAAGAGTTGGAGGGGTGGCCCTTTTTATTGGGGAGGTTTTGGATGTCATAGGTATTGAAGCTAATGATGATGAAGTTGAATGATTATGGGTGAGAATTAAGGGGAATGCCAACACTGCTGACATCCTACTGAGGGTCTGTTATCATCCACCCAACCAGGAAGAAGAGGTGGACAACTTATTCTATAAGCAACTGGAGAAGGTTTCAGGATCATCAGCCCTTGTTCTTGTAGGTGACTTCAACCTACCAGAGATATGCTGGGAACTTCATACAGCAGAAAAAAGGCAGTCCAGAAAGTTTTTATAGTGTGTGGAGGATAATCTTTGTCGCAACCGGTGGATGAGCCCACCAGGGGAGAGGCTATGTTAGATCTGTTGTTTACAAATAGAGATGGACTGGTGGATGATGTGGAGGTTGGAGGCCGACTGGGGCACAGTGATCATGAAATTATAGAATTCTCCATAATTGGTGAAATTGGGAAGAATATCAATAATACCTTTACATTGGACTTCTGGAGAGCAAATTTTGACATTAAGAGCCTATTCAGGGAGTTCCTTGGGAAACAGCCCTAGAAAACAAAGGAGTTCAGGAGAGATGGACGTGCTTCAAAACAGAGATCTTGAGGGCACAGGAACAGACTGTCCCTGTGTGCCGAAAGATGAGTCCACAAGGTAAACGTCCAGCCTGGATGAGCAACAAGGTTTTGAAGAAACTTAGAAATAAGAAGAAGATATATCATCTTTTCAAGGAGGGTCGGATCTCTCAGGAAGTGTTTAAAGGGGCTGCTAGGGCATGCAGAAAAAAAATTAGGGAGGCCAAAGCTCAATTTGGACTTAAATTGGCAACTACTGTAAAGGATAATAAAAAAAGTTTTTACAAATATATTAATGGTAAAAGGAAGGGTAAGACTGACCTTTGACCCTTATTCAATGAGGCAGAAAACTTGGTAACTAAAGATGAGGAGAAGGCAGAAGCGCTTAATGCCTTCTTTGCCTCAGTCTTTAGTGAGAAGACACATTGTCCTCAGGACAGCTGTCCTCAGGGGTTGGCAGGTGGTGTCAGGGAGAAGAATGTCCTCTTGTTATCCAAGAAGAGGCAGTCAGAGAACTGCTGAGACACTTGGATATTCATAAATCAATGGGACCAGACAAGATCCATCCCAGGGTGATGAGGGATCTGGCAGATGAGCTTGTGTAACTGCTCTTCCATCGTTTACCAAGAGTCGTGGCTCTCTGGCGAGGGTCTGGATGACTGGAAGCTGGCCGATGTGATGCCTGTTTACAAAAAGGGTAGGAAGGAGGATCCTGGTAATTACAGGCCAGTTAGCCTGACCTCAGTACCAGGTAAGGTAATGGAAAGGTTCATACTGAGTGCCATCACGCAGCACTTACAGGATGGCCAGGGTATCAGACCCAGCCAGCATGGGTTTACAAAGGGTAAGTCGTGTTTGACCAACCTGATCTCTTTTTATGATCAGGTGACCTGCCTGGTGGATGTGGGAAAGGCTGTGGATGTTGTCTATTTGGANGACATGGATGAGGGTATTGTGTCTTTCATTAGTAAATTTGCAGATGACACCAAGCTGGGAGCTTGTGTTGATCTATTGGAAGGAAGGAGGGCTCTGTAGAGAAACCTGAATCAGTTGGATGGATGAGCGGAGTCCAGTAGGATGAAGTTTAATAAGTCTAAGTGCTGAGTTCTGCATTTTGGCCACAAAACCCCCCCTGCAACGTTACAAGCTGGGGACAGTGTGGCTGGACAGTGCCCAGGTGGAAAGGGACTTGGGGATACTGGTTAACAGCCAACTGAATGTGAGCCAGTAATGTGCCCTGGTGGCCAAGAAAGCCAATGGCATCCTGGCCAGCATTAGGAATTGTATGGCCAGCAGGAGCAGGGAGGTCATTCTTCCCCTGTACTCAGCACTGGTGAGGCCGCATCTTGAATATTGTGTCCAGTTCTGGGCCCCTCAGTTTAGGAAGGACGTTAAGATGCTCAAGTGTGTCCAGAGGAGGGCAACAAAGCTGGTGAGGGGCTTGGAACACAAGCCCTGTGAGGAATGGTTGAGGGTGCTAAAGTTGTTTAGCCCGGAGAAAAGGAGACTCAGAAGTGACCTTATCACTCTCTACAACTTCCTGAAAGGAGGCTGTTCTCAGGTGGGGGTTGGTTTCTTCCACTGGGCAGCAACTGACAGAGCAAGAGGACACTGTCTCAAGCTGAATCAAGGAAAGTATAAGCTGGATATTAGGAAAAAGTTCTTCATGGAAAGAATAATAAAGCACTGGAATAGTCTGCCCAGGGAGGTGGTAGAGTCACCATCTCTGGACGTGTTTAAAAAAAGACTGGACATGGCACTTGGTGCCATAGTCTAGTTGGGGTGTTAGGGTCTGGGTTGGACTCGATGATCTTTGAGGTCTCTTCCAAGCTAGTTATTCTGTGATCCTGTGATTCTGTGTGAAATGTAGTTGCCGTTGGGCAGCCACCAGGAGGCATCTGCAGGAGCAGTCAGGGGAAAAAGACGGTTACTCACAAACTACCAACAGGACACACCGCTCCAAGCTGAGAGCTGTTGGACCAAGGAAGAGAGAAACCTCAGGAGTCAACAGGTGGAACACACTGCCACCTTTTGTTTCCTGCCTCCAGGGCAAAGAGAAAGGAATGATGAGCTGTGCCACACGTAGACACATCCACCACCGCCACAAAACAGAACCCCTGTCTGCATGTTTCAGCTGCTGGACCCAAAAGAGATGGCAGAGGTCATGTGCTCTGACTTTTTAAAGCCTCCTCTGCTTCTCTTTTCCAGGACACACATCACCCTCTGTCTGTGGAAGTCCCAATGGTGCCTAGCCCGCAAAGCCACGTGTCACACAGACAAGGAGCTGCCCTGCCCACGTCCAGAACTAGGGCCCACAGGCTTACACAGTGCTTCTACCACCACCTCTCCCAACATGTTGCAGCAGCGGATACCCACCAGGGCCGATGCCATGTCATCGTGGAGTGGGCCAGGTGGCCACTGCCTCAGACTGGGCTCCATGAGACATCCATGCAGCTTGAGGCTGTGATGGGGCTCCCCAGACCCAGGGCCTGACCGAAAATGGGCCTAGCCATGCCCCAGCTGCTCCCACTCTAGTCCGCCCTTGGCCCAGGGGCTATGGCAAGCAATGCCATCCGGCACTGCAGAGCAGCCCGAGAGCCCCACGCCTGAGCTGGTGGCCTGGCCACAGCCTGGGAGTCCAGTGGCACGGCAAGGACCAGCAGGAACAGATGAGATGAGACGGGCAGGTCTGGTGATGACAGCTCTGGAAGCAGAGGCACCACTGCAAAAAAGGCAGAGGCACCCAGCAAAAAAGCAAGTTGGAAATAAAACCACAAACCCCCCCCCCCCAAACCCCCCCAAAAAACCCAAACCAAAAAACAAAATAAACAGGAAAAAATTTTCTTCCAAACAGAAAAAGCAAAACAAACCCTATGCCATAGCATTCAGGACAGGAAACATCACTTTATGCCAAAAAGTGTTTTCCATAGTTCATTAGTTGTGATGGACACTTCAATAACATTATTTGAGAGAGACTATCCTTGGCCAAAGGGAGTTCATCCAATGTAGAAAAAAACAAACATCGAAAACTGATGTCTTCCTGAAGAAATCATTCAGAAAACAGGTTTTGATGCTTCATAGAATAATAGAAATGTTGCTGGGACCTCCATCATCTAGTCCAAACTCTATCTTGAACCAGGATGGTAGCTAAAATTAAAATAGGTCAAATATAGTTTTATCTCACTCTATGTAGAAAACCTCTAAGGATAGTGAGTTTGCAGTCATTCTGTACTACCCATTCCAATGGTGGACACTCTGCCATAAACGGTCCTCCTGCGTGAGCTGATGGGAATGGTACTTGCAGGTTTGCCAGAAAGAAATATTACCAGTGAAAAGCAAGCCAAGTGTAAGGGAATATAACTTTTAATTAAGGAAGTACGCAGAAATTTCCCAAGGAGTCACAAGCTTTGAAGCCTGTTGAAAATTGATGAAATTGGACACTGAGAGCCAGGCAAACACAATGGAGGTGAACAGCATGCTGGACCACCGCCATGGAGTCAGAGATAGCTATGCATGGATGACAGTTGCAGGGCTACATACATACCTGATGAAGCAAAAGGTCTGTGGGCGACTTTCCAAACAACTATGTAGAAGGCAGCACAACTCTCAACTTGTGAGTTTGTAGCTGGGGTTGGCCTCCTTATTGCTGCTCCAATGGGGTATCTGTGTGGAAATGTGTGAGTCAGTGGCCCCTGAATATCTGTCTGCTATTAACAACATCAAGCTAACAAATAAAAGGTGCTTCCAAAATCACTGTAGTCTGTTTTCCCTGCCCTTTCCACCTCCCCCTCCATCCTCAAGGAGCTATATGAGCTGGGGGCCCGAAAAGGAGTACAGTAGCCTTTAGCCTAACAATAATTATTTTCTTCTGCTACAAGCTCCCTTTTTTTTTTAAACTGATATTTTTAAACATTTTCCTTGCCTGAACTAGTGACACTGAAATTGTATTAAATACATTTCTGCTGTTATTTAAAATCCCAATAGCATATCACCTTACAGAATATTGTGTGAAAACTTAGAGAAAGTGAAACTGAAAACAAAAGCATTTCCCGTCAAAATTGCTGAGGTCTTTGACTCAAGTCCTTTAAATGGCTTGAGAGTCTAAATCACTTTCTCTCCTCCATATGTGTTACTCAACCTTCTGGAGATTACTTTATTGCCATAATGAAGGTTGTCCATGCAGGAAGGACTGGGAATGTTTTCTCTGATCCAATCCCATCATCTAGTGAAACAAATATGAAGAAGAGATTCAGTGAGGGGTGAGATAATGAAGCTATGGTTAGTAACTTTAAATTCTAGGTCTATTCCTACTAGGTGGTGGCGTCAGGATGGGATGTGGAAAAGATTAAGGAAATTCTAGAAATGACCTAGACTATACACTACACATCAGTTTCTGTGCTTATGCTTTACTTATTCTCTCTGTAAAATCCAGTTTCTAAGGGCAAATTAATGTGTTTTCAGTTAGACAGTTCACTAGCATTTTGCCTTCTCTCTCTTTCACCTCTATATAAGCAGGGAGCTCTGTTTGAAATTACATTAGTGTAACATCTTATCCAAGTCTGAAGAGCCATAGGAGACTGCACAGAAGAGAAAGAAAGTTTAAGCAGTCTTTTTTCCCTCATATTTTATTCTTTTCATCTGACAGTTACTAAGAAATATTTGCAGAAATCTTGGAAAAATTTAAAAAAATGTCCAATAAAACCTATATTTGAGCCGTAGTTGGCATTCTGCTGTCCTGAATATTCTCCAAAGCATGCCTGAAAATTCAGCTTCTGCTAATAGGAATCTGTCTTGATTCCAACCCTGGTAGTTTGTTTTCTTTTGGTATTTTTTGTTTGGTGGGGTTTCTTTGGTGATTTTGTTTTTGGTTGGTTGGTTTCGTTAGTTTTGTTTGGGATTTTTTTGTTTGTTGGGTTATTTTGTTTGGTTTATTTTTTAATTTGTTTGTTCCCAGTCACTTGAATGGCTGCTGAAGTTTTCATTATATACAGCTTGGAGCCCAACGTCTTTGTGTCACTAATACGTACTCTGTGCTTTATAGAAGGTCTGAGATTAGCTCAGTTGGTTAGAACAAAGTGCTAACAAATTCAGTCGAGGTAGTGAGTTTAATTCCTTGAGGCATTCACTTAAGAGTTGTACTTGCTGATCCTTGGGGATCCTTTCCAACTCAGAATATCCTGAAACTCCTGTCTGTAAATAGGATTTTATTGCCTGAATAAAAGTCTTTGAATTTCCTGAACCCACCCATAAGATGAGGAAACTTCTCAGAGGAAGTCACTGCTCTCTTAAAAGGTTCATTAAGTATCTTGTAGGAGACAGTGAGTGAAGGAAGGGAGTAGCACTTCCTGCTTGGGAAGCAGAAGATAATGTAAATCTTCTTTCAAACTGTTTTGGTTTTGTCATCAGAAATCCTTACTGGTTTTGGCTACGTTATCCTGTGCTTCTATGTATTGATAGAATATTGATACCACAGGAATACTCTATAATAAATTACACAGTAACAGTACAGCCCCTCTTGCACTTTTTTGAAACTCACCAAGGCTATTTCACTGAAACCTTTTGTGGCTAATTTGCACAGCTGTTGCAACGTCTCTTCATTATATCTCTATGACTTTGCTCTGGAAAAGCTGGGCAAGACTGCTTTGGTCAGGGTCAGTGACCATGCTGTGCTGCTGAGGGTTTTATCTCTTCTCACTTCCCTCATTTTATCCCTTCTCATGTTTCCCTTTCTTGGCATGCATGTGGGGTTGTATGCAGGCCTGCATGCAGAGCTGTGGCAGTTGTGTTGATGAATGCTAACTAGAAAAAAGCTGGTGCAGCTCCAAGCAACCATTTTGCAAGTAATTCATTTGGATATTGGATACCCAGCCTGCAGGCTTTATACACCTACCAGAGGGATAACTCTTTGCATTAATTTAAAACTCCTTTCAGCAGGACATTGTCAACCCTTTCTCCCAGTTATTTTTCTTGATTTTTCTTTACAGTTTGTATTGCTGTATCTGTATCTAGAAATGGTCTCTAGCATAATTTTTTCTAACCACGCGAGTCCACAGGCTTACATGCTAAGTTGACAACCAGGTTGTTACTCAAAATGGAAATCCAACAGTCAGCATACACTTGTGCCCCCATATATGCTTTAAGATGCTGTTAAGTTTAAGAGCCTTCCAGTTCATAAGGCAGGGGCTGCATGCGGCAATTTTTTTCATAAATGGAAGAGATATCTATCTTAAAAAGGGTAGAAGAATCTTGATGGTCAGTTTGAAAGTGTTTTCTTCTGCTTTTATTAATTAAGCCATGTTATCTCTCTCATCTCTCAATGGAAAACCAATACATATACTGAAATCTTTTATCAATTTTTCTATGGAAATTGACTTGGCTGTCAGAAGCCAAGGCGTTTCTGACCTGTTAGTAAAATGAGACAAAATAAGATCATACTATCTAGACACTTATTTGAGTGGGACACTTTTGACCATGTAAGGTAACTTTCTTATCAGGAGACCCTCATCTTGGCTTGCATGATAACTTGAAGGAAGCGGTTAGTAGATATCAGCTTCCCAGGAGACTCGACAGATCAGATGCACCCTAAACAGGAAATCTCAGGGTAGGAGCCTAAAATAGATGACAGAAACTGCTGTCCAGAAAGCTAGTCTTACTGACCCTTAGGTAGTCTGATGTAAGTAAATAAACTGTGTGCTTGCCTCTAAAACCTGGTCATTAACACGCAT
The DNA here is from genome assembly GCA_013399895.1 of Serilophus lunatus. Taxonomy (NCBI): domain Eukaryota; kingdom Metazoa; phylum Chordata; class Aves; order Passeriformes; family Eurylaimidae; genus Serilophus; species Serilophus lunatus. Next base: position 7,334 of record VXBA01000212.1, read on the forward strand.
CCATGACAAATCACTTCTCAGTTGTACTTATTCTGAGGACAAAGGCAATACAATGTGGGAAAATGTCAATTTCTATGAGATGTTCATCTGAAATAGAACATAAGGTCGTGAGATCCATGCTTCACACAAATATCATAGCTGTCATTCACTTATACGACCATTACTATTTTGGTACTTGTTTTACATGTGCACACTGATGATCTCTGCAGTTATTCTTAAAAGTGTATATTCAGTGAAATGCTTCAAGAGTTAAAAGCATGTAACAAACCAAGTTGCTTATATAGCACATTGACTATTTATGGAATTTTAATTAACCATTGATATGCCTCTAAATATTTGTTAGTATTTTAACTCTCATAAGAATGTAACTATTAAACATACCCACACCATTTTCTAGACATAGAGAAAATGTGAGCAGATGAAAGTATTTGCCAGGATATTTGTTTTAGTGTTTGGAGGCTAAGTTCTTTTTCTGCAAGAATATAATTTCTCTGTATATTTAAATTATCATATTCATCAACATTTTGCAGCTGCCACACGTATTAGTAGAAGCTCCTGTATTTCACCTAATTTAGTTTCAAACTCTAATGTTTACTTTAGATATGTGTCCTATAAAAAAAATTCTCATCCATCTCCATTGTATTTTACATGCAAATGTAAACATTTTGTTTGATTACCCACCACATGATGGCAAAAAAAATTGAAAAGCCCTTTTTGAATCCTTCCACATACAAGATCAAAGAATAGTAAATAAGAACAGGATGAGAAGGTGTGAATCACCTCTTTCTCTTGAGTCACTAAGTCACTCAAGTCTTAAGTCACTAAGAATTTTAGACGACTTGCATTAGTCTAGGCTCTGTAACGCATGTTATCTGCTTCTCCATTTTCAGCCACAAGCAAAAGTCAAGAGCAAAAACTCAGTTTTTTGCATATACTGTCCTCTTCTAATCCTGGAACTGTAGCGGTAAGAAGCAAAATGAGAAAAACAAGCAGCTATAAACTGCACTGCTACAAAGTCTTTGGTAAAACTGACTTCATTAGTGAATAGAATTTACTGCTGATTCAGCATTTGCCCAGGAATTTACCTTATTTATATTACAAATCATAGAATCATATGCGATGAGGTCTCCCTTCAACCTCCCCTTCTCCAGGCTGAACAACCTGGATTGACCTTAGCTGCAGCTGGTATGACTTCTCCCTGGATCATCTTCGTAGGTCTCATTTGTATGCTTGCTCTGTATCCTTCTTATATTGTGGTGCCCAAAACTGAACACAGTACAAGGTGACACCACACCAGTGCAGAGCACAGTGTGACAGTCCCTCGACCAGCTGGTGGCGCTTTGCCTGAAGCCCCCCAGGACATGGTTGGCCCTTCTGGCTGCCAGAGTATTGCTGACTCATACTCAACTTGACATTAACCAGGATCCCCAGAGACCTTTCTCCAGGGCTGCTCTCCAAAATTTTGTTCCCCTGTCTAATGTCCATAATTATTTTATTTACACATACTACAGATTCGTTCCATTACACTGCCTCTTTTCTGACCTATTTCTATTTGTCATTTCAGAGGTTTATAGTCAGCCAAGAGATGCTGTGCTTCTACCTATGTCAGTGGAGCCATTGTGCAGCACCCAGGCTGATGATGCCTGAGGTGGTGCCCAGGTTTTTGAAGTGTGTGGAAGCCTGAACTCTACTACACTTATCTCTATCCAGCTATCTCTGAAGAACACCAGGACATAAATGTTCTAGACAGCACAGTCCTACTAAAACTGAAAAAGTAGATAAAATACAGAGAGTAAATTGATGAAACACATGCTAAAAATTAAATACCTTTAATTTCCTTCTTTATTTAAGTCTATTCATAAATTTTTCTCCATAAATAGAAGAAAAAATTAAGAATACAGGTATTTTCTTTCAGAGACTCACTGTCATTATCTTCTTTCCATCTATCTATCATTTCACCTCTCAGTCTTCTCTCACAGTCTTATAAAATACTTCTTGCCTCGAGTGTCTCTGTTCTTGCCTTTTGCCTCAGCTATTCTTGCTTTACGTGCCATTTGTCCCAGCCTTTCAAAATGTAATTACTACATTAAAAGACCTCATTCAGCACCACAAAATTATCTAGCAAGAATAACTGAACATGATAGAAAAGCAAGATGGGACAAATAAAAAAGAGAAAACACAATCTTTTCTTTAGTGACGCATGAAAATACTGATAAGGGTTGTGATAAATGTTTTCCGTCCCAACAAGTATTCTGTGGAGGAAAATCCCAGCAAATACCCAGGTCTTTCATTTTCCACCTCTCCCTCCTCTTTTCTGCTTTTGTTTGTTTGTTTTTCTCCTCCTTAGTACACTTCCATCATCAGTCAACATCCCAGTCACCGCAACTTTCACTGAACAGAACAGATCCTGTCTTATATAAGCCACAGGCCTTTTCTATTCTTGAGAGCCCTTTTATACTTGTAGTATTTCAGTTTATAAAAAAAGATGCCTTAGGAAGGTTCTTAGGCTTGAAAAAGATTATCTGATATTCAACTGACAAAGAATATCTTTCTACCTCTTATTAAAAGATGCTGAAAACAACCCAAAAGCTGCAAGAAATAGAACAGATGGTTGACTGTCAAAAAAAGACTGTCAGCTATCTTTTGGAGAGCAAGGGGCATATGACAAACTCAGAATATGCAAAAAAATCAAATCACATCAGGCCTTGATAAGAAAAATAAAAAATATGTACACGGTAGAGAAGGAGATTTTTTTCCCTGCAAAACCAGAAAAAAGAACAGGAAAAAACATCCAGGGACCAGGATGCAGTGTAGAAGAGATTTGGAGTTGGGACAAACATGATGTGTCTTTTCACTTCATTTTCCAGTTAAGAAGGATAATGCAAAATTTCCAGCAGAATTATGTTTAGAATCTGAAATCACCATGTCTGCCTGTAGAAAACCACAGGTATACAGGCTGAGGTAGCAGATGAAGTCTCTGGAATATATATGGTCTGATCCATAGAGTTAGGTCCAGTTGAAAGATCTCATAATTTATCTTCTGTTTGAACAGTTACTATCTGACTGTAGGGCAGTAAAGATACATCAAGGAAAGGTATTCAGAAAAAACATGATACAATCTGTCCAACAGGAGCCTTGTACAGGGATTTTGAACAAATTTTAGAAGAAAGGCACAGGAGTATAAGAAAATATGGGTTGAATTAAATACATTGGCAAAAATCATACAAAAGGATTACCAAGGATGGTTTTGGTCATGTCAAGTGGCTCCTTTGGTAACATATACCTTTTGAACAAAGGCTGAATGATGGACTTATGTCACCTGATTTCAATAAAAACATATCATAGAATGGTAGGTCACAGGAATTATCTAGTTAAAATGATGGAAACACTCATTACTACAGGAATCATTAGAAAGGAAGACAAAAGAGAAATGGAAACAGATGCTACTAACAGGACTGGGCACAAGCTACTAGTAGAGTCCTCAGAGACTTGCACAAACTGATCTTTGAAAGTAATGACTTGGGAACAAGAAATGAGAATGTAATAAATAAATTTACCGATTGTGCAAAATCGATAGGCATCATCTATACAGAGAAGAATCAGAACACTATCCAGGAAGAACTAGATGACCTGGTCAAGACAGCTAACTGAGAAGGGATAAAATTTAATCATGCAAAGTGCCTTCTCATGCATTTGGCAAGATCCACTAGTATAAATAGGGAACTCATCAAGTGAAAGTGACAGAGAAAAAGAAAGATTTAGTGTTTTAATCAATCACAGCATGACTATGAGACTCAAATATTGCTGTTGCAATGAAAATTAATGCATCAGTTGAGGTATTCTCACTAAATACAGAGAACTTATAAGTCACTCTCCATCAGCAAAAGCTCACAAAGAATGTTGTGCACACTTTGGTCACACACAGAAAGATGAACTCAAGCTGCAGAAAGTGCCAAGCAGTGCTACTAAGATGATCAGAGGGATGATGAGTCCGCCTTGCATGAGGAGAATAAAGGCACTTGGCTTGTTTAGTCTAGAAACACAACGGAAGGAAAAGGGGTATAATCCTTCTCTCTAAAAATACCAGGGAAAAGAAGAGCTATAAAAGCCAAAGGATGATGCTGGCACAAGAACAAGAGTGTAAGCAGTCATGAAGAAATACAGGCTAAAATTAAATGAAGGTTTGTGTGAAAGGAGCGGGGTGCTGGGACAGCAGTTACTGGATCAAATCAGAGGGGCAAAATTAAATTAGGCTTGAAATGAAGCTTCACACATCTGTGAATGAGATTATGTGATGTGTTTTCTGGTGTTAAAAATGGACCAGACTCAAAGCTCCCTTCCATTACTGTGGTTTTTGTTGCTATTTTAGATTATAAGAACATATGGCTGATATTACAGTCATACAAGTTTTTAAGGGCCCTTTTATGTGTGACAGGGGTGTACGGCAGATTTTTATGTACTGTAGATTTCTTGAATGTGTTCATGGAGCCACAGAAAAAAACTTATGAGTGAAATTAATATGAACCACCTGTTCAGTCTATCTTATAGAGAATGTAATATTTTTAAATGTTATGCACAGTTATAGTCACACTTTTCTTGAGAGACTATTTCAGAGTCCAGTTGACCCTTCTTAGTAACAATTCCAAATTTAAACTTTCCTGAGATCAATTTGCAGTCATTACCCTATTCTTAACTTTTTCTAGAGGTGTAAACATTTCAGCTGCTTCTCAACATATAATATGTATTTAGGCATTTACATTTCCCTCTTATCTTGCCATCCATCATTACTACAATTCTCACTTTTGTCCTAGTAATTCTGTTGTCAAAGAAATCCATTATATTTTGCCTAATAGTGCTTTGGGGGTAGAAGAAGGCCTTTTTCTAACACTTCACTCTGAAAAATTTATACTACTTAAGAAATTATAATATTATGGCTTCTGCTTTTTCCAAGTTAAATGCAAACCCTAGTGAATTCTGAGACCAACACCTGCCCCATTAATGAGAGTTTTCATCCATAATGGCCTGTGTGACTTCACTGATGGAAGCCTTGGTCTGATATTGCCAGCATCTTTACATGAAAGAGGTAGTTCTGACCTGAAAGCACCTCTTTCCCATGAAACTATGCTATAACAAATCAAGAAGTCTTTGGTCATGATAATTCTCTGAAAGAATAAAAACAAAGAATCTTTTGTATGCTTTCAGTTCTTAATTTTTTAATCATTGCTTGAAAGTATATGTGAACGCTGCTATATATTATGAACATAGCCATTTAAGAGCACTTTTTGTCCTGAGGGGACATCAGGCAAAGCATCACCAGTCGGTCAAGGGAGGTGATTGTTCCATTCTGCTCTGTACTGCTCCGGCCTCACCTTGAATATTGTGTGGAATTCTGGTAACTACAATATAAGATATTAAACTATTGGAGAGTGTCCAAAGGAGGTAATGAAGATGGTGAAGGCTTTTGAAGGGAATCTGTATGAGGAGTGACTGAGTGCACTCGGTCTATTCAGTCTAGAGGAGAGACTGAGGGGAGACCTCACAGCAGCTACAACTTCCTCATGAGGGGAAGAGGAGGGACAGAAACTGATCTCTTCTCCGTGGTGACCAGTGATAGAAATGGTATGAAGCTGTATCAGGGGAGATTTAGGTTGGATGTTCTTCAGCCAGAGAGTGATTGGGCACTGGAACAGGTTCCCCAGGGGACTAGTCACAGCCCTAAGCTTGACAGAGTTCAAGAAGCATTTGGACAATACTCTCAGGCACATGATGTGGCTCTTGGGGGTGGTACTGTGCAGGGCTAAGAGTTGGACTCAGTGACCTTATGGGTGTCTTCCAACCCAGCATATTCTGTGATTCAGTGATTTACATGAGTCATTGCAGAAGCTAGCAATGATCTTACCTTCCACCTTAGGGGACTGAAGCACTGATGGCAAGGACAGCTAAAACCCAGACACAATCAAAAGGAAGGATCTTAAGTGAATCTGTTCATTTTCTCCCTGAAACAGGGTTTGGATTTCTATGACAGTGCAGTAGATATTAATAAGTAAGCATTCTGGGACGTTTCTTCACATTATTTTCTAAGTCTTAAAAAGCACAATATCCTACTATTCTTCTTTTACCTCTCTCCTTAGAAGCGTTCAGGAGAGGTACAAACAATTATTCTCACAATGTACTTAGGAGCATCAGTTAACTTTTGTTTTACATGAGAAAAATTATATATTACCACATCTGCATTTGCTAGACATGATACAGACTTATATATTTATATTTCTCTTCCTAGATCCTGAGCGTGTTATTACTGCAAGGAAATATATAAAGGACAATATTTCAGCAAAAATTTTTATACTTTCAAGTACACATCAATGAACAACAGTTCCATCTATAAGATAGTAAATTTCTGCAGCATTTGTGGTTTTTTTAATAGCCCCAAACCAAGCAGCATTTACACTGTTGAAACTTCCTATACAATCTCTAAACCTTATGAATTCCTTTTTTTTCCTTGGCATTTTGCAATATTCCAGTTTAATTGGTGTCTACTAGAAGATGGACAAATATAATTGGTAAAGAGGAGAGAGATTTTTTTCTGAGTAACATTTTAAATTTTTTAATGACTGCACTACAAAATGTTAAACACATAATGTTTTTTATATTACTGATGAAAGCAAATCCTGCTGTCCTTGTTAGTAGTGATTAATATAATACTTCCTCCATAATCTCATTCAGCTGTTTGTGACTACTCATGGACTAAAAAAATTAATTGTGTGTAGAAAGCTAGTCAAGACTTGACATAATCAATTAATTTCGAAATTATAGGAGAAACAGAGAACCATGTTTATTGTTTTCTTTAGAAAGCAGTTGATATCTACAATTGCAGAGGATGAGTTTTGTCCTCTCTTTGGAGGATTAACAGTGTTTAAATTTTCTGCTAAATTTGTTGCTTTTCTATTTATTGATAGCACAATATAAGAGGTGTCTCTGACAACCAGTGATTCTCTAACTTTCATGCAATAAGAACATAAATCTGACTGCATATTTTATTTTTTCAAGAAAACAGGAGGTGTGCAATGAATCAAGCTAGGAGTGTTGTGACCTAGTTATTTCAAAGGGACTGTGTTAGACCTAGATTTTCAGTCAATGGAACATCTTGGTAAAATCAGCTTTATAGGAATTCCTCTTGATTGTTCTCGTAAAGAATAATGTAGATCAGGAAGCTATGGCATGATGGCTTGTTTCTGCATTGTTGGTTTAGATCTAACAAGACACCCATGAGATTTAAATATCACTAATTTTTGCTGAGATTTGTGTTGTTGCTAACAACTTCAAGTTATTTTCTTCCAAAGAAAAAAACCGCTGACATCATGGAAGACATAAAATAACATGAAAATGTAAAAGGAGATCAGAAAATCACGGAGTCTAGACTCCTTCATCAACGAATAGAGAGTTAAAAAGCTAAAAAGCTCATCACAGAAGTTGGCCTATGGCAATGCTGCCACCACCACTTCCTCCATGTTTATCAGAACAAGCCAAATTTTCCTAAGAAATATTCATTTCTGGTAGATCTGGCTCAATCCTGTCAAGTGGATGTCTGTCAGGCCTGAAGGCAACTGCACATGTAAATTAATCACTCTGATTTTATCAACACAAATGTATCTATATAGAATAACTTCTTTTTAAAAGAAAAAAAGAAGTCTCTCTCTTTTCAGTTCACATCACTAAATGCAAGAGTGCAGCTAAACTGGCTGTGGGAGATTTGTGCTGAAGACATTTTCCCATCACTAGATATCAGAAAAGCCAAGAGCGGCAGGAAAGAAAGGCTCAACTTTAGGAGAGAAAGTAAAGCTGGTTTGCAATTTTATTGGCTCATCTTATGATCCAATCTTACCAGAAGGCCTTTGATGGCATCAGATTGGGTGAGTCCTTTTTGGTAATCCAAGCAAAGATTCTGGCACAAAACACTTTGTCCAGAATCAGAACTGGAAAATCTTCTGTTAAGTTCAACTTTAAAAATTCATACTGAGAAATAATGTCTCTACGGAGGGAAAAAAATAGAACATAACAAAGCAAGGTTTAAATTATTCAGTTCTCCTCTTGTCAGCAATGATATCGTGGCAAAAGAAGTACCATCACAAGTGAACATGCCTTTATTTTCCTTTGAAACTGAAACACAAAAACAAAACCCCCAATTCTTGATTATTTTATGTCTCTAGAACTCTGGAGCAGTTTTGAGTTCCTACTGTAGGTCAAGCTGTATAATTTGCTTTTTTGGAAGCTGCATCTTAGTTGTCTCGATATCTGTAAAATCACATCGATTTCAGCAGATGTAAAACAGAGGTACTTCAATCCAATATTTAAGTAGATAGCAGTTGTACAAGAAGGTCAATCAAGGGGAAAATTATTTTTCTAGTAGAAAGGTGATTTCTGCAAAGTATAAGTGATTGTGCTGCTATGTACCAACCAGCTCTTGAACAGAAAGTATGAAACAACAGCTCTTTTGAACTTTTTCTTTTTTTTTTCTTAAGTTGTTTTAAATAAGGAAAACTTGTCCACCAAGGGCCTTTGAAGTTGTCCATCAGTATCCACAAGATCACTAAATGCTTGCTAAAAATCGCTGAGTTAGGCTAGAATTCACCTTGTCCTTCTTTTTATTCCCTCTCTGAAAAAGCTATGATATACTTCCCAAGACTTAAATCTGAGAACTGAAATAAGGAGGGTTTTTTGACAACAAGGCTAGCAGGTACTGTTCTATCCACAAGGTTGTACCATGTCACTTTTGCTATGCAGAAAGAAGAGATCTTTGTTCATAGATGAGAAAGCCATCAGACTGCAGGAAGGCGAGTTGTACAAAACGTATGGAAGTACTCTTCTTACAGATGACAGCGTTTTACACATCTTTTCTTGGCCTCAAATTTCAGGTTTCTCTTTGCACGTTCATCCACTTCTCAGTCATGGGATGGCACTAGAGGTTGTTTGAGAGACTCCTTTGTATTTGCACTTGATACGGTAATCATTGTGTCTTTATCTACTGGATCTGAAGTCAACATGTCAAGTATTGATTTCTAACATCACAGCCTGGGTGATAACTTTGACCATTCAGTCATCCTTAATAGCCAATTCTACAGCTTTCTATGCTGTCTCTCTCTATTGCTGACTGCAGAATAAACTCTGTAAAATTGCTAGCACTTCTCTGTGGATTTACACAGCAATACTGAAATAATGTGAATTTCCAAATGCAGATTGCCATAAAAGAAGCTGAAAACTGAGAAACAGTATGGAAGGAAAACAACTTTCAGATATATCAGGTATAATGAACAGAGTGAAATAATTTCTAGCAATTTTTAAAGTGTTCAGAGGTCAAAGTTCACAAACAGATAAGACGAATTTCTAAAATGCATCCAATAAATGACCTTGTTACGTAAACAGAATTACTTTGCATGCAAAGAGACACACTAAAGTTTATAGCAGCATTGCAGTTACTAGAAAACTGCTAACTTATATTTTTAAATAAATACAAACCAGGACTCAAACTAAGTGACTTGTCTGAGTGGCAAGCAGGGAGTCTGTGGCATCGTACCTATGTGCAAAGACAGGCATCAGGCCTGGAAGGAAGAGTCATGGAGGAGACACCTACAGATTGCAGTCTTGGGGCAGGGACTTGCCAGCTGCCAGCAGGACTGAGTGCCTGTCCATCACCTGAAGAAGCTCTGTGGTGGGGACAGGGTGCTGTATCCCCACTATAGACAACACTGCGCTTACTTGCTGCCCAGCACAGGAAGTTAGGATAGTCCAACTCAGAGCAGGTGAAAGTAAAATACATGACTGCCTCTTCACATAGTGCATTAGAAGTTACTAACTGAGCCTTGTGAAATATTGAGATGCAGACTTTCTATCTGCTTTTCCTTTTATTTAGTACTTCAAGAGACAATTTATATTAAAATTTTTAACTTAAGACCCTTAATTTTGGAAGTCCTTGCAGCAAGACCTTAACAAATTAGTGGTCTTTGCAATCACCAAATGTGTGCAATTTAACACGGGCAAGGACTGGATTCAGCATCTAGGATGGGGTAACCCTGGAAGTTCGTACAGACTGGGGAATGAGAAGCTGGAGAGCAGTGTCAGGGAAAGGGATCTGGGGGTCCTGGTTGATGGCAAGTTGAATATGGGTCAGCAGTGCCCTGGCAGCCAAGAGGGCCAACCATGTCCTGGGAGGCATCAGGCAAAGCATCGCCAGCCAGTCAAGGGAGGGGATTGCCCACTTTGCTCTGCATTGGTGCGGCCTCACCTTGAATATTGTGGCAGCTTTGGGCACCACAATACAGGAAAGATACTAAGCTATTAGAGGGTGTACAGAGGAGGTCTATGAAGATGATGAAGGGTCTAGAGTGGAAGTGATACAAGCAATGGCTGAGGTAATTTGATTTGGTCAGCCTGAAGAAGGCAAGACTGAGGATACACTTCATCACATTTTACAGGTCCCTTACAAGGGAAAGAAGATGGGGAGGCATCGATCTCTTCTCTGGTGTGACCAGTGACAAGACCCGAGGTAATGGCTTGAAATTATGTCAGGAGATGTTTAGGCTGGATATTAGAAAAAGGTTCTTCACCCAGAGAGTGGTTGAACACCAGAACAGGTTCTGGAAGGAAGCGGTCACAACAGCAAGCCTGAGAGAGTTGAAGTGTTTGAATTATATTCTTGGGCAAATGGTGTGACTCTTGGCGATGGTCCTGTGCAGGGTCAGGAGTTGGATTCAAAGATCCTTGTGCATCCCCTCCAGCTCAATATATTCTGTGATTCTGTGATTACTTATGGAGACTCCACACATTCCTAGACACTACCTTCCTATTTAGATGGCACCTAAAAAGCACGTGAGACCTCATCCTAGTCCTCACAAGGAGTCTTTTGTAGTTATACAGGATTTTTTTGCACCAAATAGTACATGTACACAATCCATTGTGGCCAATATATTTCTGGGTAATTGAAAGATTATATCAGCCTAATTCACAAATATTTGGAATAATATAGTCAATGTCTCCAGTGGGAAAAGTGTTAGCTATTTCGCTAAAACAGAATCAATGCTTTCTGTCATTTAATAATACATGGCTTTAACCAAGGAGAAATTCTTTGATAAAACCAAGATATGGAAATAATAGAGCTAGTTTTCCTAGGATCAAAAGTTTGAGGAGGCTTTTTTACTTCCAGTTTTAGATACAATGCAGTTCAAAGAAGCAATGTTCTGACTCAGGAAACAGGAATGAATATTAATCAAATGTGAAAAGATTGCTGGAAAAAGCAAAGCCTCAGAAAATGTTTCTAAAGATCACTTGTCAAACACATCGTTATTTATTTGTCCCATTTTATGCCAAATTTTGGAAGAAATAGATAGGAAATCTCAGTTCTAAAGTATACTGGGTTCAAATGGACCGTAGAGCTCTTAGTAGGTAAAGAAAAATTCCTTAATATTTGCTTTTTAAAGATCAGTTCTCCACATACTGGAACTGTTATGTGGTTATTTGCCGTCAGAAAAACCAAAGGACTGTTTCTATCTCCTGACTGAGGAGGATGACTCTTAGAGCTGGGTTTCTGATGCACAGCTTTTTAATTTTTATTTGGAGGTAATTTTTAAGAGTTTGAGCAATAGCTGGCCCCAGATCTAGCAATCATTTTTCATGTTAGCCAATACTGCAGTGTGACTTCAGCATCCCATGCAAGTCCCATCGCTGAAGCCCTCCAGCATGATCCACCTTCTTTGCACACTCTTGAAGCATCGGAGGGGCACCAGGTCCCCACTTATCAGAAAACAACAGCCTAGAAGAAAGCATTAGAGAATCAGTGTGAAAATGCTATTTCATAGAAAGATAAATTGGTCTTGCACTTATATGAGTTTTTCTGCTGAAAATAAGAGGCTGATCCAACACAACTAGAGTATCTCTGACATCTGCCAGGAGAAAAATGGAAACCTCCCATTAATAACGTCCTGCCTCATTTCTACACTTTTGTCTCACATAGGAATATCTTCCAACCCTTCAAAGCAGAAGGCTTTTCTGCAATAATTAAGCCTTTACTAGAGAAAACAAGCAAAGACAGTGCAATTAGTACAGAAGAGAATATACAACATCCAATATCACATCTTGACAAATCTACTTCTTTTTTTTTTCTTTTTTTTTCTTTTTTTTTCACTTCTATAGACTTTGAAAGTTGCTTAACAGTCACCAGTAATGCTTTTTTATATGTTATTTATCTTAGGTATCTATCGATTAGTTATGGTATTGTACCACTAGTGACTTCAAAGTGTAGCTTGTAGGATCAGTTGACTTATTCTTAGTCAATGAATAAAGCGAAAATGAAAACTGGATATTTTCTATGCCTCTTTCAGGTGTCAATTTCTGAAAAAACAAACTGATTACAGCTATTCTTAGCTTTCCTATGAGAAATTATGATTGCTAAATGATACATCAATTGTGTACCAAAAAACCATTCAGATCACTAAATTAGTCTCACAAAATTAATTGTGGGTGCTTAGGATTCTAAATTTGAGTTAATCTGATTTAGAAAGAAACATTTCATATATTTTTTTTTTTATTTTGTGACAATAATTCTTCCCATCAAAATCTTAGTATAAATGTTTGAAAAATAATTTGTTTCATTTTTTCCTCACAGTCCTCAAAATCTTCTTTTTGTTTACTGCCTTAGTGAACTAAAATGGTGTAATAATTAATCAAGGAAAAAGAAAATTATAGGAAAAATATATGTTACTCATTGATAGTGTTAACAACTGTTTTAGAGTTAAGACATTTTTCGAACATGTCCAGAAAATGAAAGAAATTTTCAAAATAGAGAAGATGTTCTCTAAAACACCTTTTTTTTTTTAAGCAAAGAAAGGACAATTCTAGGATTGTTTATAGATGGTTATTAATAAATTTTTAGGCAGAACTGCATTTGTCAGTAGAAATACTGTGTTTCACCCCTGCATTACTGTCTTGACAATAGACTATTCACCTTTTTAAATGTATACTCTTGCTTTAGAATCATCTGCCTATTGTTTTATCAAGGCACCTCTCTTCCAATGAGCCAATTCACATTACTACTATTACAGTATTTACTAGGATTATTTGGTACTTGTAGATCATATACTGAAACCTTTTCTGAACTGGGGTTTAATTTGCAAGTACCTTTCCCCCTACAACTCCCATCCTTTGAGATGGAGATTTTGAAATTTAGACCAGTTCTCAACTTCGTTGTTCTGCTTTCGCATCCCTAGCAACCATGGTTATATATCTTCCACCAGCTGACAACTTCTAGGGGAAAGCACACAATGTGTGCCTTGAGCTCTGCTGTACCCCTCCCAGCCAAGTCCCTGATTGGACTATCTTGACAGTGGATCAACTGTCTGCACATGGAGCCATGTCATGCTGCACTCTAGAGTTACACACTGTATTTAATGACACTCAGAAAGGCTTTAATGATTTTTCCATTCACCAGCTGTAATACAACCTGTCTTGCTTGCAGTCAGTAGCACATAGAATCCCTTTCTTTTCTACACCTTTTTATCTAAGATTTTATATTTTTAAGTGTAAGTGGAATGGTGCCTATGATTTCATACTGTCGCAGAGCAAGACCTTCCTGCCAAAAGGACGACCCCTTAACAGAAGGATGTGGAACATCCAGACCAGGTCTTCTTTAATATTTCATCTATTTGTCAGAAAAATATAATGCTAACCTGCTTCTACTGTCCTAGATCAGGACTGATATATTAGCCAGAAGTCATGCATAGAGTATGGATTGTTTTAAGTAATTAGCTAAATAAGTTTGTATGTAATATTCAGGAGTTTCACCTTGTATTTGTACATCCCATCTGCTATCCAACATTTAGATGACGATAGATAGATTTCAATTACAAGACAGCAAGCTTGCTCAGTGATCTCTCCTCTGCAGGAACTCACAACCATTCTATTTCAAGGCAAGCAGATTACCAAGTTTCAACAGATGAATCGCCAGGCTGAGGGAAACCTATACACATCCTTCTCTGGGGCTCTGTAAGCAGAAAGACTGGAGAAGGCAGGGGAACATTCTCCTTTCAAATATCACATATCTCCAGTTAATTCCCAACTCTATAAAATATATGTACAATTTTCCACTGGGTCTTTATGTGTGTCTTCTTACAAGGATTAGTTATGCACTGAATGATTTAGGCTGATTCCAGAGTGTGGCGAGCACTGCATGTCCAGTTACCATGGCTTAATTCAACCCATTTATTAAATTGTCAAAATTGGCTAAGCATCAAATGCTGACTCAAATGCTGGATATTTTAGCAAGCTGCTTATAAGATTTTGGTGTTCAGAACTGAGTGAAAAGTGAAGTTTGAGAATGTGAATATGGTAATTAATATTAAGGCAGTAACACAGGCTTCAGTAGCCGGCAAAAAACACAGACAATATTGTAAATAGCAGCACTAGACAATTTGATAGAAACCTCACAGAAAATGTCTATGTGTCCTAGATTAGAGGACTAGAAATTTAATAATATGAGACAAAAACAACAGATAGGTCAACAGTTTATTATGATATATATATGTATAAAAAATTTGATGTCTGTATTCACTGAATAGCAGGAACAACAAGAAAAAAGACCCAGAGAAAACAACATGACCAACAAAAACAACTGGGAACAATTGCAATTCAGAAAAACAAACTCCTTTTTTGTCCTCAGGTGCAGTGATGGTGGTGGAGCCACAGGGGCCTGGTGCAGCTTGGCTGCAGGTGCGTTCCAGCCACCAGCAGGGGGTAGCCTCTCAGGATCAACTGTGAGATGAAACCGCTCCTCACGCTGGGCTGGTGGCCCCGGCGAAAATAGAGATGAAAGGAGAAGAAGGGCTTGGGACCCATCAAGTAGGACACATGGCTGCTATCTTCTACCACCGGGATGAGAGAAAAGGCAGAGACGATGGAGTGCACCATGTGCAAACTTGTTTGTTGCCGCTGCTGCTGCACAGGGTGTTCTCCTGCACCTCTCTCTGGCAGAAATCCAAATAGAAAATGGCTTCTGTGCACCCCTGCCTTTGAAGTCTCTGTCTTTTTCTGTTTCTGAGACACTCCGTGGCCCTGAACAGCGAGGTATCCCAGAGGCATTTTGCACAGTCACTGTGAGTCACTCCAGTCATGTGGGGCTGAGGCTTGGCCACCATGAACTGCCCTGGCCATGCAGGGGCTGAAGCCCAGCTTGGCAACACCACGGTGGAGGGCTTGTCCTGTCCCATCCCAATGCCACCTCCCCTAACAGATGGTGCTCAGCACTGATCTCTCCTCATGGCCAGCCATACCCAAGGCGTGGGAGCCCACGGCCCACAGCTGCCCCTCCCATGAGCAAGGGAATGAGAAGGGAAAAAAAAGAGGTTTTTTCCCCCCTTAACAATGCCAACTCGTGACACTATGATTTTGTAAAAGTTTGTTGGAGGTAAGAACACTTTGTTGTTCTAGATAAAACTTTCAGTTTTATAAATGCTTTCTATCATAAGCAATATCTCCCATTTCCATACCTTTGAATTTCAAAATCCTTCAGAAACAGTTCTGAATGAAATGAAAAGGTACTGTTAGGTAGGCTCCTAGACCAGAACCTCTCTACATGGATGTTTTATAAGCTTGGTAAAGGTTTCTTGTCTTTGGAAAGTCTTTACTGAATAATCGAACTGATAAAATAATTCACAAGCAGTTTATTCAGCAAATTGTATGTATGGCTTGTTGTGAGTTCGGTGTCCTCATGTCAGAGGTAGGGTTTTCAAACTTAGAGTTTACTGCAGGAATATTTTGTGTTGTATTTTTGCTCAATTACATCTCATCACCTTAAAATTTCTAAATTAAGAAATGACAAGTTCCAAAACAACTCAGTATTTTATAATACTGAAAGTATATTTCAGAGTAAGTTCCTTTTAAATTTCCCAGTGATATACATGAAATCAGAATTGTGGACAATCTCCCAGCCAGCAGCCAACCTGTGAACA
Organism: Serilophus lunatus; assembly: GCA_013399895.1. Classification (NCBI taxonomy): domain Eukaryota; kingdom Metazoa; phylum Chordata; class Aves; order Passeriformes; family Eurylaimidae; genus Serilophus; species Serilophus lunatus. Next base: position 23,326 of record VXBA01000212.1, read on the forward strand.
TTGTAACTGCAAAGGATGTTTCCTATTTTCATTGCAAATAGAGAGTAGACACTTCTGTCTGATGAAGAGAACTTAACTAATGACTTCTTTAGATAAAGTTTCCTTCACATTTGAAATGTCAGAAGAACAGGGAAATAGGAGTAGGGAAAGATTTATTTTTTTTAAAAAAAATTCTGATAAGCACCTGTCTCAATAAAGTAATATGTCACTGCTGTGAGAGGATTTGAAATCAGCAATTAATTGCTTTTCAGAGGGACAGATTGAATTATGTTTCTTTTAAATTTGCAAGATATGCAAACTTAGATCTTCACATTTCTCCTTTTTACAAAACTGTAAGCAAATTAATGTCCTAAAAAGCCATAGGAGAATGATTAAATGTCAGATGAACCAGATTTCTTTACATCTACTGGCAATTTTCCTCCACTTGTGTAGCAAAACTGTAATGTCCATTATGTGAGTGAAAGCTGAATACATTTAAACTATTTGAACTATACTTACGTATAGAGCAAATACATTTACTGAAAAGTAAAATCTTATGAGTATAATCTTACAATCATATGAGAAAATAAAGCATAATAATGCAGATCGAATCCTTTCCTTAGGATGAGTGCCTAACTGTTAGTGTTAACTGCTAAAAGAAGAACTGTATGCAATGAAAATAGTGGATGCCTTGGATTTACTAGACAGGTAATATGAAAAATCCACAGGACAATGACAGGAACTTAGGTGTGAGTTTTCCTTGAATCGCTAAAGTAAAAATTTAAGAGAGGGAGAGATAATCTAAGCATAATCTTGCTTTCTTTATAGCAATCTGGCTCTTTGATATCTTGGGCAGTAAAAAAACTTACTCACAGGAGTAAATGCAGTCAAATTCTGCCCCACCTGCCCCCCACAATAAAGACAGTGTAAAAATGTCATACGGACATTTTACCTGAAGCACATGAAATATTAGCAAAATGGAAAATAAACAATACAGAAACAAATTCAAAGTCACCCTAGATGGCTGGGTCTGCAATTTCTGCAGCAAAAAATTAACAGAGGGATTTTTTTAATATTTTTTTCTAGAGTGGTTGAACTAGAAAAATTTGAGCAAGCCTTTAGTTATTAAGTGATCCTGTACATCTGTTGGCATAGTTTTTCTAAATAGCAGATGAGGTTCATAGACATTAATAGAGGATACAGCATAAAACAGAGATTGAAAAATTATGTCTGATTCTGAATTCAATCCAGTATATTTAAGAACAAACACACGGAATGAAGTATATTAATGCTAGTGCGAAATCATAACAAGACCAAACTCATTCTGAGAAACATTTGGATAAATATTAACCCAGCCATATTTCTAAGGAAGGATGTGCTCTTGTCATTCTGTCCTTTAGATCTTGTCTTGTCAATCAGATGTAAAGCAGACATACAAATTATGCATGGACCTTTTGGCAAAGCCACTGAATTCTCAAATACAGTTAGTATAAAGTTTTATTGATAAATTAAAGTGGAAGGCACTGAAGTGGTACCAACACTCTCATAATAAATTCATCATTAACAGGAAGATGTGGAGTTTAAGTGCCAAGAAGACTGTTTACCACTGTGATCACCATTACTGAAAAATTTGAAGAAGACTGAGGACAGTAAGTACTTCTCTCAGTATTTCCAGGGATGGATTATAATGACCTAATGTTGTTCTATTAAGACAACACCAGTTTAAGTGTTTTCCTAACTCAGTTCACATATATAATTTATATTGAAGTTAACCAGCTCGCAGCTTTATAACGAGCTCTTTGGTTAAAAATATCGTTACTGCTGCAGGTAAAGCTATTAGTTAAAACAGACTACCATCTTTATTACCCTGCAAAAACAGGAACTTTGTTTATTTTTAATATTGCAAAAATAGAGATTAGACTCATTATTTTCAAATGCTTTCTGCATGAGGTACACTTTTTTCTCCATTTGTGCCCTCTGCATTAAAGTGATGCTTGAAAGCTCTGTAAGTTCTAGATGTTTTCAAACCATGTTTCAAATTGTAATTGAGGGGGAAAACATAGGCAAAAAATAATGAAATCTAACTTTTAACTATGAAAATAATGCATTTTCACTTTTAGTCCTAGCTAAGAAACATTACGAAATTCAGTATTTTAGTTTGTAATTTTAAATTTTTCTTTGTTTTTCTTGGTCTGTTTTCCAGTGGGTGCATAGGAATGCAAAACTTCCCAGAGCTTCTGTGTTATTGTAGTGTCACATCCTGCTGCAGTACAGTTGAATGCTACTTGATAATTATAGCTAATTATAGCTAATCTTGAGGTGACAGTAGATAATTTGTGCCAGAAACCTGACCATCTTAGCTGTAGTTTTGTCAGTTGTCAGCTCTACTCAAGTCATTTAACTAGAGATATTTTCAATTGGTTGCCTCTGGCAGATCCTTTCTGTGACAGCTCGGAGAGCCCTGAGATTTTTTTTTTTTTTCCTTAAAAGAAATCTGGTGTGCAATCAGCATCACTACATGAAATCTGGAAGGTGTCTTGGAGAGGAGACAGAGGCTCTACCTTACAAAACATCTGGACAAACTTCCTTTCCTCTTAGATTGTCAGAGGAGTCAAAACTGCTGCTCTCCTATTCTGGGGTGATGCCATCTGAAACACCTGTGATATTCTAGACCACAGAAGTGGAAAAAAGAATGTCACACTCAGAATAGCTGTCTCCAGGTGTTGAAAAAGCGGCAAATCTGCAGTGCCCAAAAGGATAAATAAGAGTAAATGAACATAATGAGTAAGAGGTCATTTAGTAGATCACAGAACCATAGAATTTTCTGGGTTGGAAGAGAACCACAAAGATCACTGTTTTTCATGACATCTTTCACAAGATAAGGTGGCTAAAACTCTATCCATCTTGGCCTAAATACTTCCAGAGATAGGGCACTCAAAACTTCTCTGGGCAATGCCATGCAAAACAAAAAATTAAAATAATTCTTAATATCTAGTGTAAAGATTCCTGGTTTAGTTGAAAACCATTAGCCTTTGTCCTATCACTACCTGCCTTCTCCAGGCTGAACAGCTACAACTCTCTTGGTCTCTTCCCCCCCGCTCTGCCCCCTCCCCCC
>VXBA01000212.1:26626-76484 GCA_013399895.1 Serilophus lunatus
GGTGCTGGTCCCAATTCTAGAGCTGCTGGAAAAGAATTGACAGTGAAAAGGAATGCTGGTGGAACTCCAAGGGGAGAGAAATACCACAACTCCTGTCACCTATAGGTGGCTTTCTGCTCTGGGTGGCACTGCCTGAGCTCCGGTGACACCATGTGGCAAGGGACTGACAAGCGGGGGGCGAGCCACGCCTCTCTCGGCACCAAAGCAAACCGAAAAGAGAAAGAACTTCTGTTCCCAGCCCTTTTCCAGGATGCTAGTTCTTGGGTTTTCTCATGGTCCTCTTCCTGTGCATGCTGCCTCTCCATCGAATGGCAGCGCTGATTGCCGCCCCTTCTCCGAGATTTCACCACGAGGCAATATTGCATTCCTGATAAAATATGTTGCAGCTGCATTTCACTGGGAGGAGGGGCTGCTGCTGCTGCCGTGCCAGTGCTGTGGGCACTCGGGGGTTCAGCAGCGCTGGCCACGAGGTGCCTAGAGCAGCCATAGTGTCTGCTGCCATAGGGCTATGCTCTGCCACTGTGCCAGCCGCGGGGTGACATCCCTGGCTGCAGCCCTGGGCGCCAGAGCTTGTGCCAGCAGGTGCCTGCCATGGGCACCACCAGCGGGGTGGCAGGTGCAGCCCCTGCTGCTGGCGAGGGGGCTGGCAGACATGGCCCTGAGCAGCCCCCACCACTGGTGCAGGCCCACGCAGCTCCCGCCACTGGCACGGCAGCAACACAGAGTGGACAGAGAGCCCCAGTTCCATGCCAGCACAACAGGGGCACCATCGCTCGTGGCCCGCACCCTTGCCTCACTACAGCAGCAAGCACGGGCTGGGCTAGGCTGGGCTGGGATGATCCTTCATGCCGAGCCATTCCACTGCCGAACCCATCGCCCAAGACTGCTCCGCCTTCACCCAATGCCCTCACCCATCATCAGTGGTGGGCGCAGGTCGGCTCCGCCACTTCTGGCCCAGTCTGTTGCCCCGCAATGGTCCCAGCCCTGCTGAGCCACTGGGAGGACGGGTGGGAGCGGCCCCACCACTCCTCAGGCACTGGGACAGGGGCTGGCCCCACTGCTCCGCTGTCATCAGAAAATGGGTCAGCTCTGCTGCTGGCTCCTCCACATGGGGATGAGACTCAGCCGTTTCGCTCTGCTTCATTCTCTCAGGAACAGCAAAATAAGTTTTAAAACATAAATCCCTCTCCTCCCGAACCTAAAAGATAACTTCCTAACTCACAACAGACAGGTCTCATGGTATCCCTTTTTGTTGCACAGGAACACAAGCTACAGCTGAAGGCTGTGTCTGTGTGGGTGTATGATCAGCAGCTGAGGCTTGAATTACCCTCCCTCTGCTGAAATTCCTCCTGAAGGTGTTTCCATCTGCATCTGCACAATGTTGCAACATTTATCAGTCATTTGAGTCAATCCTATACTACTCTGAATTCACTATTGTAAATGTGCTTGGGAATCTTTAGTTCTATGTACTTCACTGAAAAATAGGAAATCTCTCTTAAATGTACCCATCTTTGTATGCTATCACGGAGTACTAGCACAATGAATTAGAAAGTAAATACGCTCTGTAACACACATATAATTCATAAACTGAGTTGTTAAGAGAAGTACTGTTAAACTTCATAAAAAAAAATTTATTCCAATTTTCCAAGGCTCTAAACTATCTCCATGTGAACAGCAAGGTTTCTCTCATTTGCTCTGTAATATTCAGAACAGTGTGCTATATGAATAGAAAAAAATTTAAGATGACTGGCATATAAAAGACAAAAAATTGCACAATTTAAAAAATGATCAGATAGTTAGATGGATAAGAGATGTATGTACAGGTGTAAGAAGGACTAAAAGCTTTCAAACAAATATCCATGAATTAATTTGGCTGTTCATGCTTCTAGGCATATTAATTTGTTGAAGCTATCTAATTATAAATACCCAGTAATGTGTCTTATTATAAAAGTGAAGCATTTTAACAAATATAAAAATATATTATCTCTTCATAGAGATCTCTATGTGGCTCGAGACAAAATATAGGTATAAAATATTGGGAAAAAATTTCTGGGATTGCGACATTTTTCATTGCTATTACTTAGAGAAACTGGAAACAACCAGCTGGAAACAATATTAAAATGCAAGAAGACTTAATCTGGAGGTGTAGTCTATGTTCTGAACATACAAATCATAGTGTCTTACAAAATTTTACATAGACACAGTGCAATACTGTAGCCTAGTAACTAAACATAAAACCAGAGATTACTATAAAATTCTCACAGACAGTATGGTTTTGTGAAAGTACTTAAAATGTGAATATGTTCATTAATCTAAACACTTTTTAGTCCGAATTCTTCTTATTCACTGTAAATCTTCGATTCTGGTGAAGAAAAAAAACCGCAGAGGAAGTAAAATTTATTCATCACTCTTTGCACTAACAACCCTAATCAATTGAAGTTTGCACATCAAGGAAGGCTTTTTATATTAGTGTTTTGCACTGTCGATCCTTCTCAAAACAAGTCTCTCCTAACCCAGTAGCACTGGGAAACATCAGAGGAATTTGCCCTATTTTGAACAGTATCTAACAGATAGGAAAGCATAGGAATACATTAGATACTGCAAGAGGACATACACTACAGCTGTGTAAGAGCTGCAACACTCCACTGGATGATGGAGTGAAAGAGTATGCTGTGGACTAATCCTTCTCAGGGGAATCTCTGAACACAAATTCCTTAACAAGGCTGGTAGAGTTTTCTTAGCCTTCACTGTTGAGTCACCTAGGAAAATGAACTCAGATCTCAAAGCGGTAAATGAAAGATTAAGATGTCTTCTGTCCTCTGTTTGTTTGACTGAAACCTGATGAATGGAGGGGCTTTCCTGCCCCAAATCCTTGAATTTAGGGGAGCTGGAAGAGAGGAGTCTCTCACAGGGATGATTCTGTGGAAACCAAGGCAACTGGCACACCACAACCTGGTCTATGCAGAGGCACTGCTTCAGTCAGAGGTGACCGAGGCACCATAAACTGACCTCTTTGAACTAGGTTATATTTAAAGATGTTAGAGGAGTCAATGACCTTCAGTTTTTTGAGAACTGACATCTGTCTTTGCAGATGATAGCTGTTATTTGGCACTCTCATCAGTGACTGCTGTTGAGGTTCTGCTCATTTATTATTGAGCAGAGAAAGAAAAGACTTTAGCTTTGTGGATGCATGTTAGTGGATGCACATGCTGGCACTAAAAATTTTCACTTCTAAATAAACACCAGAATAACACTCATCACATGCTCATATGTACACTGTAGTTATATGTGTGTCTTAGTTAAAAAAACAAAACAAAACACAAAAACCAACAACCAGGTTTTCTAAATTGAAGAAAAAATGTTGAAAATTAGTGAGGAAAATTTGTAATACTGCTGGTAATTTTCCAAAGAAGTTATGAAAAAGCAAACTCACTGACAACTGTTGGAAGCTGGCAGGAAGAAAACAAACAATGAAGGACAAGGCAAGTAATTATTCAACTAAGAATTTAACTTTTTTTAGTTTTATTTGAAATTTTAACAACAAATATTTTACTGTATTCAAATGCACATAAAAGTATACTTATATTAATTAAGTTTGAAGAAATTCAGGCAATATTAAAATTGACCTTTTCCTCCTACTTGTCAGCAAGATGTCAGAAAATAGTACAAGGTGTCTATTTGTCTGTGATTTTAAAGTTTTTTTATGTTTTACGGGATGAACAGAGAACCTGTTCATGAAGAAATGAAAACCTTGCATGAGAAATCCTGATTTCTGTAATTAGGCAAATAGAAACCACATTGGTTTAGTTGTCCTTATAATATTGCATGATTTGAAAGAAAACTATTATTTTAGATGTTACACTTATGCAAGTAATTAAATTCAAGTGAGTCTTCAATATCCTTCAATACCTTCCAGAAGAACATAAGTACATTCTTCTCCACTCTCCTAAATGAGATGATTTCTGGACATTGATTTCCCTTCTTTCCATCTTGAATTCTGTCTGGTATTTCGCTCTATGTTTTTAGTATTGTTGATTATGTCTATTTTAAATTGTGTTCATAGACAAAACAGAAAAGTAGCAAACTAGGGGCTAGCATCCCTCTTCTCTGTCTATAAAGGTCGGTTTTATTTTTAGAAAATAAGGCTGGCCATTGAATCCACACTTGTGCCCTAGGCTATCTCTCAAATCATGCAGAGGTAGTGGTTTGGAAAATACTAGAAAGCTAGAACAAAATCACAAAGGCAAATGTGCTAGGTTTTAAATATTGTGTTTCAGTCCTAGGATACACAAACCTCACCAAATTCAATAAGCAAAACTGCAAGATATTGTCAAGACAATCCCAAGCACAAGAACAATCTGGCTGGGGAATGGATTGCAAACAATCCTGAGGGGAATAACTTGGAGGTGTTGGTTGGTGAAAAGCTTGACATGACTCAGCAAGGTACACTCAATCCCAGAATGTCACCTGTGTCCTGCGCTGCATCAAAAGCCACTTGGCCAGCGGGTTGATGGAGATGATTCTGTCCCACTATTCCACTCCCAGTGAAATCTCACCTGGAGTACTGCATCCAGCTCTGGGTCCCCCAACACAAAAAGGATGTAGACCTGCCTGGAGTGAGTTCAGCAGGGGCCACGAAGATGAGGGGTGGAGTACCTCTTCTGTGAAGACAAGCTGAGCGAGTTGGGGTGTTCAGCCTGCAGAAGAGAGGACTCCGGAAGTCTTTCAGTACCTAAATGGACCCTACAAGAAAACAAGAGAAGGGCTTTTGACAAGGATGTATAGTAATAGGACAAGAGGTAACAGCTTTAAACCAAAACAAAATAGATTTATGTCTGGTATAAAGAAGAATTTTTGAGACTGTGAGAGGTTGCCCAGAGAAGCCGTGGGTGCCCCAACCCAGTAAGTGTTTAAGGCTGGATTGGATGGTGCTTTGAGCAAATAGGTCTTGTGAAAGAAGTCCCTGCCCATGGCAGGAGGGTTGGACTAGAAGGTCTTTGAAGGTCCCTTTAAACTCAAACAATTCTATGTCTTTGTGAAAACAATATGCTCTGCCCAGGACAGAGGAAGGACTAAATCCTATCTATGTGATAATTAAAAAATGAATACTGCTAAGCTAAACGGCCTCACAGTTGGCCTGCTCCAGTTTCTTAAAAAATTTTCTATGGTTGAAAATAATGACAATTTACTGAAAGAGAAAAGTTGATTAAAAATGTGTCTCATGTTCATGTGAAAAACAAACAAAAAAAGCCTATCCTTTTCCATGGTTTCAGTTCGGATTGCTAGCATGAAAACAGAATTTCAGAGTGTTTAGGTATGTTTTCTTCCCTCACCCTCTACTTATTTATCCTGTCTCCCTGCATTACCAGTAAAATGCTACCCCCAGAGAGAAGGGCTGTCACTGAAAGCAGCTGGGCTGCATGCAGAGAGAGGCATCCCTAGTGTATTGCTTGTTTGGACAAGTAAATGCCACCCAGTCAATACCTTTATTTATTTCGATATTTATAAGTGACTATAGGAAAACTTTTAAAGATTCTTCAGTATGCATGACACAGCCTTAAAAACACTAGTCCCTATCTAATGCCAAACCATAAATGCAAATTCAGTAACCTAACTTACATATAAAGCTAGATTAGTCTGAAAAAAATTGACAACTGCCTCCTTTCTGAAGAAATGAGCTCTCAGCACTCCATCCTTACACCAAGAACAGAGAAAAAAATGCTATTTCTGTGTAGCAGTTTCCAAGGTTGCTTAATATTCAGTGAGGATCTTCTTAAAGTTATCTCACATTTTAAGAATTTCACAGCACATCTGTGCATCACTGCATGTTTTTAAGGGTTTTCTCAGACACCATAATATTTTTTTTTCCTAAAACTCTTATTTGAGAAAACAAATTCAAGGCATTAATTGTTCTTCTGCCACAAAAAATCTCCAAAGATACGTTTCTGACTAAACACAATTGCAGGTCATCCAAGTGTTTTACATTGAACATTCACATGATGTATGCTTGCTAAGAATTGCTACTGATAATGGCGTTCACAAATAAGTTATTTTAACATTTGATCCTCGTTTTCTTCCTTCAACCTTTCCTTGAGATAGATGGTATTATTTAGTGTTAAGAACTACCATACTTATAGATTGCAAAGGTTTTTTAGTAAGTATTTGGAGTAGTTAGGATATTGTTGTGACAATTAAAACAATGGTAAATCTCTCTATGTCATATGTAAGAAAATAGTTAAGCCAAAACTAATTATCGTGGCACATTTCAGCCCAGATTTGTAAACCTTTTGGTAAGTAGTATGAAAATATAATTGAAATGTGACACGCTCTTAATTTTAGAGGCAACTCTATCAGTCAAATATTCTCAACACAAGAGCACATATAACTAACTTTGACAAAGCAATGGTGTGGTAGATTAATGCTGCTGACAATTCATATCCAAGTTACAGGGAATTCAAGATATTCTGTGATGTTTCCTGCCTGTGCCCCTGATGTAATGAGTAATGGCATTCATAACTAAGACCTTTCCTCATTAAGGCAATCCTCTTTATGATTGGAATCATTGATTATATATTCATGCAGACTGCTATTGAATGACAAAATCTTACAGTAAAGTAGAACAAAACTTGTTTCATGTCTTCCAAGGACAAAACATTTATCCTTCTATTCAAGTCAAGATATTCTTATAGCAGTGACCTCAATATGAACTAGAGAAATAGTGTAGTTATAGCAACTCAGATAGTGAATAATTCTTGACGACATGCAACAATCCCCAGAAATCAGCTAAACTGCAAATAAGTGCACAAATTCATCCAAGTTGACTTTGCACATGTTCAGTCAAAAGGCTCTTAACTAACGTTCATATAATCCAACAGCACATTCCAACCTGATGGGACCTGCTTGCTTATATGAAGGAATCTGGGACCTGTATGAACAAAAATTCAAAAGGGTTGGAATAAAACAAGAAGGGGAAGAGGAGCACAGTGTATCTCTGTGAGTTCTGGCAATGGTTCCACACTGAGAATGGGAACAACTAAGTCCCTCCCCAACAGGAAGCATTCAATGATCTCACAGTGATAGGAACCCTCAGAGTTCAGATGTACTCTCAGAGTACTAGATGAAGCTTGACAACCTAAATTTGTATGCCACGTGATTGATAATACTGCGCCACCTGTTATACTGTGTAACTATATGAAAAAGTGATTTGTGCTGCATGAATTTCCTTAAGGCACTTAAGCACAGTCCTACCTGGCCACAAATTCATGAGCAAATCACTGAAGGAGCTTATTCTGTGGCTTCTCAGATGGAGGAGATCATTTGGTCTCCAGCATAGAAGTTCACCTCTTCTCTCTACTTAAACAGGCTAGAGGAAGGAGACCTGAAGCCACTGTCAAGTGAGAATACGTGCAGCTAGCCAGTCTCCAGGATTCCACTAGCAAAGTAACATAGATATCAAGATATTTCTAACTGTCCTTTCATGGTGCATCCGGCCCCAGCAGAACAAGTGCAGTTGTTTTTGGAGCTGATATTCTTCCTTCCAGTACACTCTGCAAGTAGCAGCAACGGGAAAAAAGCGCAAACCCATAGATATGCTGAGAAACTGTATTGGATCTGGCTGAGACAGAGTTAATTTTCCTTACTATAGTTGTTAGAGGACTGTTCTGTGTATTGGTAGCTAGAAAGGTGTTGATAACGCACCAATGTTTTGTGTACTGCAGAGCAGCACTCTCACAACATAAATGCTGTCTCTCCAACATTCTGCCCCCTCCATCAGTAGGTTTGGATGGGCAAAATCTTGGGATGGGACATAACCAAGGCAGTTGAGTCAAATTGTCCAAATGGATATTCCATACCATATGACATCTGCTCAGATATTAAAATTAGAGACAGGAAGAGGAAGGGAGGGCACTCGTTTATGATGTTTGTCTTCCAGAGCAACTGTTACACATGTGAAGCCCTGATTCATGAGAAGTGGCTGGGTATTGCTTGTTGATGACAACTAGTGGAAGTTTCTGGAGTTTTCTCGCTTGTGTGCACACAACCTTTCACTTTTGCCATAGTAAACTGCCTTATCCAAACTATGAGTTGTTTTCCATAATATTTCCTACTACCCAGCTGAAAAGGAGGACTGACAGAGTGAATTGGCAGGCACCTGATATCCAGCCAAGGTCTACCCACCACAGAAAAAAAGAGGTAAGAGTCTGTTGTGAATGGCTTGGGAATTTTGAAGGGCCGATAGTAACCCAGTAAGGGCTCAGTGGGTTTGAGCTACAATGTGAATGGGCAAGCAATGTAGATGCTAACTCTCTAAACATAGAGGCAAATCATGCTCAAGCTGAAATTAAATGAGGGCTGCCTTGCTGGCTGAAACAGATACCAATGCAAGTGCTCTGCATGTGTGTTTGTAGATCTATTCAGTGTATTTAATATCTCCTTCCTCTCCAACTTCAATTACTTTTAGTTTAGCATTTTACTACTAGCTTAAATAGCTTCAAGGCTGCATTGTAGATGTGTAGTTAGACATATTCCCAAGTAATTAATCCATTAATTAAAAGTTAGAATGTCTGGAAACAAAAAACCACCCAACTCCCAGTAGCAATGAAACCTTCAACCTAGGAGTGTAAGGAGATTGTTCACTTGTAACATCATCGTTGCAGCTGATGTCACACTGCCATTACTGCCTTTAAGTCTGAATATCAACAGGATCCTCCTTCTGAAGAAAGAGATAGAAAGGATGAGATAAAGTTTGCACACTTTCATCACAGGGTAATGTGCAATTCAGATCACGTATTGCAGTGTGTCACTGAGGCTGAAAAAATTAGAGAATGCTACTTAGGTGAAACCATCCTGTACAAACCCATGAGCTTCCCATAAGCTTTACTGCTGGCACCCTTCCCAGGCTTCTGTGTATTCTTCCCTGTATTATGCTGCTGAGGACCAAGTTCCCGCCTTTTCTTTCCACTAACAATCCAATTATCCCTATTTCCCTCTCCTTTGTGGCAAAGAGGGATAGTCCAACTGCAGATTAGTCCATCAGCTATATCAAAAGTACAATTTTTTCAATGATCTCAGTTGAAATGAAACATTGACTTATGCAAAACCAGAAAATACCCCTGTATTGTTTCCAAATTCTAACAGACATCCTTGAAAACTTTTTTTGATAAAGTGTACAAAAGCAAGACTAAAAGCTGCAGTAAAATAATTAAAAATAGAATCATAGCATCATAGAATGTCCTGAGCTGGAAGGGACCCACAGGGATCACTGAAGTCCAGCACCTGGCCCTGAAGAACAGGACAGCTTGAAGAGTCACACCATCTGCCTGACAGCATTGTCCAAATGCTTCTTGAACTCTGTCAGGCTTAGCACTGCGACCACTTCTCTGGGGAGCTTTTTCCAGTGCTCAACCACTCTCTTGGTTAAGAATCTTTTCCTAATATCCAATGTAAACCTCCCCTTACACAGCTTCAGGCTATTTACCTAAAAGTATTTACCTACTGCTACCTCACTCAAAAAAGGAAAGTGCAGGTAGTGGGAAAGTTGGAAGAAAATTCTGAACATTTTTTTCTGGAAAGGCTGAAAGTGTTTTGAAGTTGACATAAGTTTCACTCAAAAACAATGTTTATTTTAAAAAGAAAAAAATAATTGTATTTTCCTCATCCAGCCTAGCAAACACCAGCAATTCAGTTTCAGTTAAAAATTTTCTTGACATACAGCAAAATTATTGCAGTTCTCTAGTAATTCCTGATCATCAGTCAATATAACATTTAATGAAATTTACAATACAGACTAAAAAGGAAGTTTCTTCTTTATATTAAAAAGGATAATATTTTTGGTAAGCATATGAAAATATCATTGTACCACATAATACACTGTGCAGGTGAATTTTAAATCTTCATTCAATAACAACGATCAACTGTTTTATTGAGAGTACATACTTTCATTCCTAAATGTGAACTAAAGGAGACTAAAATGAAATGGAGAGTAGCTAGCTGAGATTTTTTTTTTTCTGGTTGTCACCAGAAATTGAGTTTTATGAAGTTTTAGAATGAACACCACTTTGTCAGACTTTAAACATTCCCATAGGTAAATGATATTTTCAAAATCTCAAAAAAATACATCTGCTCTTGCGAACAAGCACCCAAGTGTCAGTATTTGTAAGACTGAAGGCATCTTGTTTTAGCATTTGTTGAAACAGTCAGTGAGTCCTGTTAAGATAATGGGATTCCATGGTGATGGAGCCTTTGAGAACTCATTCTAGCAAAGAACTAAGTACATGATTTTTCCTTGTAGAATGTTTGTAATTGACTTGCTATATTTATTTATATGTTGTAAAAATACCTGCATTTTCTGGAAGTATTTAAAATGTAGCGTGAAATGTTTATTAAATTTATTGAGATGGCTGAGACTGGGTAAGTAAGATTAACTGTTGTCTAGTTCAATAAAACAGCAAATTAAAAAAAAAAAAAATTGGGAAGAAAGAAGATTACACAAGGTGACACTGAGAACAGCTTTACCAGAATATATTCACCACACCACAGTAAACTTTATCATGCTTTGTTCAAAGAAGCTCCCATTTCTTTGACAGAGAGAAAGACCAAGCCCATAGAAAACAGACTATGTTTGCAATGCCATTTTGTATGGTTAATTTTACAGGCCTGAGTAGTACTAGCAAACCTACTGCACTGTTTGGATGATGAAACACTGGTGGTCCTCAACATTTGTGCTTAGAATTGCATTTCATAACTCCTCTACACTGGAATGGTTCTACTCCAGTTGTATAAGTACCCATGGCATACTACATCTCTCAATTTAGATAAAGTGTATTCATCTCAGAGAGCAGAAACCATAACGGACAGCAATAATTTTAGTGTTCTTAAATCTGCCAACATGAAGTTCCGATTTTGCAAAATATACTTGTGCACAAGCGCAGTAGCATTGCTACAACAACAAGCTTTACAAATGCAACTCCATCCTTCCTTACCTGCAGTAACATTCATCGGTGACTCTCAACACTTATTGTTCCTTGCATCTAATTTTTATGATAAGCATTTATTATTCTGAACTTCGATTTCATGTTTATTTTTTAACAAAGTAATTACATGTACTATTTAACTGTAGTATTTATTTTTATGTTATACAATATCATAAAAATATTATACATAGCACCATCTGTTGGTTAGGATAGCTACAGCATATGAAAAATAGTTTATGGAGATTAAGAAGAAATGAATAAACCAACAAGAAAACAGAAAAAGGACCATAAAAAATTTGATGACTAAACTGCATACTAAAATGATCTTACAAGCACATTTTTCTGTAAGTTAGGGAATAATACTTCCAAAGAACAACTTTAGGGCTACTCAACTCAAAAATTTTTGACATTTTTCAGAGGCAAAAAAAAAGGATGTGTATGAAAAACCTGTAAACACCTGTAAAGAGAAGGTGTTAAATTAATTCACCTGAAGTATAATAGTTTATTGTGTGCTCCACCATCATGCTTCACTGAATCTTTAGTGCTCTTAATGACAATAGGAACACAAATAATAGGAAAGTCGATGGTGCTTTCTGCTGTCTCACACCTATCCAGATAATTTCTGAGGCAAAATGATGTATTTCTCTCATGTACCCATCCTGTAGAGGTGCTGTCCTGTTCTGAGATTCATGGGCTATGCATATGTGTGTGTGTGCGCGCGTAATGCAAGCAATCTTCTCTGCTAGTGAGTCTGTATTTATATAAAGGCTGTCCATAATTGCAGTCTGACAACCTTGATGACATTTCCTTGGTGTGAAAGCACTGTAAGGAGGAAGGCTTGATGTGTTAGTGCTTCTGTTAGTGTCCCCTTCCCCCTGCCTTGGACAACCTCATTCCTACTACATCCCCCTGGTGTGATGACATGGTTGGGAAGTTGGTCAGGGACTGGGTCAGTATTTCTGGACATGGCCCATCCAGATCTCCATCTGACAGTGTCCATAGTCACCTGATCCTGGATATTAATGCTGTAAGCAAAATGTGTGTCAGGACATCAAGGTTGCAGGAAGGTGTTTGACATCCCCTTAGGTAGTTCCGTACCTATTCACAGGTTTTGCTAAGCAACCAAAAAATGTTGTGACTTTTGTCTAGGAGTTCAGGAGACAGACCAGCAGTATTATCTTTTAAAAAAAGTGTTAAAAATTAATATGTATAAATTTTTTTTGCTAGTCTGAGCCAAGCAATGAGAAAAGTGGGCAAACTACTCATTGTCCAAACAAGAAATCCGTTTCTATGAATTTCTGTATTCTGTTTCTCTGAATTTAGACTAATGAGTCTTGAGATAAAGAAATCAAGAATGCTTTCATTCGGTTTCATGAGACAACTGAATTAGAACTTAAATCTAACAGCTGTCTCTTTATACAAAATCAAGTAGTGAAATAAATACTTGTGAATTAAGTACCTCTGTAAGGAATATCCATTCTTAGGTCTCCTGATATCAGATCAAAAAGGCTGTAGCTGCCTCACACAAAACACTGGTCTGATGCAAAACCACACTCCAAATTCAAATTTGGTTAAAACATTTTAAGTTGTTAATTACATGCAGGCGGCCTCCTTCATGCCTGATGAGCTCCATATCCTGCTTTGTCTAGTTCAACAGAAATGCAGTCATGCATTTGATCTGGATCAGTTCAGAATTGCTGGATGACCCATGAAGATGAGGCACTAATGACTTGTGTACTTTAGCTTCAGGTAGGTTCTGGAATTCACTTAGGCAGAAACCCAGGACTGATTCAGAGTGTACACATTTTATTCCAGCCTTGCTGCCGTTGCAGCAAGAAGGAATCCAAGAGTCTTTCAAGACCTGACAACACATTTTACCCCCTCTGGCTGTCCTTTTACAGGACCAGAGGAAGTCACAATTCCCTCTACCTCCCATTGATAATAAAATGTATCCATACAACTTATAATGGATCACAAACCTCAGGACACCTAATCCTCTGTAAATAGTCTTGGTGCAATTACAGGAATAAGTACAACTTTTAATTATGCACAAGGCACCAATACTCTAATAGTATATTTTAATTTTCTCCTAAAGATACCAAAAAAGAGTAAGGACCAAATTCAGCCCAGGACTATTGTGTTCTCCACACAAGGCTAAAAGATAGATATGAGCATTGTTATAAAGAAAAAACATTTAATAAAGTGGGTTCATTACATTTTTTTTGTCCATTCTTGAAATCTAGAAGATTAATGAGGAAGTTTCTGTTAGCAGCTGTGGCACCAATATTTGTCTTTTTAAGAATCTAATACCATACCTGATAAAATTCTAGGATTTAAACTTTTTTTTTTTTTCTAAAAAATGTGGCAAATATAATTGAAAAACTCATCAAGGTTATTCTGCTGGGAATGGATAACAGATAATAGAAACAACAGGAAGAAAAGCTACAGTGGCCTGAAATTTACTTTGATTTTATTGTAACACTGTTCACTTTTGTCAATAGATTGAAAAGTTATAGTGCATATCATGGAAATTGATCAGTATGTGCTAGGGAGCAGTTATAGCGCAAAATAACCTTTGTTTCCTTCACATTAATTAACATATTTTGGACAAACAGCCATACTTCAGTCTCCTGCTTTCTATTCCATTCTGCTCATCCACTAGAACAAATGGATTTCTGTATTTATATGCCCCAGGAAAATGCAAAGAAACATGAATCATTTAGGTTACCATTTCCTGGTACAAATGAACCCGTGAATTATTTTGCCTTCCTACAGTCCTAGAAGTTGAACAATGGAGAATAAGCACAGGGCAGCTAGGGAGAAGATGGTCTTGCTCAGTGTGGTTGAAAATTTGCAATGCCATTTCATTGATGTGAAATCGAAGACACAAACCCTTCCCTGTGCATCCCTGTGAGGCCTAAGCTGCAGTCTTTTCTTCTGTTGATCAAAGAATAATATATCCTCCAGTGCATTTTGATTTTACTGCTTAAGACAGAGGCAAAGTGTGTTTTGAGTCAATGTCATGTAAGCTAATTTTTGTTGTTACTTTGGATAGTTTATATGTTAATTAATGTTTTAATCCATCAGCATATAAATGAAGGACAAGACAGAAATCAGAAGCAATCAACAAGTAACTGTCAACATGAAATTAAATCAGACAAACTCAGGACAGTAGAGCACCGTGATACCTTGACTCAAGTAACATTTCTGACACCGTCTCTTGTGGAAAGAGATCCAACAGCCTACACCTAGTTTGGAAGATTTATAGTCAAAATGCTCAGTATTGGTGGACACCATAACATGTGACAAATTGCAGCTTGGGAGGTTCAGATTGAACATTAGGAAAAAAACCCTTTCCTTAGGAAGGATGCTGCAGCACTGGTCACCATTTGCTGTCTCTATTTGATTCAAGACTTAATAAGCATGATGTTGAAAACAGTCTTGCTTTCGATAGGAGCTTGGGATTTCAACTAATTCTGTGGTACAAGTGAGCTACAAAATTGGCTTGATCATGTGGCAGCAATGTGAAGCTGTTAAAAGTGACCCAAATTCATTGATGGATCTTTGTAAAGCTATAATAAATCTGGTGACAGACTGGAGTCATTAATGAGTTATAGAAGTAAAACAAAACCAAAAACCCATATTTTTTTCTTGTCCTTTCAAACACTTAGGTACAGCATCAGAGCTATACTGGAGAAAGATGTGGACATGCTAAAACTAGGAGCTCATCAACACTGGGTAATTGCACTGAAAACTGTGCAGGTTTAGTAGCTTATGGCCTGTCCAAGCAAATAAAGGACAGACTGTCCAGGTTCAGTGCACAATACAATGAACAGTAATAGATGGAATAGGTTAAATAAACCATCTTATATGCCTTCTTTCTATCTCCCTTAAAAATCAAAAGAATTTATATAATCCAAATCAAAGATCAGGATTGTTTTCAAATCCCCACTATTGCTTGCACTATCTTCACCCACCACGCCATCATATGCAGACCCTGACTTGGAGAATAAATTGAGTCAACCATTATTGTTTGGCAAGGTGGAAAAATCCATTATTAGTTTCTTTTGCTGCTGCACAGGGCAGTTCTGCTCCACTTTCACTGTTTAATGCAGTGTGACTAAAAACCTGTACCGTGCAGAAAGCTTTCAAGCAGTAGCAGAGCTTGATGCATTTATGCTGCTCTGGCAGCAGTGAAGAGCAGTGAGTAGAAAAAGTGGCAGGGATCGGAGAATTGCTGAGCCACACAGTATCCTGTGCATTTCTTTCCCCTTGCTACTCTCTGTCTATACCAAAACTGAAGTTCTTGGCCATTCATCTATACCTGAGAGGACCAAAGGTTCTTCAGTTGCTCTCTTTAAAAGCAATATATCTGCAAGTAGGGATAGGGTAATAACCAGGCACACATTTATGAGGTCTATGTTTCATCTCTTTTGCTCAGGTAAACAAAGTGCAGAAACTGCTATGAGTGTTTGGAGGATAGAAAGATGGCTGTAGAGGCAGATAAACATACACGTTTTGGTTTTTTTGTTTTTTTTTCAGACATCCTTAAAGTCTCAGATTTTCTTTCCATTTCTAGTTTCAGAGTTGATTTCAAATGTGAAGGCAGGGGAGGATCAACCCAAGCAACACCTGAGGCTGTTATCTTTGAGCACAACGAGTCAAGAGGTTGTTTCCCTGCTTAGCTAAAGGTGAAGGTGGAAAGAGTCTAATACTGACCTGCCTAGATTCATGACTCAAATGTTCACACCCAGGCAATTACTTATTAACACCATGAAAACTGTAGACTTTAAGAGGAATTTGTAAGTACAGGTACTCATCAGTTACAGCTAGGCTCCTTTCTTCAATGACTACTTTTTATAAAAAGCCTTTAATATAGTAAATACTGTAAAAACCTGGTTTCATATGGTTCAGAATATTTAAACAGAGGGCACTGGGGGGAAACCTGTGGTCACTTCTGCACTTACATATTTCTTCCTATTGCGATTCCTTGAAAGAGAGAAAGCAATATCTTGGTATCTTTATGAAGCCTCATAAATGAAAAAAAAGTATATTACTTACCTGGTTAGGTAAGTTACATAGTCAACCACAGAATGTTACTTCAACACCAGAAGACTTAGGAAATAAGCTCCCGTATTTCCAGGACCTGTGAAGCTTTTTGCAACACCAAGGCAAAACTCAAGCACTGTGTCATAAGAACACAGAGGACGCAGTCTTTGCCTGATCTGTAGCTGCAGGATCAGAATTCAGGCCAGCACTGTACCTTGTTATACTTTTCCCACTGATGAATCAAGAAATTTTCTCCAAACTTGAAACAGTTTTAGAGCCATCATAGCACTCCTGTTTTCTGAATAATGTGCTATTGTAGAATACCAGCTTGGGATCTTATTATGAAAGCAGAAAAATTAATGCTGTGAAGTCAATTAATACCACCGAAAAAGAAGTAGGTCTATTCTATTCATAGGAGCAGATATGTATATACATAGGAGAAATACAGGCTAGAGGAGAGGATATGATGATGGACATGTCCCTCTTCCTGGCTGGGAGCTGTGCTTTCAGCAGCTCCTCCTTTTCTTTTTCCTTTACACTGACTGTGATCTGTGTGCTAAGACTCCTGTCCTGTGAGACAGACAGATGCAAGAGGTAAGAGAGTACCTTACAGCAAGAGATTCCCAATAGGAAGCCAAATTTTGGTTGAATTATTTGCATGGTTCTCTCTTCTATTTTTTTCTATAACGTTGAAATGCACAGTGTGTTGTATCATGTGTCTTGAGTAAGAATAAATTGGGGCTAGATAGCAAATGCACTAAGGGATACCTTCCATTTGTTCCACTAGGTGTGTCACTGTATATATGATTTATACTTAACTTCTCGAGCCAAAAAATGTTAGTTTTCATTTGGCATCTGCAATGCCTTCAGTATGCATCATTAATCATTGATCAGAATATCATTGTGAGGTTTGGTAATGATAGATAGATTGGGTAAATTCACTATATTAATATAATGATGCTTACTGCAGTACCACAGCTTTTACTGTGCACTTGCAAAAAGTAATTGTTTTAATAACAGCCTAAAGAGTGGTATTTCTACTTAACAAAATCATCTAATGAACATCTGTCTTCCTTCCTACTACTTTGCTTTGTACAAAGCATATATCATATTCTTCATTTCCTGTCATGAGCTATTGCTCGCTATTAAAGCCCTAGTAACTTCATATGGATATATGTTATATGTGCATGTGTATATGTTTATTCATGTATATATATGTGTATATATATATGGACAGAGAGGGGTATGTGGATGTTTTTTATTTTCTTCTGCCTCCTCTCATTTCTCTGTTAACAAATTAATTATATGTAAGGGATTCTTTGTGCTTAATTTTCCACTGGACACTATTCTGAGTTGAATGCAGGACTCTCCTCCTATTAACATCACCTGTTATATATGAACAAATAAGAAAAGGTAGTAATTTCTTTCCATATGTATAAAATTGCAACTGACAGAATTTTTTGCTCCACAACAACAGAACAAATATATTTTGGGTGGAATCAGAGGACATAGCTAGAGAGTATTGGCAATGCATTTAACACATGGAAAATATGTTCGTTTTCTGTCATTTAGCAAAGTGGTGGGAAAGGAATTTTAGGCACATTTCAAATAAGTGACAGTGTAAACGGTGCTTTAAACATAATCAGTAAATTTCCCAATTTTTACCTGGCAGAACACCTGGTTTTCTTCTCCTTGCCTTACCAAGGTCTTCCACAAATAATATTTCCATTTTAAAAATAAAAGATCTTCTCACACATGGGCATGTGTATTATCAGTTAAGACCCAGTTCAGAAACACTAAAAAATTAGAAAGAAATTTATGGTGGAGTTGTATTTTGCATTGACTTTGTGGGGGTATTTTTAAATGACAAGAAAGATCAGTTGGGTTATAATTGTCTCTGCCATTCACACAGGATGGGGATTTCTCTCTTAACCTAGATGTAAGTATCTCTCAGACAAAGGAGCCTCTTCTCTACATTTGAAAACATCAAGGAAAATCTAGCATACACCATGCCTTTCAATCCTTGATTGGAAGATAAATAGAAAAGAGACCTAATCTTTCATACATGGTGTTAGTCCCCACACTGCCCTTACCTTTGAACCAGTTATTTTTCTAGAGAATTATTTTCTCACAAAGGTTGTTTAGTACCCAAGCTACATAGCTCAGGGATCACAGTCGTAGAGGACACTGATGCCTGTCACTCTGAGCCTGATAGTACTGTGTTTCCTTAAAGTACACAAGAGACTCTAAAAGGCAGAAAATACCTTCCTTCATAAAACACGTTGGTCTTTCACTACAGGTGAATAAAATTATCTTTGGAGCTATGTAGGAATCTGATAATGCCATTCCTTCAAAGGAGTTACGAAGAGATAGAGGAAAACAGATTCTTTGTGTTTCATGCACTGAACCACAAACATATTTTAAAAATATATAATGATTCTATAAGGATGGCTCATTAATGCCTTAAAACAGTGGGAAGTTAATTTTTGTTTCTGGACATTTCCTTATTTACACTCCAGCATGTATAGAATCTAATCCAAAGTTTATGGCTAAGCTATTGCTACATATAAAGCCCTGTACTGTTTGGCTCTGAGTAAGCAGGCTGCGTATCTGTGGTGATGCAGAATCATTTATGAGGGGTTTATAGCTTTTTTTGTTCATTTATCTCTAGGCGTCAGTTACATGTCTCAGCTGCCAAATTAATTTCATATGTTCTTCCAAAGGCTTACTCTGGTTTCCTGATGATTTATTCTGACAATTGTATTAAGGCATAGGACTAGAAATGACTCCTTTCTTGGACAAAGAGTCAAGGAAACAATGAAATGAGGATAGTGTCTCATTTCAATAAAACAGAGATTTCTACAAAGAGATGTATAGCTCTATGCCAAGAAATCCCTTCTCAATAAACTGAACACTGGTTCTTGTAGTCTTTCATATCTTCATATTAAATATGTCTTGCTCCACATTTTCTTTGTGAGCTAGTGGTAAAAAACATATGTTCTCTACCATAAAATTCTATTTTGACAAGTGAATTTTTAAGATATTGCTTTTGCACTAGCCCTCCCAAAGTTACTATCTTTAAAATTTGAATGTGTAACACAAGTAATGGCAAAACCAGAATCTGCTGACTCTGCAGAATTGTATCAACTTTCAAAGACAAGAATCTAGCATTGAAGGTTCTTAAAGTACAAGGCATGTCAATGTTTACCATAATTTTTGACATAAATAATCATAGTTAATAATCCTAATTGAAACTAACATCTTGGAAGTTTTCCAGTCCAAAAATATCCAAATCCAAAATCAAATGTGAAGTGTTATAATAAATCAAATAATAGGTAGTATAATCATGCTAAAAGTCTGCCAACAGAAGATTGTCTTGGTTGTCTTAAAAACGTGAAGCAATGGAAACAGAATAGTCATGTGCCCCCAGCCTCCAGAGAGGAACAGGCTCGAGATGAATCACTTACTCATGGCTTCATGGCACCCTTAGTCCTAAACCACAAATCTATGCTTTTCTAAAGCAGATACAAAATCTTATGATTCAGAATTTGCAGTCTGAGGTGAAAAATATGAAATTTGCTAATTTTGAAAGGCTGATCATCCAGCATAATGTTCTTTAATATAGTTTTGCCTGCAACTGTAGTGTTTATGCTTCATTTTGCACTGCTGTCACTCAAACACTATTATGAATGCTCAGTCCAAGTTTCTTTCCAAAATAAAAGAGCTGTCTGACCTTGTCAACTTAGTCCTACGCTCAAAATTGATATTAGTGTGGTGACTTGAATTATCTTCTCAGATAATTTTATGGTATGCAATTCTGAACGTCATGTATGTTTCATTAATGGGAAATGGAAATAAAAAGTAGTCTGGAGCATTGCAAATGCAAATATGTTACCTCTCAGCAATGGGCACCTTATATTATGACAATTTTATTAAAGGTACATCAAAATGTTTAATATAGAATTCCACATCCTTTCACAAATCCTGTTATTTAATATGGGCATTTTACACAGGACTATTTATAGGCATCTTTCTGGAGTAGGGAGAGCAGAGAAAACTGGTTGTTTAAACAAACTTTAATCACCTGTTTGGCAAGAAAGTAGTCATGAAATTAATTATAAATTCACGACTGAGTGTACCCTTTTGGTTAAAAACAAATATAATTTCTAAGAAGAATTCTATTTTACCTCGAAACTTCGTTTAATTGTGTATTTATAGTAATATAAACAGAGCTATAAAGATTAAAATTATATTTCCAGAATGAATGGATATAATTTTATAGGTTATACTAAATAAGCGAAATTCATGGACTGAATTCTATTCCATGATAGATTTATTTAAAAATTAAATCATTTATGTGTCATTTTTGATACCTATTTTAGCTCCTGTTCAAATTTTAGCTCAGCATTTTAAAAATTCACTTCTCCACTTACACAATGCTGAATCACCATTTGTTATTTCTGAGCATAAGTAGCTAATCTTGTCGGTAAATATGATTGCTTTAATATGATTGCCTTGGATTTCATGTAAAATATTTGAATAATAAAAATACTATCTGTTTTATGACGGTTACTGACATTACTCTGAAATCTTACTAGGTTTACTAGACAATGGTCTGCTAAAGTCTGGGCAGTTACTACAACCTTTGTGAAATTAGAGAAAATTGCACTTTTTGTGCATAATGCACTACAGAGATTTGTCTCACTTTTTGTTAAAATTTTTCGGTAGAAAACATTGCAACTTCTGGATATCCTGTAACTGTCTCACCTTTTAAAAGCTGGGTACTTGTTAAATCCTAAAGTGGGTCTCTTTTGTAAATTAGACCTGTATGTTCTATCTTTCTCCATATAAAACATAGAGCACTCTGAGATTTTTTTCTGTAATAGAATATTGTAATAATACACTACAACTCTGTTAGTTTTTAGTCTCAATAACTGACAAAAAACATCTATCAACCATTCCTCAAAGGACATATTTCCTAAATCTCTACCATTTTTACTTCTCCTATCTGTATTCTCTCCAGCTTGTTTACCTTTTCCATAAACCACAGTGCTCCAAACAGAAAAATATCTCAAACTGAGGCCTCAAGTGTGAAGTACAGCTGAGAATTTACTTCATGTATACTATACACAGATTGTTGATGCACCACAGAAATTCAGAAGTGCAGGATGAGGTGTCTAAACGTCATCTCCTAATGCAAATTTAGTGTGTCATTACCTCAAGCACTACTATTCAGATGATTCAAAATATGGATATCCACTTCTTTTAGGAAGAGACAAGATGTGATTAGGTCTACCTTCATCTTCTCTTTTCTGTCTAAACCAAGCCCAGTTCCCTCAGCCTTTTCATATAGGCCATAAGCTCCCAAAACTCAGTGTCAAGGATGTCTACTGGACTCTCTCCAGGTTGTCAGTCGTTTTCTTGCACTGGCGAGCCCTAACAGTACCCCACATATGACATTGCTACTGCTGGATGGAAGAGCATAACGCCTACTTCAAAGACTGCACTAGGATATGCCATGGTGCATACACAGCAAGTAGAGGGCTGCAGATGGAAATTAGCAAGTTACAGTATATTAGGAAGGGTGAACAAGAAATACAGTATTATTTAAGCCTTTACAAGAAGGAAGTTTTGCTTTCCATGGCACTGATCTCCACAGGCAACCAGACAGAGCTTCAACTATGAACAGATGCACCTTTGATGAGCTGCCAAGATCTCTAGTGACCCTTTGAAACAGGATTTCCCTTCTCTTCCTTGTATTTATCATGCAGAAACAGACAGGAAGCCTTGGCAGCTTTGACAGGGAGAATCCATACCAGTAGCATATATGAAGAGTTGCAAAAGGGGGTATTGAGTACAAAGTGGTTGATGCTTCCCTTGAGAGGCACTGAGGCATACAGTTGCTATCTTGATAGATTGTCAAGGGATGTTTTCTACTTACCAGAGATGTCACAGAGAGACTACCATAACTGCTTAAAAGGACAGACTGCAATCCTCTTCCTCTTTTCCATATGGACAAGAATGAAATGTTAAAGCAAAACTTGGGCAAGACCAAGCAGAATTTCAGATCCCTGGGGGCCCAGGAGGAAAAGACTGGTGTCCAACTCATCTCTTTCTTGCCAGACAGAAGTGCAGGCAGAAGTCAACACGTCATGCAGATCAATATCTGACATCATGATTGTGTTATTGCCAGGGCTTTGATTTATATGATCATGCTACAGTCATTGATGAATACAGACTCTTACATGGAGATGGAATCCACCTGTCTAGAAGTGACATGCGAATCTTTTCTGGCATAGTCAACTTGTGCTTTAAATTAGTGAACTTTTGGGGGTCCAATGCTGTGACATCTGTATATCCAGAAGCAACAGAATATAAAAGTAAGCCTATCAGAGCTGTAAGGAATGCTTCTCAACCCTTTCCAAAGGCACAAGTGATTGTAAAACAATTTACATAGTCTGGACAACAAATAGCAGAAACTGCGGGTCTGTGACTGAGTTACAATGGGAGAAGAATCACAGAACCTCAGTGCGAAAACTCAGATGACTGGAAAGCTACAGTGGATGGCTGTAAACACATGCCGAAAGATAGGAAGGGAAGAAGATGAGGTGGAATTGGACTTCATCTAACAGAAAAATTTCAGATGATCTATGAAGACAACTAAAGGTATATATAAAGGATTAAGACAAAGTATTGTCACCAAGGAAGACCTAATGTTAGCTATCTGCTACTCCCAGTCAGGATGACAAGGTTAATGAAACTTTACTTCAGCAGCTCTATCAAGTCTTTGGTTAACAGAAGTTGATACTCAAGGGTAATTTCAATTACTGGATGTAGGGAAAAACTGTACAGAAATGCATAAGTTTTCCGCCAGGTGCCTGGAATGCATTAAGGATTGCTTCCTGCTGCACACAGTGGACATGCTGATTAGGAACAGTGCATTGATATATTTTTTGCTTACATACAGAGAAGACTTACTTGACAATGTAACAACCCATCTTAACCTTGCATAAAATAACCAGAACATTGTGACATTTAAAATCCTGCAAAATGAACACCAGCAGAGAGCCAACTTCAATATGGTCAGAGCTCAGATGTAAAGGGTTTCATTGAAAGCACTCATGGAGAATAAAGGAGCTGTGAGTTCTGTGAGTTATTCAAGAATAGCTTCCTGAAAGCACAAGAACTGTCCATACCCTAGAAAGGAAAAGGAGGAATGCAGATCAAGAGACCATCCTGGTTTAACAGAGAGAGTTTTATGAGCTTAGAAACAAAAAATAAGATTACCAACTTTGGATAGGTAGCCAAATAATGATCAAGAACTACAAGAACCTTGGTGGAGTAGGGACAGGCATGCATAGATCTCATCTATGGGCCTGGATGGAACCACCCCAGGGTGTTAAGCGAAGAGTCTGACTTTGTTGAAAGGCCACTTTTCATAGTATTTGAAAAGCTGGAGAGATCAGGGGACGTCCTTGATGACTGGAAGAGTACAAGCATCTTACCTATCCACAAGGAGGGCTCAAAATAAGACTAAGGATATAGAGATCTTCTGTCTCTAGGAAAAGTCCTCCTATAAACTATTACTTTTACTAATGAAGTAGGTGGTAGGGAAAAAGCAGTCCAGATTTACAGAAGTACAGAATCAGGTTGAAAAAGACCTCTAAGACCATCAAGTCCAACCACTGACCTAACACCACCTTGTCAAACAGACCATGGCACTCAGGGCCACATCCAGTCTCTTCTTAAACACCTCCATCACCTTGGGCAGCCCATTCCAATGCCCAGTCACTCTCTCTGTAAAGAGCTTCTTCCTAATGTCTAACCTAAACCTCCCCTGGCTGTTCTATCATTCTTATTACTCACTGTTTGTATCCTTGCTAATACATATGCTTGGTCTTTATAATCTCAAATGTCTCTGATGATTCTTATTTAACTTTTTTAAGAAGTCAGTTTCTGGAGACTAGAGCACTGTTTCACATCTAAGGTCAATATTTCAAAATAAACGTCCCACATCTAGTTACCAATGGCAGGAATAAAATCAAGAAAATCAAGAAAATAGATTTAATTACTTGACATGAGTGTTTGACATAGGTTTAAAGAGTTTAAAAAGCAGTCATGGGCAGCAAGAGCTATAGGCACTCAAGAAGACATAGAGTAAGTCTTCGATCACTTCTCTTCAGCAGCAACCTCAAATAGAAAGATTATTCTGATTAAACAAAAAAAAAAAACAAACACAAAAAACTACAGCCACTAGATGTGGGATTTCATTTACTTTCTGATATACAAATACATTTAGAGCCAGAGTGAATGTCATTGACTGGTATGAATTGTCAATATTTTCTTGATTTCAAGAAAGTGATGGAACTTGGTACTAGCAGAGAACACCACAGGCTTCTTGTCATGGGCTAGTATATGCTTTTAAAACTTTTCCTTTCATAAATCAGATTAAACTAAAAGGTCCTTTCACCCCTGCCCCTCATCTGTTTTCCCTGTTTCTCCTTTTGATCTCTGGAGGGAGCCGGAGGAGCTGGGGGTGGTGAGGGATGGGCGTGTAGGGACCTGGGAGCGGGGCCCCCATTTTACGCTCCCCAGCATCAGCAGGTCACAAGGGAAGGGGTCCCTGGGGGAAAAAGGGGGGAATCTGAGGGGCAGTGAGACCATACAAGCATTACTGGAGGCACAAGAGAGGCCAGCTGCCAGCGGTGGCAGGGCCAGGCAGTGGCTGGGACGAAGGGGTTCTGTGGCAGGCTTGCCATGGTAGCCGTGAAGATGGTAGGGCCGCCAGTGGCAGCAAGCTGAGGAAGTTGTTTCCCAGCACTGTGGGGTTGGGCTTCAGCCCAGACCCCCACGGGCAACACTGACTGGAGCTGTGGCAGCAGCTGTCCCAGCTACCAAAGCCCTGGTGGTGAGCTGGGGGTGGCAGAGGGTGCCCGTGGTGGTTTGTGGGGGGCAGGCAGCACAGCGCAGCAGGACTGGGAGCCCGCGCTGCCAGGTGTGTGGGGCTGATGCCCAGTGCATGCAGTGTCCGGGCCTGGGGGGTGGCTTCCTGCCCTGGGCAGCTCCATCACTGCTGCGAGTGGCGGCAATGGCCCAGTCGTCCCCGCAGTGGGACAGCAGCAACCTGCCTACCTGGGTACCCAGCGCCCTGGCCATGCTGCGCCTCCAGCTCAGCACCAAGGTGTTGGTACAGTTGGAGGCAGCAGCCAGAGCCGCATCATGCCTGCGTACCTATGAGGCAGTGGGGCTAGGCCAGGCCAGCCTGGGCTGCCCTGGGGACAGGTGGTTATGGGCAGGGCTGGCAGGAGGAGGTGTGGCTGGGCCGAGCTGTGTGTGTGGCATCGGCGCCATATTCTTCACCACGTGTTTCAGCCTGAGGGCTTTGGAGGTGGAGCTGACGCGAATCTAGGGAAGAACTGAGGTGGGATGGGTGCAGGAGGTACCAATGGGAGTCCAGTGAAGTGTGGGTGTGTCCCTCTTGGGGCAGGCTGGAAGGGAGCACACAGGCACTGGAAGCAGAATTCTGGAAGGGCCTGAGAACCCTTTATAAGCAGAGGAGTTCTCAGCCTCAGTCTCTTTTGTGGCTGGAGGTGGTAGGAGAAAGTACTCACTCACTGCCTGGAGTTCCAGCGCCCGCCATCTTGAGTCCACCTTGTGCTTCGCTGGGTCCTTCAGCCATAGCTGCCGGTCCTGCCTCGGAGCTGCCGCCTTCCTGCTGTGAGTTTGGTGGCTCGTTTGGTGAGCTCCTGGCCCCCTTCCCACTTCCAGCGGCCATCTTTCCACTCCTGCGGCATTTTTCAGAGACCAGCCTGTGGCGGACAATAGGCAAAAACTCTCATCGCTACCTCCCACAGACACTAGCCCCCCTCGCTTTTTCCTTCAATTAACTGCACTTTAGGACAACGGAAAACAAGGTGTTTTTTTCCCTTGTTTCTGTTTGGTGTGAGTGGGATTTGTGTGTGGGTTTGGGGGGTTTGGGTTTTGGTTTGGGAAGTGATTGTTCAGTTTGGTTTTTATTTTTCTGTGGTTTTTCCTTGGTATTTTAATTTTTAATTAATTTTTTTCTATCATAATATATTATATATATCTCTTTCATATTTTTGTACTAAAATTCTTGTTTCTTTAATGCATCCTGTATGTCTAATTTATAAAATCACATTTTGTCCTCAAGCTAGGACACTTCTCAATCCACTGTGTAAATTGTGTCTTGACACTGAAATGTTTGCATTTTTTTCACTGTAGACAGATAAAGGACTTAAGTTTATTTCAGTAATAACATTTTTTCTATATGCCATCATACTTAGTTTAGTGAGATGATCTCTAGTATTTGGTAGACAGAGGGTGGATTTGTTTCATTGTTAAAAGATGATTGCTAAAAAAAAAAAAAAAGAAAAAAAAAGTTGAAAAAAATGCTGAGCTCTATGAAATTACACTGATTGACAGGTCAAGAACATGCATCCATCAGAAAACTTTACACTATTTTTGGGAACTTAGGGCCTGTAACTCTGCCACTCTAGACAAAACATAGCCATATTCCTTATTACTGCTGAACAAAATGCCTACAAGAACAAATTAAAAAATAATCTAGCTGCAAAAACATCCTGACAATCTGAAGTCAGAGGAAAGAGCTTTCATTGAAGAATTAGAAACTGTAATTGATAAACCAAAAATAAGAATCTTAATGTTAAAGTAGAGTTTCTTATTCAACTTGTTTGGAATTAAAATGTCTTTCTGATTTTTGTTTGTTCTGTTTGCTTCCACTGATGTATAATTCTATAAAAATAAATAAAAGTGATTTAAATAGAAATCCAGCTAGTACTAAATAGTAGTTAAATTTTCTCCCAATTTAAATTGGAACCCCCAACCCCAAGTCTTTTCCTTCTGCTGTACCATGAATAATCTTGCCAAGATTTTTCTTCTTCTAATGTCATGGGCATAAACCCCATGCTGACCAACAAAATCTCCGTTCACACATTTTTTGCATCGATTAATCACGTTCTAAAAGCAGCGGTCACTCAGGAAATAGAGAATCATAAAATCACTGAATGATTTAGATTAGAAAAGACCTTTAATCCTCTAGTCCAACCATTAACACTGCATCGCCAAGTCCAGCACTAAACCATTTCTTTAAGTGCCACATCTACCTGTTTTTTAACACCAGAGATGGTGTCTCCACCACTATCTGGGTGGCCTATTCTAGTGCTTGAAAGCCATTTCACTGAAGAAATTTTTCCTAATAGACAATCTAAACCTCCTAGGTACAACTTGAGGCCATTTCTTCTCATCCTTCCATTAGTTATTTGGAACAGAGATAAAGCCATCTGACTAAAACATTCTTTCAGGCAGTTGTAAGGAGTTAATGAGCTGATGAGGTTCTCTCTGAGTCTCCTTTCCTGCAGACAACATTAGTTCCCTACATCTATCATTTCCTTGTACATTTTGAGTTACTTGGACACTTTTGTTTGTAATTCTGACACATGATCTGTATCATATTTTCAAAATACAAATTTTTACGTTTCCTTTATTTTCTATATTCTTTCCATAAGAAAAACTCATGGTAATTGTGAAGTAGAACCCTTAATTCACCTGTCAAAATCAGAGTAAATTTAACAGCAAAAAATGTTAATATTGTAAAATTATGAATTATGATTCATTTTGCCACTTCCTAGGAGCTGATGGTTTCAAAAATGATTGCTTATAATTTTTATATAACAGAGTGCATTTGTCCTCTGAAGTTTGAACCACTTCATTCATTATTCCTTCTGAACCTTGAACAGATGCCAGAGATGTAACACTATATCTAAAATGTTAAGAATTCTTATTTTACTTTTTTTTTTTGTGAATTGATATGATTATAATACTTATTCAGACAGTTAAGTCTTAGCAAATCTTACCATTATTAAAAAGGAGGAAAGAAAGCCTTTACAAAAAAAAGAAACATTTACTATGGGCTTAAGGCATATTTAGGCAAAGTTTACCTAATATAACCCAAGAATGAAATAATTTAATAAAATTTTTTAAAGGAGTGGGATTTTCTTCTTTATAACTGTTCTTTTCTAGTCATTCTATAAAAGAATTCAGAACCCAAATGTCATCACCATCAAAAAAGACAGTTATATCCCAAAAAACATTAATAAATATAGTTTCATTGTTTCATAATATGGTGAATTAAGACCAAATGTAACCATAGGCGAATAAATATACTTCTGAAGAATATATAAGCTTTTTCCAGATATAGTCTGATTCTGAACCTTCAGAAAAAGAAAAATCTTTACTTGATTTATTATGTGCATATACTCAACCAACTAGTAGCTTTAGAAAACTGTGAACAAACTGGCTACTAACCCTTCAGGGAAGCACAACAAAAATTACTGTATGCAATCTACCAGTCTAATAAGTAGTTGTTACAATAGCACTTTTGTTAAAATAGAAAAGGTCTCCATATTCATTTATTGAATAAAAGCTTGTTGCTTGTTGTGTTAGGCGAGGACCTCATTTTAACACCTAAGTTTGGTAGAGGTACAAGAGTCCATTTATCCCTAATCCAGGAAATGTCATATCCACCATATGAAGTCCTACTGCAATATAGATAGGATTTCCACCAATGATTAAGTGGTTTGAAAAGAGGAAATTTAATATCTAACAAGTAAAAAGAAAACACTTGATTCTGGATGACCCTTGCTATAACAACTTCATCTACGAGCTCAGCTTTTTCTCTTACAAGTCTTACTTAGGCTTGAAACAAAGTGATTGTCCTCTCCAGCTCCTGTTCATAGAAAACATCTCTGCCAAAGTGTTACGAATCCCTATGACTTTCTTCAGTGTGTTCTGTGTGCCATAATGCTACATAAATGTTGCTGGTTGTTTTTTTCTTTTTTAAACTTAATTCAAATTCTGGATCACTTTAATTGGCATTCAAACTCGAAGCAACTTAAAACACAAAAGGCAGGGAAAAGTAGTTGGATCAATATTATCAATCCCTTTACAATTTCAAAAGCCTGAAACTAAGACCTTATAAAATCTTTTCCCTCTTCTTCAGAATTAGTAAGTTCTACTTTCTCTATCTTTTGTTATAAGATGAATCAAGGAAGACATAATGATATGACAGGTAACTACTTTCTTGGTGAAAAGCACTATATACAGCTCTTTGTAGCATTTATTGTATGTTAGACATTTTCTTTTGAATATTCTTCAGTAAATACTATTGTCTGCTTTCTTCATTGAAGCTGACAGTCCCATATTTTTTAGTACAGCTTTGCCCATACTTTCCTTGAAATCTATTTCCCCTTCACTTTATTGCCATTTATTATTATTTATTTCATATCTTTTAGTCCTTTACTCTAGAGCTTACAAATTTACTTGAATCTGCAGTGAACTCCATTTGTACTCTATTATAGAAGTACATAAATGACTCCAGTCATTTTGAATCTGATTACATTTTGCATTGTCTTTTATTATTTAATGAAACATCCAGTTCAGTATCATCAACCTTGCTTATGACATTATTAGCCGCATCTTTGCTTTGTTCTGCCTGTTTTGAGCAAATTGCTCAGGCTGAGTGTCTTGTCAGGTTCAAGAACCTCCTGTCTTCCCAGAAACACTATTCAGAAAAACAACAAACAAAAAAACAAGTAGAATGCAACCCTAAGCATATAAAAACTGAAAGAAGAAAAGTTTGCCTGATCCAAGTTTTGATTGCTGGAAATATCATACATTGCAAAATGTCCCAGAGCTTTACAAAGTGTAATGTGTCCTGGAACTGTGCAAACTGATAAAATTATGAGACCAGGACAAATATTTATAAAAAGCACTGTAAGCATACCCTGCATTGTGCAGATATTGCAGAAGACCTAGGATTAAGTGGCGAAAGATTGCTCCCTATTACTGAGATTTGATGTTGTTTTCTCATTTCTCTGTTGGCACTTGTTTTTATTCGCAGAGCTATTGTCTTAAGTTAAATTTTTAAGTGGCAATTGTGAGGAAGGAGAGGAAGAGTGACAAAGAGAGAAAGAGGAAAGTTCTACAGATTTATTTCTGTATTATTTAATCTTAGGGTAATAAACAAATTTATGTGAAATTTGAATCCTTGCTAACTGTCAAATATTTGTGCAAATTAAGCATTATCCCAATACAAGATAAAACTGTTTCTATGTTACTTGGATAATTCACAGTTTTGCAGTTTCTCCTTAACAAGGCTGCTGAATATCTGAATTGCTGAGAAATCTTATTTTTCCCAGTGATTGACAAACAGAAGTTTCCTGACCTGATCCTCAAATTTCCTCCCCTAGTAAACCTAAACTACTGAAAAGAACCAAAAGTCATCAGAACTGGTGTGAGAGAGTGTCCTTCCTCTCTCTGCTAAAGGCAGCAGGAGACCACCTGTATAAACAGTGGGTGTATTCATTGGATTGGTCAAACTTTTTCTGAGAAACGTTGTTCTTGTGAGAGTTCAGATACAAATACCCCTTTCAACTCTTTGTGTGTGATTTTGGTAGAGTTACCATGTGTGTTTTTTTTTTTTTTCTTTAAGATTTCCTGTCTAGGAAATGAGAAATGCTGGAGGCGAAGTATTTGCACCTCTAAGGGGAAAGAAGTTATGTTGGCCTTATGGTCTTAGAGCCTTGAATTTTTTCCTGGGAATTGGAACTGCCCCAACTGTATGAGCAAACCTAATATGGCAGCCTTCTTCATTTCCCCTGTACTTCTTGAATTGCTGAATTAATCTGTGTGAGTGGCAATAATTTTTCATCCCAAATGTGCTCATGTATTGAAAACTTGCTGCTAGTGCATATATAATGAAAATAGATCACTTTAATTATAACTTAATCAGTAGAAAAGCAGCACTTTCTATTAAAAAAAGAAGTGTTCAAGACCAAGCTAGTGCTTTCTTAGCATAGTTTTGTTCTGTTTCTGTAGGCCTTCAAAGAGATTTAACCAGGCAGATTGAAAGTACCAAAAAGTTGCTGTTGTTGAGGACTTCCTCTCCTTACTAATAAATGGTCAGATGACCTAGTATCAACCAACTTAAGTGAGAAATGTTAATTAATAAAACTAAACACCTGCTCGCACCTTATGGACCCTAGTGGAATTTAATGGCATGATTTAACTAAATATATTTTTCCCATAAATGTTAATAAAACTAAAGATAGTATAATTATTATGCACACTTTAAACTAAAAAAAAAATTCATGGCTCAAGGCAAAAAAGTTATGCTGGATTCACCTTATTCTAACACTAGTTTATTCTGGTGCCTACAGCAATCCCTGGGCTCTTAGTGTGGACAGATGGACCTGAAAATATTGTTGAAGTCTAGGCACATTTGTTATTTCATTTCTTGTATTTCCTCCACTATGTTGTGGAACTGAATACATTATGCTGCATATTTTATAGCCGAAACTTCTCCTAAGATATCATTGACTTTATCTACCTAAATAATGAGAGAACTAAAATTACATAGGTTTTATTCAATAATGTATCTGTGAAAAAAGCCCAATATGGATACTGAACTAATAGTTATATAATTTAAATTAAAAACTATAAAGTGATATTTTGAAATTAATTTTGGCTACTTAGAAAGTTTAAACAACATTTTTTGCTAAGCTCTCACATCAAAAGTACATAACATTGCTCACAAGTCCATATGGAGTGCTCTGTTCCTTTCAATGTCTTCTAGCAAGTCAATTAATATTTAGTCAATAGAAATATTGCTGTCTGTATCATCTTATCAGGTAAAAAAATTTATAATTGTGTCCAATTCACACCTCCTTGTCTATTTTGATGCTAATAAGATTTGAGGGGAAATGATACACTGATGTGCACAAACCCATCTCTTAATCTACTTTATTTTATGGCAACATCCGTTCCTTTTTCTGGTACATAATATAGTAAATAATTATTATATTTGTATAGACTATATTTATTGGTGAAATTTAAGGTTATGCTCTTGTATTTTGGAAGACACACTCACAACCAGAATGGACCATGGAGTTGAAATACTGCTTTCAAAACCTCTTGAAAATGGCAAAGATATTTTTAGGCTTAAAAAAAGAGGATTGCTTTTATTTTCTGCTGACAAAAGAAGGGAGTTAAAAACTAATGATTTTTCAGTTTCTTTTCTTTTTTTCTTTTTTTTTTTTTTTTTAAATAAGGGAAGATAAGGAAAACAAAGAAATTATCTGAAAAAGAGTCTGTAAAATATTTCAAAAAATTCAGATCTGAGACTACTGGTTATGGTAGTTCTTTGGAAAAAATTGCTGACAATTTCCATAGATTATTCTGGGTTCATTTTTCAGCCGGTGATCTTAAGTAGTGTTTGGAAAGAACCTCAGACATCTAACTCTCTCCACCAGCTCATGAGTAAATGAAATTACAGTGGCTGATGCAATGGAAAGGAAAGCAGGTATTCGGGGCTGCCTCACCACTGCCTTGGAAGAATTCTACACATTTGATTGTGAGAGCAGAAGCCAGTGTCACCAGCCAAACAGACTAGCACACACACATTTTCCTGGACTTGCCAAGGAACCCAGGTGTTGCCAATGGGGAAGCTCTGCAGTGTCCTGTCCTTCAGTGAACACCCTGCACCTGGAAGAGGACAGTAGGTTGCTCTGGGACTCCGTGGTTCCAGAAGCATGCCAGGTGGGCTCTCCAGCTGCAGAAAGTATCCACAGATCCACAGCTTGGGCAGTGTGCTTGTGAGGCTGTAGCTTGTGCTGCACTGCTGGCAGCTAGCCCTGAGCAAAGGAGTACATGAACCCACAGAGCTTTGAATTTGATTTCTCTCAGCTTCAGAATATGTACTGGGTAACAGAGAAAGGTAGTGGAATCTTAAAACTGCAAGTTAGACTTCCAAATGTTTACAAAGCAGCATGGCGTGTTATTCCTTTGCATCACTTTTCCAGTTTCATTGTTCTTATTCTGATTTTTCCTCATATTAAAAGGATACCCACACCAGGCACAGTGGCTAAAAAACCAAAGTGGAATATAATGAAGTGGAATGACATAAATATCAGCTGTGTTAAACACACAATTAAGCTACATAGTAATTTATATACCTTTTTGCTGTTTCATGATACTTGAACTTTTTCCAAACATCCACTCTGAAAAAAAAAATCCCCAAACCCTATTCTGTTTTTCCAGGGAGAACATTCAGAGACTTGGAACACTCACAATGAAATTTCATGCAAACTATCCTCTAGGTTTTTTGCAGCAAGTAATAGCAAAACCATGACAACAGCCTCTGCAACAAGGAGAGATAGGAATCCTGGGATTCCTCTTAGAGGATTCTACTAATCTAGTCTACTTGAGCACATTGAAAAACTCCACATAATGCTCATCTGTATGACTTCAAAATAGTTTTAAAATTTTCACCCCGATTTACACTGTCAAAATTTCAATAGAGATTTTCAAGCTATTTAGAAATAGCTACAGTTTCTTCTTGTAGGAAAGTAAATTATCAAATCCAGGGGTCTTTAATGATATTTAAAATGGCAAAACAAAACAAAAAACAACACCAAATCCCTCTTAAATGACTAAATTGCTAAAAAGCCATTCCATAAAAAAATATTCTGACAACTGTCTTTATGAAGAGAGGATAATACTGAAAACATCAACAACACTTTTGACAAATTTATGCTGAACAGTATTCTGAATGAAAAAATTGCCTATGACAAGCCTTCTTCTGTCATTTTGAATTCTTTTTATTGACAAGCTTATGTGACTTCAGTAGACTTTTATCCCCCTCATAACTCTGGTCTCTTAGAAAAACTGAATGTCAATATTCCATTTTAGTAGACACTTAGATGCCTTTAGCATTTATGCAAACATCTCCTCTTAGCATCTGGATCAGCTCTTATTGTTACATTTGACCACCCCTTAGGTATTTTAAGAGTTTTAGGAGGAATACACAAAGTCATTGTCAAATACTCAGTTTAATTTATAGATGATCTCACAGGACATATATGAATAAAGAACACTGCTTTCTTTTAGTACCATGTTTACATATTTTACTGTTTTATCTTCATAGTTGTGCAACATCTTAAGGCGTTGATTTCATTAGTAACCTGAAGTTGCCCACTATCGTTATAGCAATGCATTTACAATTGAATTAGATCATAAATAACTGCACGTGGACAAGACTTTTATCAGACTATGTTATAACATTCATCAATGCTCTTTGTTTAAGGAAAAATCTTCTACAAGAACAGATGAACATTTTTCACATTTGAGGATTAGATTTATTGTTTTGGGTTTTGTTTTGGGTTTTGTTTTAGTTAGGGTTTTTTTTCAACGTGAGTGTGAACTGATCTGTAGCAAATTAAGGAGAAAGATGACTATACTGTCAGTTACCTTTTTTCATGCAATGTTTTGAAATAATGACTAGATTCTTACATTCCCTCTGCTCTTGACTTTTTTAGTACAGCATATATCAGATATTTGCAGCCGACTTTAACAATGAAGGAATCTTATAAATACCACAACTGGTTTTGAGTGCTCTAGCTGTATTTCTTGGTCAGCATGGTTTACCATATGCACAAGGCAAAAACAACATACACATTCTTTGCATGTGCAGACCCTCTTCGTGCACTGAAGCTCAGATGTAATGGAAGTGCCATGCTCAGTACCACAGGCCTGAAATGGTGGGAATTATTAAAATGATGTTGATACGTTAGCCTTGAACTCTACCTCTCACCCAAACTTTTTTAATGTTATATGCTCTGGGCCATCAGAGATAGATGACTAATATTTAGAAGCTGCACCTTTACCATGTGAACTGAAAGCTAATAACAGAGAGAGGCAATTAAACACAGTCTCAGAGAGCTTATCCCATTGCAGGGCATGACTATGTGAAACTGCCATGGCTGTACAACTTGTCCTACACAATTTGTATCACAGAAACAAGAAATTGCTTCTCATTAAAATTTTAAGAGAAACAATAAAATCACATAAAAAAACTCCCACATGAAATCTCACTGCTGGAGTTAAATAACACAAGGCAAAAATCAAGTCTTTATCCTTAGACATCACCTGTTTCACACAGTGTACTAAGTTAAAATGCACTTGTAATGAACTTACCAGTCTACTTTTACCTGTTTTGAAGTTTTTGTAAACAATCTTATTAATCTGTCACTGTCCAACAGTGATTCATCAAAAAAAACCAACCAACCAACCAACCAAACCAAACCACTCTCCTCACCCCCAAAAAACCCACAAAAATCATGATGTGGCCCAAGACTTCCAGGAGTTTATGTTTCAGTTTCGACTCAAAAGTAAAGACCTGTTTTCTGTCACATAAATACTCTAGTATATAAAAGCATTGCCTGACACTTTAGAAGTTTCATTTTCAAAACTTTATGTGTATTTGTTGTAATCATCCGTGAATGATAAAAGTAAAAACTCCTGGAAGCCAACATATGCTTTTTTTGTCCTAGTGCAGTTACAAAACATCAGATGAAAAAATGTTAATAGGAGGAAAAAATAAAATAATAAAATAAATAAAAATGAAAAAAATAAATTGTGGAGAATCTTCTATTTTCTTTGATTTAATAAATCTTATGGTCCATATTTTGAAGAAGTATCTCTTTTCATGCTCTTTTCCTTTGTCTCTGCGCTGAGACATAATAATATGGGAAACAATTATCATGTGCACACACACTAACAGAGGAATAATTGTTTCTGGCCAGAAATCTCTTTTGATTATATAAATTTATTTTTTGCTTGTTCTTGTGTTTGGACACTTAGTGATTAGTAATCCTGGCCCAGTGGTCATCAGGCACTTTAGTTACCAGCAATGGTAGAGATCCAGATTTAGGGATTTCATTTATCTGTGTGAACAAGGTTTACATCAATTCTTCAAAACATTTCCACTTTCTTGGAAATAAGATGGTGGGAAATGAGAACAAACATCTGTGGGGTTTAGATGACATCAGTGAAGCCATCCTCCCAGTTAATCAGCTCTGCCCTCACCAACAGATGTCACTGCAAGCAAAAGGAATTAATTTGTGAGGTTATTGGGCTCAAGGAGCAACAGAACTCTCAGAAACACAAACGTGAAAGAGCCTCTCAGAGCATATGTTCATGTCTCAGTTCT
The DNA here is from genome assembly GCA_013399895.1 of Serilophus lunatus. Taxonomy (NCBI): domain Eukaryota; kingdom Metazoa; phylum Chordata; class Aves; order Passeriformes; family Eurylaimidae; genus Serilophus; species Serilophus lunatus. Next base: position 62,735 of record VXBA01000212.1, read on the forward strand.
CCTGCCACAAGCTGAGAATTAGCAGCAGGGAGATTGGTAAAAATAACAAAAAAGAAAGGGGGAGAAACAAAAGTAAAAAAAAAAAAAAGAGTTCAAACTTACAGCCTTATGAAACAACTGAAACATATCAAAGGAAAATGCAGTACCCTGTTTTTAATTTTATGAATGCCTTAACTGAGAAAACAAAAATCTGTTAATTCATTGTTTATATTTCCGCAAGGCATATTCAGAATGTAGACATTTCCAGTCACCTGATTCTGTGGGTAAAGATGAGAAAATCTTAATTTAACAGTTATTAAGCAGTTCTATATTTTTTTCTGATTAGAAATACACCTACATCAGGGCACACAAAGCCAGCATTACAAACTTTAAAGTTGCAAAATAAAGACTTTAAAAAATAAAGACTTTTGCAGTTAGGTTTTTCACATGTAATCTTAATTTCCTTTATTTGCATAAATGCTCTGATACAACCTTTAATTGCCTAACTATATTCTTATTTTGTATTTCTGAAGACAGCCTCAGATTAGAGACAAATACCCGAGTTCCTCCATGAATAATAATATTGACTCCTACGTCAGCATGCTGAAATCCTTTAGATCAGATGCAAATCACTGCTCTCTCTTATATGTCCTAGCACTAACACTGGTAGCAAGTGCAACCTACATCTCAGCAGGCCTAATACATGCTTTCCATGCTGACATGAAAGCAGTAGAGGAACAAAAAATATCTGTTGATTTTGGGACATTACCCAAAGCTTAGAGAGTACAAAGAAACCTTTTTTCATAGCACAAATTCTGTCCTGCTTCCTCATAACTTGCTAACCTTGTCATGCCCTTGCCTCTCTAAAACACCTATTCCCAGCTCTTCTGTTTCTTTCTCAGTCTGCTTTCATGTTGTTCCCATTTGTTGGTCTTGCTTTTTCCCTCTCTGCTCCGATTTGTGTTTTCCCATTTCTTGCTCCCACTTGTTAGGAAGGAGGACTGTGAAGGTTGTTGGTTGCTTTTTTTTTTTGTTTTTTTTTGTTTTTTTTAATTTTCCACAATTAATCTGTCTTGGCTGCCAATTGGAAGAATTGCAAGGTTGTCTTGCTAAGCCCCAGTGCACTTCTCTGGCATAGCTTTGCTGCAGCAGGAATTTCTGGCAAACCTAGCTGCCAACCTCTTGACAAACCTCTGCTGAGCGCTTGCAATTTGAGGTTTATTACTCACAAAGCCTTGCAAACTCAGCTGACATGTAGGTTTGTGTTTTTTTTTTTTTTAATTTTCCCAGATAAAACAGGCTACAAAATGTCAGTCTTTGCTTGAAAATATGGGAACACTACAAATTTTTCATGAAAGTGATAAAGTAATTAAGCACAGTAGGCAAAATACCTTCTTATCTCTCTCATCTTACCTGAAGTTCTCTTATTGATGATGTGAGCTTTTAGAACAGGGAGAGAGCTATTATGGAATACATCTGCCTATTTGTAGAAAATGCATTTTGTTCCATATGACATATAAACAATCTTACTATATGAGATAAATAGAATGTGACAGAAAGGTAATTTTAAAACTTGGAACCAAAATGTAACTATTTAGTGAGCCATTTGCTTCCAAAAGCCAAAAATTATCATTAATTCCCACTGGCTTAGTGAGATTTTTCACAAATTTTTATATTTTGAAAATATGATATCAACCCACAAATTAAATGCCTTTTGATTTAATGACACTACATACTGAATAGTGTGCAAGTCCTGCTTCAAGTCTATCCACACCAAACCCTGATGTCTGCCTTATTATGCACACTTTCTCCTTTGTTCAAGTCACAGTAAAAGATCACTTTATTTCTAAGCATCTGCTTTGTGTCCTGTGATACGACAAACTAACTCAGTGGGGGTGTGGGGGGATGGGGCAATGTGTGACCTCAACTTCATAGTCCTATATATTTCTCAGACTGGAGACAATATGCTTTGACAGGAAGCTGGACAATTATTTGCTTCTTTAACTTTTTTATTTCTTTACTTCTCTTTCTATCTCACTCTTCCTTCCCATTGCACTTTTCCTTCCATTTGACAGCTAAAAGCCAGTCTAAAAAGAGGCAGTCCTTAGCCTTTGCTTTCTCTTTTCTGGCTTGTTTTTGTATTTCAGGTTATACAGAAAAAACTGTAAAGATTTCAATTAGATCTCAGGAATATATTCAGTTAGAATTACCTTTCAGCAAGCCACTTTTTCCTCATCTTATCAAACATAAAATTGTAGTTCAATAAAAGAAAATAATCTTATTATTATAGCCAGCATAAAGAAATAATTTAAACAACCCCCTGTACCCATTTTCAAAGAATGGGAATTTCTGTCATGTAAAGAAGGGCCTCTACTCCCCCATATACAGTGCAAGGAAATGCAACAGAATCAGTAGATGGGAATCAGCAATACAAACAAGTTTGCAGCTTTCCTAGAGTTCAAAGGAAATGATAATACATCAAAGATTCCAGCTACTTTGAAAGATCCATAAAAATATATAAGCAACTGGCCACCAGGAGAGCTGTAGTCTAATATCTTTGTTCTCCCATGTAGGTGAGGAAATGCTGCATTTGTTTCAACATATTTGCGTTCCACTTAACAAGGGAAATCTGGCTGCACTCCACAGAGGCCAACATCCTCAAAAGTTCACAGGCTGACATTAGCTGCGTGGGTGGCTACACATCTTTTGCCTTTTCTTGCCATGGTGGACTGGATTTTTGCCACTCTGTGCTAAGCACGTTTTCAGTATGGCATATTAGTTCCCTTCCATCATCTAATGAGACTCCAGGCTTTCCAAAGCTAAAAACCCCTTTCCTGCCTCTCTTCAAATGCTAAGAAAAATTGCAAGCATGGGAGAAAACATTCTTCCAACTCATCATTAAATCTCAGTGTTTTGAAAAAAAGGCTACATAATGAAGATAAAAACTAGATATAATTTACAGGTAGAATAGAAATTACTCATAAATGAAATAGTATCAGTAAACCTAATAAAAATAAATTAACAAGCAAAGTGAACATGAAGTGATAAAAGATACATTCCAAATACTATATTATTATTGAAGCACTAAAATTCTAAACTTTTGCTCACATTCTTCATTTTAAGCAATTTGACTGAAGACAGAGCATTAAAATTGCAGCTTGAAAAATCTGAGAGATAAACAAGAAGACTTGTGTTTTAAATTTCTGACTTTTAACAATAGTCATCTGGAGCATCTTAGCCAAGCACATGTTGACTTTGAATGTTGTGGTACTATTAATACTTATCAGTTTATACATTTTAGTGTCTGCACATTAGATACACGCTGCCTGCAAAGTTTTAAAAATAAAGAAGTCTGAACTGTCTAGAAAGGTCAATCATTTCTTATCAAAAATCTAACTAGTCGGAACTTTCTCCCCTTTTCATCAGTAGGTATTAACTGACCTATCCTCACAATGCTCAATATGTAAATCATGGTTAAAACATTCTGGTGAAAATTGATATCACCACATCTGACAGTTTTTTTAGTAAATATCATTTCACAACTTCATTGTACTTTCTAATTCCTGTCAGAGGGGGAAAAAATCCAACCAACTAAACAAAAAACCAAACCAAAAAACCAAACCAGACCAAATGAAAAAAAAAAAACAAAGACCACAAACAAACAAAAAAACCCACCCCAAAAAACAAAACAAAACAAAACAAAAAAGCACACACATTAAAATGGAAAAAAAATAAATACCCCCCGCCAAAACAGGCAATGTAGGACATATTAATCTCTTATTCATATAAGAAACAGAGTTGACTTTTCAGACCTCCATGAATGACAAGACTTGCAAATGTCCAGTTTCCTTATGCAAATTCACTATATCTAGTAACACCAGCTGTTTGTGTGACTGTTTATACATACAATATGCAGAGAAGTGTCCCTCAAAAAAAATCAATAGCTATTATCATTGTTATTTGCCATCATCATAATCCATCATCTGCTGTTGTTTTACACCACATTTTCTATGCCAAGTGTGATTGTGCACCACCATGTTGATGAATAGCTGAAAATTGCCAGTTTCTGCTGTCTGGCACAAAAAAACCGGAATGATTCTTTACACCAAGAAGCATTAATGCGTGCTACAAAGTTCAACACTCATTTGAGAGTTTCCCAATTTCAACGTGTTGTTTTTGTAAAATATCAGTTTAGTTAGCCTCTAGATATAATAAAAGTTTTTATAGCAAATAACATTTTTAATAGGATAGTAATATCTTTCTGTGAGAAGCATGAATATATCTTCATATTTTTGTTTGTTGATAATGATAACAAACAGTAGAGCAGAACGATTAATACACAAAACAATCTGTTTACTGTTCAAGAAGGAAAAACAGAGATTCAGGGTAATCTTTAGACTTAACTCTTCTTCGGCATGGGGTTAGGGATTGAAAGAAATTGAACAGCTAGAAACAACCCAGTGAGGGTGTCGTGTGTGTGGCATGGGGCAGGGCAAATTCTACCCCTTTATCCTCTTCCCCTTTACTTGAAGCCTCTAGTCCAGCCCTAAATGGCTATTAGCCATAAGCACCCCTGAAAACCCACACCATACTCCTGTGGAACCTCTAATCCAGATCCTGAATGGCTGAAAAACTAAAAGCCCCATCTGTGAGGGGGGGTAGGTGATCACACGAGTCCAGAAAAAGTAAAACCAACACCACATGTCCACTGCATGTTTGCAGCCCTACTGTTCTTGGACTCCTAGTAGCTGGATGTATGCTGGATCTAAGGCAGTAGCTGTAGTTCTTTCTCTCTCTTTCTTTACTTTTTCCTCTCTCTTAATTTCCTCTTCTTAATATTTTGGATGGGTGGGAATTTGCTAAGTCAATGCTTTGTGAAATGCTTTTATATTGATTAAAATTTGCTTTAAGCTTTTGCCAAGTTTCCTTGTTTTCTAAAATTTGCCAGTGCGTTACTTTGTCCCCTTGAGATGTGTCATAGTTTTTTTGCCCTTGTGTAGCCTCAAGGTATAAAAGAATAGAAGACCCTTTTAATAAATCCATCAGGCAGATTTTGGGAGCCTTGAATCTTTTTAATGTAAAGATTCTTTGATGAGCTCATAAGAAAGACCTGGGATCTTCCACATAGTTCCTGCAAATGCTGTGAAATAACTTTGCCAGTCCTTGTCTCTAGCTAGTGTATTGCTCTATGTCTTGTCAACCTCTTCTCCAGTATGGAAATTCTTCCAGAGGCTTCGGACAGCTTGCTATCTCCACAGCTACATGAGCTAGATGCATGTGTGAAGGAACTCTTAAAAAAATTAATAGCAATATAAATGTTTTCCTTCTATCTTAGTCTGTTACCTGTTTCTATTTTATAAAACATTGAAGTAAATTTTAAGCATGAGTGCTCAAAGATCAGGGAAATCTGCATCCCTGGAGTTGCCCAGGCTATATTGAAAATGAATCTTTATTGAAGAGTAAAGATCCTTAAGCATTTCTAGTTTCACATCTTGACATCCAGTTTTTCCCTGGCCTCAACAATTAAACACCTAGTCTTGCCCAAGCCCCCTGATGAGAAGGCTAGCTACCAGCATACATTTGATTTATCTAGTACACAGAGGTAGATGAAAGGGAAAACTACAAACTTAGAGGTCAGTCTAATTTGATCACACTCCTCTTGCAGAGGAGAGTGTTGATTTTTTAAAGAAAATGCACCTTGGCATGGTAGGGCTGTGTGTTTCAGAAATGTTGTAGCTAAATGGTAAGACAGTTTATCTCAAAAAGCAGGGAGGTTGTTACACTTTCTTCTCATTTTTAAAAGGTTTAGATTCAGCATCTCACACCAGCCAGAAGGTTGAAACCTGATTTCCATCCTGAACCTGAGCCTTTTCCATGGGGTAGTCAAGGTCTTCATCTGCTGGGTAGAGGAGCTGCAGGAGAACAGCATGCTGGGCAGGAGATCTTCTAGGCATGGGGAGCACTAGGGTGGATCTCCTGCATTTTCTACTGCTGACTCTCCCTAAACTGTTTCACTTCTTGCTGTGTAGAGTTTTTATGTGATGTCTCTGAAGCTCCTTTGTCCATGCATTACAGTGGCCCTTGGCACATAATACTGAACTTTAGAGAAAAAGTGCATGATATGTACAATGAGGGTTGGACTCCATCAGTAAGGAAGAAAGGAGTCACGTCACAATTTAAGTTATACTGGTGTTGCAGCAGGGGTTGTGAACACTGTGTTGATCATAAGATGGTCCGAAATGGCTACTTTATTCTCCTGCGCATCTGGTATTATCCCCTTTACAGAAGGCAATGCGCTTTCTCTCATAGGACAGAAAGTTGTTTTCCACTACTACGTTTGGAGAACTATAAAAAGTAACCTGAAGGCTCACTTATCACTAGTTACAATGTTCTTGCTACAAAGTTTACCTTATGCCTTATCAGTAACCAGTAGTTACGGCCAGCAGCAATAGGTCTTCGGCTTTTGCTCATTTAAGGATGTGCTGAGATTCACAAAGGATATATGTGAATATTGTCAATATTAATTTAATAAATTAATGCTAGGATGCTGACAGGCCTGCTGTCATCCCCACACTCTGGCAAAGGAAGACATGCCTCAAGGCATATGACACAACTCATTTTAAGTGAAAGTGAATTGGAAAACAATAATTTGTGTTCATATATGTTGTTGAAGTTGCACAAATGCTAAAACACTTTCCTGATTAGGGACGTCATTCATAGCCTAGTTGATAAATGAAAAGATACAGTGAGATTCCTGCCTCATTTAAACAAAAAAGAAACATTCTAAAATTTCCAACAGATATACTATAGCACCAAAATATATATTCTATCTAGCTTCCTATAGTTTATTTTTAATTAGGATACAATAGAATCCTAAGAAAACCGCCAAGGCAGAAAAGTGTAAAAACAATGGCACCAGTGTCGTCTTTTGAATATGCTCATTCTGCATTATGTATAACATTTTTATAAAAGATAAAGCGGGCTACACTCAGGAGTTCAGGACTGCATTCTGGGAAATACTTGCTTTTCCTCCAAAACACTGTGTCTGTGACTGTGAACAAAATTGCTTCACTCCATAACATGTATTTTAACAAAGAATTTTGGAAATTTAAAGTTGATCGTAATTTTTCCCCATTGCAAAGGGAATAAATAATGTGTAGAAGACTAAATATAAATAGAAATAACATATAGTTCAATGTCTATGACAACTTAATCTATGTCAGTCAGATATTCAGAGCAGAGCAGATACAGTGTAGCCCAAATAAGCATTTTTAATCTTATTTCAGTGAAGAAGTAAAATTTTCCTGCTAATTAATACATAATGTTCACATAAATTATGCTAGCGTTGTATTGTGACATTAAGAGAATTACATTTCATCTCTTATTTTTAGGCACTGGACTCATTTGTGTTGAAAATTAAAACTATAACACATGACCCTGTTAGCCCTATGCATCTCTGGTTCTCATCTTCTTTGTCAAGATTTTCAAATATGAAATTACAATGAAGTTTCAATTAGTGGAAATATGACTTGGGAATAATAATTGGAATAACTAATTGAACCATAACCGTGAATATGAAATCAACATATTTAGATTAGATATGGCCTGAGGTATATTTCTGCCACCCATTTCAACAAGGGTCCTAAGACTCCAAGTCCTTGCGCCTCCCACATGTCTCAGATCTTGCACTCAAGGACATGATTTAGTGGTGAACATGGTGGCAGCACTGGGTTGACAGTTGGACTTGACGATCTTAAAGGCCTTTTCCAACCTTAATGATTCTATGATTCTAATAACATGTTCTTGTTCCATCTAAGACAGGGTTAATTTTTGCAGTAGCTAGGAGGGGACATGGCCACATGCTAGAGGTTATTCTATACCACTTCACATCATTGTCAGGGCTGAGGTGAAAGAGACTCTGTTCCAAAAAGGACTCTCTTCCTTGCCCTCTACTCAAGTAAACATGATTGCTCTTTCCAGTAAATTATTTTTATCTCAACTTGTGATCTCTGCCTTTTGTGTCTACAAGTCTCCTCTCCATCCCACCACAGCAGGCAGAGCAAGAGGAAAGAGGAGAAGTGAGAGAGAGAGAGGCAGCATGGTTTTGGAGAGTCTTGGTGGGACCACTGAGTTGTTGAGTACCATTCCCAAAACATGATACAACAAATAGAGAAATATCTATTGCATAGTGATGCCCTGTGAAGCTGTGGTAAAGAAAACTCTAAAGAGAGAAATATGTTCTGATTATACACTAAGTGGTATTCTCTATCTTGATTGCTCTCCAATATGGTTTATAAAACATTACTGTTTATACTTGGCCATGTAGCTCTTTGAAGAGGGGAAAAACAGAGAAGAATCTGCTATGTCTGAGTTTGAAGCTAATTGGAAGGCTACACACGAAAGAATTGAATAATTTCTCTTGTGAAACAAGGCTATTAGCTCAATATAATGAACTATCTTCTTAATGGCCGTAAATCCATCAACCTCACTAGGGCTACCATGTTTATTTTATCTGAAAGATTGACTTTAATGCAGTCATAGAAGAAAAAAGTGTGATGTCTACTAACATATTTACTATTTTTGCTCTCAGGTCAAATTCAGAACATGTGTCCTCCATTTTAGTTATCTACATTTTCAAACAAAGCTTGTAAGATGAGTGGAAAAGGGAACAAAAGGCCATTTTGAAAGGAAAAGTGTACTGGTTAGACATTCATACGTGCATGTTTGGATGCACTTCTTGAACATATTCTTTTCTCAGCTGAACAGCTTTTTTTTTTTTTTTTTTTTTTAACGGAAGGACTGAGAAAGGAAATTAGAAGAGGTTGGCAACTTGAAAAATGGAGGTAAAAGAACACTTCCCTTGGAAAAGACAGCATGGAAACTTTGCAGTTATCAACAACTCAAACGGTTTGACTTCCTCTGAATGTTTTCCTTCATTCCTTCTGCTGAATCATTTGAAAGAAATATTATTTCCCCTCTTAGTCGTATTGAAATTATTCAGCTCAAGTACCATTCTGTTATGTTTTCAGAAGCCTTCTATGCATTTTACTCCTAACTTGCATATAAAAGTTATTGAATAGGGGGTGTCTTCTTCATTAGATATTTTCTGCCATGTTTACACAATCAACAGGTTTTGCTGTATTAAAGGTAAGCTTAGTACTCTTGGTGTTGGAAATTAAGGTGCCTGTTGGGAATCTGCAGGTCATAAAATATACTTTTTCTTCAAAATATATAAAAACAGAAAAAAAAAGGCCGATCCATACAAATGAAAAATTCTCCAGAGAATAAATGACATTACAAGGACTGGTGCAATCACATGAAATGTAGAAAATATAGCTGCAATAGTGCAATACTGTGGTCTCCTGTTAGAATAAGGTACATGAAATGGGTCCTCTGGTAAGACCTTTCTCTCTGTGTTGAACCTGATGAACACTGCTCATTTTTAATAAAACTGACCAGCTAAAGGGACTGGGCTGACATGACAGTCTCCTACTACATTTATGCTCTTAAGTTATGTGAAGGTGTAACAGGTTCTTCGAATAAAGAGATAAATTGGACCTTTAGTAGTCACTTTGAAGGAAAAAATCACAGATGGATCCTTTTCTTCAGAAACATCTATATTTCTTACCTCAAACAACAACAATAAAATCCAGTTATTTGATAAAACATTATTCCCACCTAGCTTGAAATAAAATATAATATAATGTGGTATTTTGCAATGAAAAGGATAAATGCAATAAATTTATACTCTGTGTGTTAATAGATAAACATTGCATATGTGCAGTATTTGTACAGAAAGAGCACCTACTCAAAAATTTTGAGTGATACTGGGAAGAATGAAAGATTTCTCTGGTTTCTGAGAATCAGAAGTTATTAAAAAAATCAGTATGTCTATCAATTCAGACATTGTGTTCTATGTAGACAACACACAGTGAAAAGCTTATACTATTAGAAAAGTAAGTGTGAGTGAGAAGCAATGGAGCACAACCCGCACATTGCCAGTCTTCATAACAACATTATCTGAATTTTATAGATCTTATGAAGAGAGGCGAACACCAATTCTTTTAGAATCAAGCACCAACTCATTTATTTTCATAACAAGTACAATAAATTGAGAGAAAGCAAGCTTATATGAGAATAACATTCATTATTTGACTATATGAGAGTCATATAACAAAAATTTCTTGATCACATTAAAATGCACAAATACTTTAAGGGCAATACAAGAATCTCTACAATGTGTGTTTGTTTGTGTATATGTGTAAATTAGGAACCTTGCAACATTTGTGTCTCTTCAGTTTTGATGTGTCACTAGTCTCACCCAGGTTTTTTGTGAATTACAGGGTAGTGTTCCTTGGTGTCAGGTTTTGCACTCTTCTATCTCTAATGTCTTTCCATTTCCACAACTCTCTAGAAGAAACCAAGCTTCAGAAAAGCAGAAAGAAAGACTGAACAAATTGAAGTGAGAGATTAAGTAGAGAAGCTTGAGATTTAATTTATTTCTTTTCCCTGAAAAGAATTCTCTTCTGTCAGCCCAGCAGCTTGGTTCTTCTTAGGGCACAATTTCTGTGAGAAAGCTCTGAAGCTATAAACCTTCAGATGCAACTATCAAAAGCTGATGTGCAAAAGTGTAATTATTAATGCCTGACACTGCATCTATCTAACCTAATAAAGTCACTACATCTAAATAACCTAATGGGTCATTCATTTTATAAAATGTGTTATATAATTTCAATAGGGGGTCCCTTTTTCTACAGAAGTGGTAATACTACACATTTAACAATTGGAAAAGCAGGACCTCTTGAATATCTGACCTAGAAATGGATAGAAAATGTGAATCAACCAGGTAATGACATATGCTGGGTCTGATAAGAGGGATTCTGAAGTGATAACATATGCTAAATGCAAAAGAGCTCTAGTCTGTTAGCTCAGAAAGAAAAATAAAAATTGTATCTCAGAATGCTTTCAATTCCCAGTCCAGTCTGAAGCTGTGCTGCAAGGGCACAAAAAGTTTCCAATTTGCTGTTCTATAGGAATAAACGAAAAGAGAGCATGCAGAAGAGAAAAATGCTCTGAAGGGAGAAAAACACCTACTAAACTCACTTTGTTCAGGAGCAGAAAGAACATTGTTCTCTCACATATTTATCTAGAAGGATAGATCACTCTTAAAAACCACTGCTCCTAGTAAGCAGAGAAGCATCACCTGTTTAACAGATAGAGGTTTGAGAGAGTTTAGATGGGAGATGTGTAATGGAGTCACCATAAGGGCTCAGTTGTTTCAATTCTGTCTTTCATGCCTTATTTAATCATTCTTAATCTAGAATTTTATTAAAAAGAACAAAATTGAAACATTCTTTGGTGAATAAGTCAGTGAGAGGAATTTTTTTCCATCTAAAAGACAGAAAGATATCCTAGGAGCTCTTTCATTGATCTTAGCCAGATATGCAGATAGGAAGCTGGAAACACCAGTGTTATTTCCCTCCAGAAGGTCCGTGGCAAGTCCAGTGAACTAGGATATCATGCATTTCAATGTGCCCTATCATAATACCATTTTTTTCATAAACAGTCTTGTAATGCATGTATGAGTCCAAAATCTCCTAAAATTTATAATTCTTTTGTAGTTGCATCTAGGCATTTCAAAGCTCAAACAGTTAATATTTCTTTGTGCTTCACTTTTAAATGCAGGTCTCTAGACTTTTTCTTTCTTTGCATGTTATTCAGGCATTTTACCAGAGTTTTGTGAACCGGAGACACTTTTATTAGAGAAAGTTTTTGTGCATGCACGGAAAGACAAACAGTAAAGTAGTTTTGAGAGGCACAGTAAAACATACACTGATCCTGAAACACACAGATTAAAGTGAGAGGGCTTGCTAGGATCTCATAATGACGAAGTGGAAAGCAATATGTAATTAAGAATGAAAAAGGAACAGAATTGGGTTTTCTTAGTTTGAGAAAGTATCACGTTATTAGAAAGAATAAAGCACTTCATTCAACTGAATCAATTTTAAATCATCTCATGGTCACTAGAGATAAAATTCTGAATTTGAAACTATTCATCTTTCATTTCCCTGTTCTCAATCAGGAGTAGCTGTATGCCATTATAGGTTGAAGTAAGTACCCTAAGAGACAAAATATTAAAAAAGGAAGGAATAACTTTTCAGTTCCTGTTCAACTTACTAATACTTAGGTTAAAATTAACCTCTTTTATTGAGATAGGAACTAAATCAACACTATTGAACTAAATTTTTGTTCTGCTTTGTGTGTTAGATTTTGTTCTGCTTCTTTAAAACTATCAAGCCACAGCTCATAATATAATTCTAGGAATATGAAAATAACATAAATTAAGACAATGAGGTAAATACTATGTGAAGACAGTACAATTTTTTTACTGCTTTTTTATCATAAACAGCAAAAATATAACTACACAATTTTTTTATTATTATTTTAGTTCAGTCTTCCTGGACTGTTATTGATGTTTAGTATCACTTTAATCTATCACTGTGGGAAGCAGCCTGACATAAATACAGTCAAGGGTATATTAGAGAAACAAAGCAAGCTGAGATCTGGGTTTTGTCAAGGTGAAACCTATGCATACTCTTGAAGTATAGATTTTACAGAAAGATAAGAGCTCAATTTTAGATTTGCAAGAATGAAAATTTCCTTCCCAGTCCTTCCAAAACTTTTGAATCCAAATGACTGAAGTTCCACTGGTTCTTCTCTTCCAAAAAGATTAGAAAAATAGGCTTCAAAGTTTCAGGAAATTTGAAGTGTTAGCTTCATTTACATAGTTCTGTGAACAAAAATAAGTCTGTAAGGACAAGTCGTTTAATAATGAATTGTGGTAAGGGATTTCTGACATGGATTCTCAGGCGCTTCTTTTGAGCCAACACTAGGCACTCAGTACCCTCCCTTACAGACAAGGGTACTTACTTAATTTACCTTTAACTTAGTCAGTTTATAACTGGTGTCCTGAAAAGATGTCAGAACTTCCTATATATCCAAGATGTCTATGTAAGACCATTCAAATGAATGAGACTTGTCTCAAAATAAACTTTTGATTTCATGCAAGTTGGCTTCTGACACTTCAATGGGATTTTGTCGTGGCTAAGCAGTGCTAGATCTCTCATTTCATGGTGCCCCTACTTGTTTGCATTTGAGTATAAACAATTATGCTGAGGCATTCTTTTTATTCTTCTTTTTTTTCTGATGGTGAGATTCTTTTGAAATTCATATCTGCCAGCATGATCCTCAACATAGTTTTGATCTTTCATCTTTCTTGCCCACCCACCAGAAACAGAAATCCCTCTGCCTCATGTGAAGTGCTCTTCCAGGAAGGCTGATTTAAGGGGCAAGATTCTTTACCAGCTGCTTCACACATACTGAACTAAAGCACAAGATTAAGCTTGTCTTAAGGCCCAAGGAAAAAGTAAAGGAAAAAAAGGTAAAGGAAAAGTAAATCTGGAAAAACAAACTACTTTGTTCTCTCTTCCACTTTCATATAATTGATCATTTCAGAGGAAAACAATGTTATCACAAGTATCAGCAAGGTTGGAAGAGACCTTAAAGATCATCAAGTCCAACCCATAATCTAACAGCCCATCATCTAAATTACGGCACCAAGTGCCTCATCCAGCCTACTCTTGAACACATCCAGGATCGGAGCCTCCACCACTTCCCCGGGCAGACCATTCCAATGGCGGATCACCCTTTCAGTGAAGAATTTCTTCCTAATATCAAGCCTAAACCTCCCCTGATGGAGCTTGAGACTGTG
>VXBA01000212.1:76682-98959 GCA_013399895.1 Serilophus lunatus
GTTACATGGTCATAAAAGGAGATCATGCTGGCCTTGCAAGACCTACCCTTCTTAAAATCATGATGGCTGAGCCAAATCCTCTGCAGGTGTTGCATGATTACACCTAGGGTTAACTTCTCCATTACTTTTCCTGGAACCAAGATCAGGCTAACAGGTCTTTAATACCCCGGATCATCTTTCCGAGCCTTCTTGTGGATGAGTGTCACATTGGCCAGCTTCCAGTCATCCAGGACTTCACTTGTGAGCCAAGACTGCTGATAAATGATGGAGAGTGCCTCAGCAAACTCATGTGCCAACTCTCTTATTACCTTAGGGTGGATCCCATCCGGTTCCATGGACTTATAAGGATCCAAACAGTTCAGTAAGTCTCTAACCTCTTTCTTCCAGAATACAGGGGAACTATACTGAATCCTGACCCCATCTACCAGTTCACATGACCACTTGTCCTGTAGACAATCTGACCTGCTGCTGAAAACAGAGGCAAAGGAGGCATTGTGTACCTCTGCCTTCCCTTCATCTGTAGGCACTATATTTCCCTTCACATCCAATAAGGACTGGAGGTTATTACTGCCCTTCTTTTTGCCATTAATATATTTACAGAAAGACTTCTTATTGTCCTTCACAGATGTGGCCAGTTTAAGTTCCAGCTGGGCTTTTGCCTCTCTAATTTTCCTCCTATGTGACCTATCAAGGTCTTTGAACATAACCTGATTTACCTCTCCCATTTTCTTAGCTCCCTGCACAAGCTCCTCACCCATCCAGGCCGGTCTTCTTCCTCTACGGCTCATTTTACGGCACATCAGGATGTCCTGCTTCTGTGCCTTCAAAATTTCATTATTGAAGTATATCCAGGCTTCCTGGACCCTCTTACTTTTAAGGGCTATTTCCCAAGGTATCCTCCCAATTTATTCCTTGAATAATCCCAAGTCCGCCTGCTGAAAGTCTAGTGTGGATGACCTGTTCATGCCCTTCCTTGATTCAAAAATTGATCAAAAATTCAATTATCTCATGGTCACTGCACCCCAAGCAGCCTCTGACCACAACATCCCCTACCAGCCCCTCTTTATTGGTGAACAGGAGGTCGAGCACAGTCCAACTCCTGGTTGGCTCACTCACCAGATGTGATAAAAAACAATTCTCAATGCACTCTAAGAGCCTTTTGGATTGCCTTTTCTCAGCTGTGTTAAGTTCCCAGCAGATATCTGTCAGATTAAAGTCTCCTAAAAGGACAAGGGCAGCTGTCCTTAAGATAGCCTCAAGATGCTTAAAGAACAACAGATCTACCTCTTCCTCCTGATCAGGCAGTCTATAGCAGACTCCAATCAGGATGTCAGACTTGTTGATAACCCCTCCAACTCTTACCCATAGACACTTGACCTTGTTCTCATCAATCTCAACTTCCATAACATCAAGAGTCTCCCTAATATAGAGGGCCAACCCTCCACCCCTTCTCTCACACCTGTCTCTCCAGAAGAGCTTGTAGCCTTCCATGGCAGCACTCCAGTTATGTGAGTCATCCCACCACATTTCTGTAATGGCACTGATATCATAATTCTCTTGCTGAATCAGTACTTGAAGTTCCTGTTTATTGCCCATACTGCATGCATTAGTGTACATGCATTTCAGTTGGGATACCGACTTTACTCTTGATGCAGTCTCACTCACTTCAGTCACGTTTCTGGTAAGCCCAGTCCCCTCCCCCTTTGGACCTGGATTAAAGCCCTCTCAACAAGGTCGGCCAGCTCATGGGCTAAGATCCTCCTACCCTTTTTAGTTAGATGGAACCCATCAAAGTCTATCAGCTCAGGTACCATAAAGGTCTCCCCATGATTACAGAATCCAAAATTCTTTTGTTGGCACCATCCTTTAAGCCACTCATTAACAGCATGGGTTCTCTTTCTCCTTTCAGTACTCATTCCTGCTATTAGAGGAACTGAGCAGAAAACCACCTGTGCTCCTACTCCACCAATTAATTGACCCATTTCCTTAATCTCCTTCTTAATCACCCTAGTATCCTTCTTATTAAGTTCATCACTGCCAGGCTGAATAACCAGCAGTGGATAATGATCCGAGGGCCATATTAATTCTGAGAGTCTCTTAGCAATATCCTGTACCTGGGCTCCAGGGAGGCAGCATACTTCCCTATGGGATGGATCTGGCCTACATATGGGACCCTCTGTTCCTCTCAGAAGGGAGTCACCCACCACAATTACCCTCCTTTTCTTCTTAGTACTATCAGTTCTGATCCATCTGACTGATGAAGAAGAACTGGGAGTTTTCTGGGGCGAAGAGCTACCATCAGAAACATCATTCTGAGCATAAATCACTATCTCATCATCAATCATCATCCCATCCTCAACCTGGTTATCAAATTCCAGGGCCAAAAACCTATTCTGTAAGGGCATTTGGAAAGGTGGCATCTGGAAGGGAGTCAGTGTACAGGAGGGAATTCTATTACCCCTATGAGAACTGACCTGCACCCAATCCTCCTCAGTATCTAGGTTGCTTCCATCAACCTCAGCTGAAGTGAGGTGAGAAGCACGAGACTCCTCTGACTCCTGACAACCATTACTGAGAGGGGAAGAGAGCATGACCCCACCAGTCTCTCCCTCTTTCACTTTCCCAAATGCTCCTCAGCATTTCAGCTTCCTCCCTAAGCTCTGCCACCATACAGGGCAGATCATTCAGCTGCTCACACCAGACACAGGTGTTTCTTGTATTACCCTCCAGAACTACCAGGAGGCTCAGGTATTCCCTGCAATCCCAGCAGTCAGAGGTCTGCACAGCCACATCTCTCAACATAGGTACTGTTTGAATAGGTATACTCTTTTTACTGACAGTTTCTAATCATTTATTCACCATCACTGGTGAGAAGAGAGGGCCAAGGAGAAAGAAAAACCAAACCTACCACCTACCTAGACAGTGCCTGCAGCCCCATCTGCTTGCCCTGTCTGCATGAACTGAATGAAACATCTTTTGTCATAACAGAAATTCAGCTAATTTCTGGACACCCTCAACTGGATTCATTTTAAGTCTGAAAGAAGATAGATAAAAATTTTTTATGTATTTTCTTCAGCTTTTGACAATAAATGTTTTTTCCCATTGCTCCAGTGTGGCGTCAATCTTAGCATCTGCAACGCATTTGGCATTGTCCCATACAAACCCAAACACTTCATATTCTGGTAAATTCTGCAGAACTTAGCAAGGTAAAACAATGCCACATCTGCTCTGATTCTAATAAATTCCAACTTAAGGCAGAAATATTATCCTGCCTGAGTGGGCCTTACCATGCCTGGAAACACTTTTTTCATTCTCCATCTCTCTCTCTTGCTTCTAACTGAACACTCCTATAGCAGAGCAAATAAGAAAGTTTTCCTTCTTACCTCTTTCTTTTGGAGTCATGGGTGTGAATCTGATCAGTCTGTATCATTTGAAAAATGAGGCATCAACTGGTGAAATAAGACCAAGTAAAATTTTCTGGATTACTTTTTATCATTCAAGAAGGTTTATGAAATCTTAACAGAAGCCTACATTGCACCTACACTTAAGGATTTGTTAGGGGATTTAAACATTTTATTTAGTAGTGAAGGGAACAACCTACATCCTGTACTTCTTTCCAGTCCTCCAGCCCTAATCTGGAACTTACCGACATCACTGGAAGAATTCCTGAAGGCTTTTGCAGACCCGAATCCCAGCTTATATGTCACAGAGCTTGCTTGACTTTACTATGCAAAGAGTGGATAACATTAAGTGTGCAAATTGTGCAGCCAAGGCTGTAAACATCACATCGTGCAATGGATGTGAGCTGGCAATGTGGGCTGGAAATTCAGAAAGCCAACTGTGTCCTGGGCTGTATCAAAAGTGATGTGGGCAGCAGGGCAAAGGAGGGGATTCTGGCCTTCTACTCTGTTCTTGTGAGACCCCTTCTGGAGTGCTGCATCCACCTCTGAGGTCCCTAGCACAAGAAAGACTCATGTCTTCCTAGAGGCTTTCTGGACCTGTTGGAGTGAGTCCAGAGGAGGCCACCAAGAGGACTACAGGGACGGAGCACCTCTCCTACAAGCAAAGGATGAGAGAATTTGATTTGTTCAAACTGGAAAAGAGAAGGCTTTGGGGACTTCCAGTACCAGAAGAGAGACTACAAGACAGAGAGGCATGTAGAGGCAGGACAAGGAGGAATGGATTCAAACTACATGAGAGTAGGTTTAAATTAGATATTAGGAGAAAGTTATCTGCTGTGAGGGTGATGTGGCACTGCAACAAGTTCCCCAGAGAAGATCTAGATGACCCATTGGGTGGAGGTGTTCAAGGCCAGGTTGGATGGGGCTCTGAGCAACCTGGTCTAGTGAAAGGTGTCCCTGTCCATGGCAGGGGGATTGGAACTAAATGGTCTTTAATGTCTCTTCCAATCCAAAGCATTCAATGATTCTATGATTTTGGTTTTAGAGGCTGGGAACACGAGTCCTCAAAAAGAAAATAATGTTTCGTCCTTAATATTTCTTTTTTATTCAAAAAAAGAATTCCAGAAAAAGTAAGATATCATTTTGCCTGTCTTTGCTTATCCTTTTAATATTCCACCAAGGCAAAGGATCTTTCTCTTTGAACATCTCCCTTTCCATTTTCATTCAGATGATAGTATAAAATTGAAAGTGAGCATTACTTATTACCTGACAGCAAGTCTAAATGCTATATCTTACCGTTGTTGAAATTATGATGAAAGATTTCTCTCTGCACCAGGAACTGCGATTCACTGCATTTTATTTTGATGAATGAAAATATCATCTATGCTTTTAAATTTTTTGTTAGATGCAAAAAATGGAGATATGCAGATTAGTTTTCATTAATTAGCTGAATCTTCTTACTTTTGCCCCCCATGACAACATCTCACCTAGCAATATTTTGCCTACTTTTTCTTAGTATATTCACAGAGGAGAGGTAGAAGGAAAAAGATCTTTGTAAATGATGAGATGAAAAAACTCATGCTAAAAATGTTTCCCAGTTTTACCAAAGAATCCCCCTTTTCTGAAGAGCAAAACACTCTTCTAAAGCCACTTTTAGATGTTCTTGGAACATTTTTCTTGAATCATTAAAAGGAAGTTAAAAATATCTTGTAGTCAAGTTCTTGTTTTTGAAATAGATCCTTTGCATACACCATCTAGATTTTCTTACCCTACTATTTCTACATTATAAAGAAAGACCCAAAATGCTGTAAATGTGCTAGCACATGTAAAATGTTATCTGCTACCCATTTCTTCTTTTTTTTTTTTCTCTTCTTCCAAAGAAGTTGCTCATGAAAATAAACAGAAGACTGGTTTAAGAAAGAACCAGTGGGAATGTGTTTTCCTATGGAAGAATCTAAAACTCACAAGAAAACAATGGTTGGTAGAAGATGTGCATTTAAACAGGCAGTAAATATATCATTGGGAATAAGGAGAATCTTGCTTCTCTGCCAGTTCCCTCCACAGGATAAAATTACAGTCCTGTGCATTTAGAAAAATTAAATGCTTTCCTTCTTCTGCTCATCTTTGTCTATTTTCCCCACCTCCTAATTTTATTTTCATGTCCAGAAGTACTCCAGATGTTTTAGTTTTGTTGTTAATTTTGCCAGCTGGCTCAGGCTGGCAAATGTAATTACTAGATGAAGCAGATGGTAAAGCTAGGAATTTGACTTCAGAAAATTCTTTCAGTATAGGTAGCTAGTTATGTGTTTTTCTTTCTTCATGGTCACTGTGGCCAAGACAGCCATCGATCACCACTTTACTCACCAGACTTTGTCTGTTGACAAGCAGCAAATCAGGGAGTGCACTTTCCTAGTCGATTCCATTAGTACCTGTACTATCAAGCTGTCATCCAGATGGTTTATTAATCTTCTGGACCTGTTTATGCCACCTGTTTAGTGTTCCCAGCTAATATCCAGCAAGTTGAAATCCCTGATAAGAACAAGGGCGGCGTATTTAGAAGCATCCTCTAGTTTCCTGAAGACCATTCATTGGTGTCATCATCCTGGGTAGGTGCTCTCTAGACTCCTATGATGATATTTTCACTACTTTTTTGTCCCTTGATTCTTACCCAGAGGCTCTCAGCCATGTCATTGCCATCTCTGAGGCATATATATTCCAGCCCCTCCATTGCACATGATGACATCCCTGCCACACTTTCTTTGCCTGTCCTATCATGAGACAGATGAAAACCCATCATAGCACACCAGACACAAGATTCATTTCACCAGTTTCTGTTTATGCCAATTATGTCATATCTCTGGGCCAAAGCTTCTAGCTTGTCTTGCATGTTCTTCATGTTGCAAATGTTGGTATAGAAAATTTTCAGGTGTAGTTTGTTATGACACCTCACAGAGCAAATTGAGGGATCTCACTTTCACTGCATTCCTCAAGATTTGGTGTGCCATCCCACTGTTTATCACTAGAAATTTTATCCCTTTCTGCTTACAATCTAGTTGCAAGATCTATCAATGAGTCCTGCTAGTTCCTGTGCAAAACCTCTATTTTTTTCCCTCTGAGAAAGGCACATCCTACGGGTGTCAGGAGAACAGCTGGTGTCTATAGACTATGCCTTGGTCAAAAACCCCAAAATTCTGTCAATGGCATTAAACAATCCTGTATTGATCTGGTGAGTTTGACTGTTCCTTTCAATATTTTTCCAATAGATAACCCTCCTCTTTATATTGGATGACAAGTCTAAAACTGAAACTGTCTAAAACTGTAGTTTCAGGAGATGAATCCATATAATATCTGTTCAAAAGCATTCAGATTTGATTACACAGAAATTATAGGCAGTTTGCATTTTATGGAGGAACTCATAGAAGTATTTCAGTTGAAAACCTCAGACTTTCAAGTTAGTTAATGAATGAAATCTTCTAGGAAATATTTTTAGAAACTCCACTTATGTCTCTGTCTGAGTTGTAATATTAAGCTCACAAGATCAGTAATGTGTCACCTGAATTAATAGCAGCACAGTGAAAAGATTTATCTATTTGTTTTGGCAGTTCTAAAGGTGTCTGATCATGGCAACATATTGATCATTTTAAAGCTCTTACATACTTTAAAAATCAAATGCCAAATTTCTATGCAATTCAGGTTGATAATCTTGTAAAGTCAGAAACCAGTAATTTTTTTCTCCAACTGCAGATGCTTATGCCTTAAATCACCACCATTAACAAGAGCAGCCACCGGTCTACTTAAAGCTGGGTAAACTTTGGTGACATACTCTGACTTTCTCCCCATGCTCGGGCTCTTAGCTGGTACTGATTATGTTAATATCATGAGACATGGAACAGAACTGTTTAGTTTAATCTTACTTCCTAATTTTAATAAAGTCCCCCCTTTAAGTCTGCTAACTGGAAAGAGGCTACTTAATGTAGCTCCTCATTGTCTTGCAGAATCTGTGATATTTCCAGGCCTGTGAGGTGCTGGATTGGGTCGCACATGTAAAGCAATAGCCTACTAAACTAGGTGTGATTGTGGTACTCCCATGAGGGGGTTAACCTACCCTGCCAGTACAGTGATTTACAACTGATTTGAAAACAGTTTGATAGAGAGCTATAACTTGTGTTAGTACTGAGAAATCTAATATGGGAAAGAAAAAAAATTAAAAAAAAAAAAAGAGAAATCATACTTGTCCTTCTCTGTTATAAAATATATTTGGCTGTACAGAAAGAGAGAAGAAGTGGCTCATGCACACTCTCAATTATGAAAAGTGTTAGTAAAAGAATACATACATGGAGCTAATGTAGCTATTAAAGTATTTTTGAATGCTGAAAGAATTCTGCCTATTCTATATTCATTGTTTTGTCTCAAGAATAAAGAAATAGTGCATAAACACATACACATGGACAAAGTTTCTTGCATGTGTCTGCAATTATTCCAGTGCCAACATGTCTATAGCTGTTTTTTACAATAATTTGCATAGTTCTTTACTTCCAAGGAGCCTCTTTCAAATGACCTGCAATTCTAGCTTCCCTTTCAATTCAGGCAGTAATGATATAGAGACTTAATGTCCTGTAAAGGACAAAAACAACCCTCAAGTTTCTCACCGGTATTTCTACTAGGGTTTTCACTTAGTGAAGGAAAAAAAAAAAAAAAANAAGGAATTTTTTCCTTGTTATGGTATGAAATCTTTTAGAAACTTCTAAAACTAATTCAAACTTTTCACTTAAATATAATCTGAGAGGTACTTTTTACTAAACTACAAGAAAGATGTTTCTCAGCCCAGTTTCATCAAACATGAAAAACCAAATTTAATTGAATCTGTGTAGTTTAAATTATTATTTTCTCTACTCATCAAATTTGCTGATAATATAACAGGAGACTACCTCATTTTCATTGAATCAGCCACCGTAAAATTTTCTTTATAAGGTTTAAGCAATTAATTGACACATTTATTCAATGCTCTGTGGACAAAAAAGGGAAGCCAACAAAAGAGAATGGTTTGAATGGAGAAAAACAGTAGGAAATACTTTCCTGCCAAGCACAATTTCCTCTGCAGTAAGCCCTGGTGAGAGGATCTTGCCAGAATAAATATTTTCCTCTCATGAGGAATAGGTTGAGTAATGATGCTGCTGAATCAGAGTTGTGCTGGGCTCTATGCTCCAAAACAAAAATCCTCCCCCTCTCCCTTGGCATTTTGTGTTTATCACAGACTCTGACTTTTGTTGAATTCATGCCCTTCATGTTCAAACCGCAGTTCAAAGCTTTTATTGAATGAAACAGCTGCCAATGCCACTTAACCTTGAAGATGCTCAATGTTTCAGGTGTATTGAAAAGCCTTTTTATGATGTTTTGCAAGCATTTTTCTTAGTGCCTCGAAGTCTAATTGGGAAAAAAAAAAAATCCTGCTGATATTTGGCCTTCATGCTTGGTTATAAAGCTTTAAAATAATGCTCACAGGATGCCAGGAGATGTGAAATAGGTCTTTACACTTCATTCAAATATGGTATTTCCAATTTGTTCTTATTTTTCAAAATGAATATAGGCCATGGCCATTAAAGCCAAAATCCAGCATTCTATTGCTTCCAGTTTTGAAAGCAGACTCTGAAAACAATACTGTCAGAAAAAGTCAAAACTGTGTAGATTAAGAACACAGAGCCAGTTACTATGAAGATGACCATCAGTTTAGCATGCAAGCGCTGAATTTAACTGCCTGTTGGAATGGTACTGCTTCTGTGCATTTAAACCTTGCCAATCATTTGCTGTTGCTATTGGAGTGACTGAAGTTGTTAGAATTGCCCTTCATATTCCCTGTTCTCTTTCTCTACAACATACGGATTTGGTGGCTTCTGTTGCTTTAGCTGGGTTTTTTTTGTGCAGAAGATTTATAGCGGGTTTTGTACAAAAGATTTATAGGGGGTTTATAGTGGACCTTGAAGAAGAAACTTCTGAGATACATACTTTCCAATTTAAGAAAATTTACCTATGGATGCTCCAAAGTGTTTTTTGACTCTGTGATCTGAGCATCTTACCGTTGAATGAAGAAGTATATTGTGACTTGCAATATGTCTAAAGTGTCTTACTAATTAGTCTTCAAATAAAGGTAGCGTGGAAGCAAATGTGGCTTTTTTCCCACTTTATTCAAAGGACCATGAAGTCTAACGAGACAGAGAGGCAAAACAGAGTGGTTGTTAACTACATGCCTGTTCCTGGGCCACAGCATAGCCTGGAGAAGGAAAAGCAGGTTTACTATTAGGACAGGAGACCAGTAAATTACAAGCTTCCATGGGCAATGAGTGAGGACTGTAACTCAAAAATAGTGTTGGACATACTTCGCTTCCAGAGACTAATTTTAGTACAGAGTAAGCTTCACTTTTACACAGCACTGCACCAAAAATTGAGAGGCTCTCTCAAATGTTTACTTAAATGTTTACTGATTTACTTAAAACTAGTAAAGAGTAATGTCCTTAATTTCTTGTTGTGTTTTCCTAAATGTTTTCTTAATGTCCAGCTTTATTGATAATAAATTAGAAGAACTTATGCTCATTTCTTTGAAGGAAATGTATTCAATTTTTTCTCTTGTAACAGATGGTTTTTGTCCAGTTTTCAGTTCTATATACAAGCTGCAAGAATCTGACCATGACATCTCAACTTCAGAATAATTTGAAATAACATGTCAGTTGAACAATTGCAATCAATTTTGAACACTTTAGTGGTTCATAGCATTCTATGCTCCTTGAATGTTGAACAAAACAGTTTATACCAGCACTTACAGATAAGATGCTTGGCTCTGCCAACTGTATTTAAGTGGAGATCTTGTTTTCTGTAAGGGCCATCTTGATAGCCTCTAACTACGGCTTTGGTCAAGTACATTATATATTGTATTATTGTTTCTGTGATTATCACATCTCATGCCTTGAGAGAATCTTTATGTATGCTTATAAGTGTATGTTTATAAGAGTATAAGCTTGTTGGGGTTTNAGTCACCAGGAGCTCAGCACGGTGGCGGAGATACAGACAGGCGGCGAGTGCCAGCCAGTTTCCCCCCCCCCACGACTCCGGATCAGCGGCAGCAGTGGCAGCTCCCGGCAGCGGCTGCCAGCAAGCTCTGCGTGGCGGCGGAGATAAGGATGGGCGGGAGGCACCGGCCGAGTTCCCTCGCAGTGGCGGAGGAGCGGAACCTGACTCTGGCAGGCGGGGAGCTCCAGCCAGGCTCCCTCGCCAGCACGGGCACGCCCGTATGTGACCGCAACACCGGGGAAGTGGCAGGAGCGGACCAGCACAGCGCGGAGCCGGCACAAGCAGCGCTGCTCCCTGTCCCCCCCAGGCAGCGGCCAGCCCCAATCCCTGGTACCTGTGGTGGGCTCTGGCGACAGCAGGAGAAGCTGCTGGGGGTTGCACGCCCCAGCACGGATGCCCGCTGGTCGTTCCTTACTGGCGGTGCCTTGGCCAGGAACTGTGTGGGTCCTGGCCCCAGCGGGCGCCTCCGCAGGTGGCCTGGCCACCTGCGGCGGGTCTCTGCAAGCAGCAGGTGCCCACGGCATCCCAGTGGCTGTGGGTGGCGGCGGGCGGTGGCCACGCCAACCCTGCACCGCTATGAAAGAGCCCAGCAAGAGGTCCCACAGTCCCAGCCTGGAGCGGTACCCCAGGAGCGGCCCCTGCTCAGAGGTGTGGGCGCAGCGGCTGCTCTGGACAACTCCTGCGGTCCCGCTGGCCTCGGGGACTCCTCTTGGGGGAGTTCCCGCAGACGGCAGGTCCCCTGGAGAGGCTGCAGCCGACCCACGGCTGGTGAAAACATGGCACCTGTAAGCAGCAAGCTCGCAGTTTTTGGCGGGAACTGCCATTTTGCTGGTACTGACGATTTCGAAAGAGAGGTGGAGCCCGGACCACTAGCCAATGAGAAGAGGATGAAGCCAGGAAGAAGACTGCGAGAATCGCGCGGGACTTGAAGGGCTTAAAAAGCCTGAAGATGGAAGACCTTTCTCTCTTCGGCTTTCTGCGAGCTGGGGAGCAGAAGCACGGCCCCTCTCCTCCTGACTTCCAGGCCCCGCGGCTTGACTCTGCCCACCTTCATCAGCACCAGAGCCAGGCCAGCACAATCGCAAGTGGAAAGCTTCTCCAAGTAGCTTCCCTGGGTTCCGGGGTGTGCTTTTCACTTCTTTTTGTTTTTGCAGAGACTTCAAGGGCTGGGAATGAATACCATCGGAGGGAGACAGAGAGAGGGAGAGAGAGAGAGGAGTGGCTTCCCTTTCTCCTGCTTTTCCTTGGCCAACCTGCCTGGCCTTTGAAAATCAGTTTGTTTATTCCTTTTTTTTTGCGTAAACTTTGTCGGGTGTCTTTCTGTGTTAAGTCTGGGCTTCCTTAAACTGTTTCCTTCTCCTGGTTGAGCCCCAGACAAATAAACTGTTTCCCTGTTTTCAAATTCTGCTCAGTCTTCTCGTCATTGTTGAGTGCACCCCTAGTGAAAAACAGTGGTTTTAAACCACCACAACGCTCTTGTAAGTTCTGTTTAAATCAGTATCAAATTGCCAAGAAATTTCTCTTTTTTCCTACTCCCTGTCTATCTTAATATTTTATTTAGTGATCTTTCTAAATTACTTTATTTAAGAAAACACAGATAGCTCTACACACACACACACACAAAAAAAAAAAAGAGGGTACATTATTGTTATGAAATTGTGGAAAAGCATATGCGAGAGAGAAGAAAACCATGCATATTTGGAATTGTGTAGGTTTTTAACGTTTTAGTCTATGCATACATATACATTGTTGTAGGAAATATTGTTTGCAACAGCTGTGCCTGCAAAAAGATATTCAGTATAATTATATGAATGACAAGAGTACAAGCTCCATAGTTGCAGCATGGTTTTCATTTTACTTCTTGCTATCAGCCCTTAGGAAGTGTTTACTACAAACTTCACAAACAGTTCTTGGATGTGTCAAATTCAGCTAAGATTCTCTCTTTCTCTCTGATTCTTACATGATGCTAAACCACATTTCAGCTCCAGTGCTCTCTTTAACAAGCTTCCTCTAAAGCTCTTGTTCTCCCAAGCAATGATTGCTTGCCTTTGGTATGAAAGACCTGGGAAATCTCCTGTTAAAGTCTGTAGTGTGACTAATCTTCAGCTTCCATAAATCAAAATAATTCCATCAAGGCAGTGAAGCTACATGAGTTTACACACGTGCAAATCCTACTCTGTATATCCGGAGGGCTTGACATTTCAAGGGTCTTTTTACTCAATCTCTAGGACTCATTTAGTGCTGAAAATTGAGAGCTTTTCTGGAGCACAGCCAGACTGCTCCTCAGGATCAAGAACCCACAAAAATTTCCAGTTAATCCATGATTTCTCTCTCTATTCAGAATGCTAAAATAAACTGAATAGTAGAGTAAAATGTGTGTAAATCTTTGAAATCTATGTGGCTTTTAAAGAATAAGCTAGGCTAAACTTACTCTGTCATAGTACTGGATAGTACATAGTATTGATTTTTTATTATCAATGTTTAATTTTGAAAATGTATTTTTGTTGTAGTATAAATTGCTGAAGGATATGATAAAAACAAAATAATAAGAAACATTGATGCAAATCACTAACTTTTTTTACAGATACCTCCTTCTTCAATGTGTTCAGGGATGAATTAAATGCTCCCTCCATTTAATGTATCTTGAACATACAATTCCTTCTCAACTTCTAGCTCACAGAAGCAAAGAATGATTTTTTTAAAGACAAGGAGCACCTGTAGAGAAACTGAATAGAAACATTTTGCTGATTTTTTCCCCCTCACAGCTCAAATCACTTTTTGGCTAGTTTGTTAGTACCCAGAGTATTTCCTTCAACTCAGTCATACCTAATAAAGTTTAAAAGATTGGTTTCAGGGGTTTTTGTTTCACATTGGCATTTCCAGAAAGGAAATCACACATTATTTTCTTCTGTCACAGTTATAGCAATATATGATTGTACTCTCAGCCAGTAAATGAAAAAATAGTGTTCTTATGAAGGCCACTAGCTTAACATTACTCAGGAACTTTGGCTTATAAGTATTTGGTTTAGGTCCATGAGCCACATTTTTGTGTATATATCTGCACCTCTGCACACACCTCATTAACAAAGCAGGCATTGGACTATGCCAATTAATGCTTCAGACTGCATATAAAAGACAAAATTAGGATCTAACACAACTCTTCAGGATTTTCCTGTTCACTCGCCTGTCTCAGAAAAGCTGCCTCTGGAAAATGCTATGTTATCATCTCTTCTGCCTCTCAGCCTACGGTAGATGCTCCATTCAGCTAAAATAAAAAAGAGAGCAGCAAAGGTAAGTCCTATAATCTTTATAATATCTGGGATGTCTTGCACCACTCACAGGCCTCTAGGGTATTTTAAAATGAAGAAGTTATTTTATAGGCTAAATCCTGTATCTCGTGGTTTTGTTACATATTCCTGAAAAGTACAATTCAATAATACAAAAAACTAGACAAAAAAAGAAAAATCTGAACTTAATACCAAAGCTCAAGTTTGAAACCTCCAGTGAAAATTTCCTGAAAATTCTTGTGCAGAATCATTTGTTTTTTCATGCATCTCTGCAATTACTTTCTTACTGGCTGTCATATTTTTCAATGGTTGCTACCTTGATACCTTTTAAAATTCTTTCATCTACAGATAATATGAACCTTTAAGCAGAAAGTGGGTGGAGCGTTACTAAACCAATAAATTGCCAATAAATTTCTTCAAACCTCATCTGAGATCAGCAAGATAAACCAGAATGGTGTCTAAAAATGAATGGAAAATGTAAAAGTTCAAGATTGCATATAACATGTCTATGTCACAAAAATGTTCCAAAAATGTAAGATTTTGAAAAAAAAACCCTAAATGAAACCCAATGATAAAACCCTCATGTTCCACTAAAAATGTCATTATGAACTAAATTTTCCTTCAGACATTAGGTTTTTTCCCCCCCCTAAAACAGCTTCCCAAAAGTCCCACTTAAATGACTCTTAGGCTTTTTGGCGTTTTGTTTGTTTTGCTTTTGTTTGTTTCTTTGTTCATGAGTTTTATTATTTCTTGGAGTATTTTTTCTGTTTGGTGTTTTTTATCTGTTTTGTTGAGATTTTTTGTGAGGTTTTTGTTTGTTTGTTTGTTTTTCTTTTTTTTTTTCTAGAACTATGGTTTCTTACTGAAGGTTTTCTGCAAATGTTTGCTCAGACTTTCCATGAAATGCCTTGGTCATATGCATGTCAGTCTTGGCACTTAGGTCAATATTCTGGATTTGAAGTACCACTGCAAAGGATTTGATACAAAATTCTGACATGTACAAAAGCCTGATATGCACAAAAGCCATTTCTACCTGATCATTTCAGCCTTATCAACATCCAAGGAAGAAAAATTATATTGTTTTGCTTTAAACCAAGCAAAACTGATTTTTTCTGTCAATGTTGTGAGATGTAAGCCAAAAAAATCTATAGGTTTTGGTTAGTAACCAGAGGCACGCAACCCTGCTTGTTGTGGAGGTGAAAGTACAGAGAGAAACCTAACCAGTCACAAGGAGACAGAACAAGGGTTTGGAGAACTTACCACTAATTTGAATTTGAAGCAGGGTGACAAGTAGTAATTAGTGAACAAAAGCAAAGCATGGGGGGTTTTGTTGTTGTTCTTTTAGTCTAACTTTTAGTAGACAGATGTCCACTTCATAAAAGCGATCTGCATAACTGGCACTGACGGAGAATCCCTGGTGTCACTTCCAACAGAGAAGGCACTGATTTCTCTGAGCCTAGAGAACTGAACCAATATGCCTAATCATGATAGTTACTGTATTTTACAATAAAAGAGTCACGTTTATAATATATGCCCACTCTTGTACTCAGCAAAGTATGATTACTTTCTTAGTTCTGTGAAGCCTACTGCTGCCAAAGTTGCTTCACAAGATAGAGTGCAGCACTCACGAGAAAGCATTCTAACGAAGAGAAGTTTTGTCCTATGGAAACAAGTCATGTGAATTCACATTGAAGACTTGATGTGATTATATGAATTAGATGGACATACTTATTCTTTACATCAGTATGTTTGGAAAGCAAAGTAATGTTCATACTATTGCACTTTACTGTCTGATCTTCTGTAGCAGTAGAAAAAATACAGTATTTAATGGACGACTTCTGATTTTCTTCTTTTATATAATGAAAATAGAGCCGAAAAAATAAAACTCAGAAAACTGAAAATAATAGCAAAAGAATAGTTCATACACAATCCTAAAATTACCTGTGCTATTCTAAAACCTGAACTTCATTGGTTTACCGCTATTATTTGTTCATATTCTTTCAACAGTTACGTTGTTATGCATGTGTTAATGTATACAGAATCTTCATCATTTGGGTCCTACTTTTCTAGGTAAGTAGTGTTTCCTCTGATTGCCTTGATAGTACAATTTTAAGTCCTATGTGAGTTTTTTTTTTATTATTTTATTCACTGAGATTTTATTTCATTCTTCATAGTTTTTACTTTCAAGTAACCTTCACATCTAGCAAAGTTATTCAACAGAACTTCAGATCCGATATAGTTTAAGGACAGAATAATCATTAGAACATGCAGCAATGGTTGGAAAGTCAGAAGATATTGTCAAGATTCATAAGGAAAAAGCAGTAGATCATTTATAATACATCAGATACAGCCCTTCAGCAATGGAATGGTGTGGGGAGGATTTGTTTTATTTTTGATGAAATGAGATCATGAAAGCCAAGTGTTTTTCTCTTAAACAAGATTTCACTTTGGTCAGTCTTTCTTTACTGGCAGTCAAAAATCTATTCTATCTATATATAGTTAATGAAATTATGAACAAATACTACATAATGCACATCTGTAAAATATAGTCTTGAACAGAGAAATACTGTAAAATAATTTTTTACATTGCTGGCAATATTGTTTTACTGTTGAGTACATACTAGAATGCTCCAAAAATAACCAGAAGCCTGAAGAGCTTGCTTTGCAACCCTCAGATCCAAAAGAGCATCTTGTAGTTGCTGTACATCAGTTCTCAAACAATTAATTTAACTTAGAACACTAAGTCCACATTAGCATGATGGTGTGCAAATGTAACAAATTATTAGTCTATAGGGAGTTGTATAGTGGAATAGCTCTGTTGTAGTGCTGCTGCTTCATCTGATGTTAGTATCTTCAGCTTTCGTTAGGACATTGATGGGACATTGCATCCTCATCCATCAGGTCAGAAAGGGGAGACTTAGATTATGATTCTCACACATTTCCATAAGAAATAACCATTGTAATTCCAGCCTTAAGCTCTGCCAAATAAGAAGGAAAATCACTGAAGAGATGACCAAGGCTAGCTTTTCTGTACACAGCACAGTATGTTCATCTGAAATAATTTACTTCTTTTGGACTGTCACTATGAGCATGCAGTATTATAACACTGCCTTAATAACCAGGTCTTACTTGTCATATGGCATAGAACTGTGACATTCAAAATTATAACAGAATAACTGTAACAAAATTCCTATGCAGTTCCAGTATAAAAGGTACTTGAAACAAAGCCCTTTTCAAACATTTTCTCACCAGCTTGAATATGGAAAAAGGTTGTACAGATGCTGGTACTTGGCTGAACCCATGTTTTTAGTAATTCAAACTATAATTAGAATTCAAACATTAAGTTCAAACCAGTATTAAATATTAACCTCTCCCTAAGGTACTTCTGACTCATGCATTATGTAGCATTATGTAGCTTCCTATTTTTAGCCCTTAAAAATCTAATTCAGCTATCCAAGACTGTAAAAGTAATAATTTCTGTTATCACATTAATCTGTCAACAAGGATAGTAAAGTCAAAACTAAATCATGATGTGATTAATAAGACAAGTTAATGGAATTGAGAACTTGTATCATTCAGAGTGAGTGAGAAAATACTGGCATGCTGACATCATGAGCATGGAAAAGCTTGGTAGATAAAAAATAAAATCCATTTCCTTCTTACTATTAAAACAAACCAAACATATTTCTGTTCCAATTGTTACAATATACCAGTGGGTATGTATTCAAAAGGCCTGTGTATAGCATACTGTGACAGGTTAACCCTGGCTAACAGTTAGATGCCCGCTTAGCTGCTTATTCACTTTCACTCTTCATCAGAACAGGGGGAGAAAATAAGATGGGAAAGCTTGTGGATTGAAATAAAAACAGAAAGATCACTTACTAATTACTGTCTTGGGCAAAACAATCTCAGGTTTGGGAAAATTAGATTCTATTTATTTTCAATTAGATTCATATAATAATAAATTACTATAACCAATAATAAGTTATTATTAATAATTTTTTTCATATTTTAAAAAAGACAAAAAACACCTTGCCCCATCTGCTTTCTCAGGTTCAGATTCCGTCCTACACTCTCAATTCCCCCACCCACATCAAAACGCTCACAGCGAATGGTTAATGGAGGATTGTGGTAAATATGTGACTGCTTCTTAGTATTACCTTTTCTTCTTCACCCTTTTCCCATTTTTCAGCACGGGCTCTTTACAGACTGCAATTCCTGCAGTAAATATGCAACTGCTTCAGCATGAGGGTCCCCCATAGGCTGAGTGTGGCATCTGCTTCACCATGGAGCATCTCAATCTACTCATCTGGCCTTGATGTTCTCTCTACTTTTTCTCATTTTCTCTCTCTCTCTTTGATCTTCTTTCCTCCTCCTCTCTGTCTGTCTGGTGTTTTCTGATTCCTCCTAAATGCATTTTCAGAGAGGCATCACGATCTTGGCTGATGGGCTCAGCTATGTCCTGTGGTGTGTCTGTTGGAGACAGGTGGAATCACTGTGTTTGTCACAAGGCAGCCCCTGTCATATTCCTAGAGATGCTGCCTCTGT
This sequence comes from Serilophus lunatus, assembly GCA_013399895.1. Classification (NCBI taxonomy): domain Eukaryota; kingdom Metazoa; phylum Chordata; class Aves; order Passeriformes; family Eurylaimidae; genus Serilophus; species Serilophus lunatus. Next base: position 94,981 of record VXBA01000212.1, read on the forward strand.
AGTCTACATGACACAAACACACATTTGCATTCAGCATTCCAGAATGTGTGTGTTCCAAAATTTACAGGTTCAAAAGCAGGAAAAGGGGGGATTTCTGCCAAATACCTAGCCTTTTGTTCAAATCATGCAGTCAAATTCAACTCACTGATCCCACAAGTCTGGTATTTCTCTTACTTGAATTTACTGGATCTATTACTAGACCACATCCTGTTACCGCAGCAGAGGAATGTCTGCCTGAGTGAAGACTGCCACTGTTTCATTCACTGTGGGTTTTTCCTCTCTTTGGAGTCCTTTGGTCCCTTCCTTTACTTGTGTGGTCCACAATGAGGAGGTCACTATAGATTACTACAAGGCTCTTTTGGGGGATGGCAGCTGAGGAAATGAACACAACTTATCCTCACAAAAGAAATCTAGACTCTGAGTTGGTACAAGATGATTGTAAAATCCATCCACTGCAGCGTCTTGATCTTACTCCCGCTGCCTCTGGTTGTGCCAAAGGAGTGAGCAGGTGGTAAAATAGTGGATACCTTGAATAAAGGATACAACCACTGCACCAGTTCATTGTTGCATATTTGGCAACAATGTTGCTAAAACAACTCTGGAAAACATAACAAAGCCATTATTTAGCAACTTTTCTGGAGTAGGTTTCAAATCCCTCAGCTTCTGTCCTTGATGCCACTTTCTCATGTTTCTGTTTTCTTTCAACAAATTAATACAGCTTTTATAAATGGGCTAGTCTAGGAAACAGCAATGAAAAGATTCTTGTGTAATTCACACAGAACTTGATGTCTTGCCTGTAAATGGATCAATTTGTAGGAGATACCTCTAGGTCACCTCTAACAACGGAGAAGATAACTGCATGTACTTTTGCATCTGTATAACTGTATTCCATCAGTATACAATTTTTTTTAGAGAATGTTCTTGAGCTATCAGATTAGAGGATTTATTCTATAGCTGAAGATCATTCCTTACTATTCTGAAAGCATGAGTTTTCTGTGAAAGGGGTTATAGTTTCTAGGCTGCATATCCTCCAGTAAATTATAGTTGTCCTGATAGACAAAGGGGAACAATGCCAGAGAAGAAGGGAGGGTGGATAATCTGAGAACCATCAAGAACATTCTTAAAAACATTCTTATGTCATATGGAATGTATGTCAAAAACATGAGAGGAAAGGACTGGGTAATTTTCTGTACCATCTGCAACAGGAATAGAATTACACTATCACGTATTTTTTTCATGTCCTTTCTGCCATTTTGAGCATATTCAACTACAGAGGAATTGTGTCATTCCGTGTACTGTATTTGTATGTATTCATGCACTCAGTTTATGTTCTTTAAGTTCGGACAGAAATCAAGAACCTTCTGCTCAAGGTCTGTATCAATCTATCCTTCTAAATCCACAACTAGAGATCAAAGGAGAAAGAAATATTTGGCATATTTGACAGACTGTCTAAGAGTCCAATGCAAAAGAAAATTATTATCAAACTGTCAAGAGGAATTATTTTCTTCATTTTTAAAAGGCATTTTGTATTTTTCATGGTTTGATTTTTAAATATGCTTCTAATAAGAAGCTTTTAGACTCCTTATTGTTTTAGTAATCTATCTGCTTTTCATTGACATGTTTTATCTTTCTGCCGATATTTAGCTAGTGGCAAGAAGAGATTATTTTTGCTAGATTAAGGCACAAAATCAAATACTGAAAACAAGCCTTTAAGCCCCTAGCATTATATCTAGAAGAATCACTTCCCTAAATCATTAACTGCCTTTAAGTGGTTATTCTAGCTCCTTCACAGATACCCATAATCACACATCGCATTAACTTTGCAATCCGAATCTAAATTCAAGATGATTATGTGAAGTATGATTAATTTTTAATGTAACAACAAAGCTGAACATGTAGAGGAAAAGTAGAGAATGTAGCTTTGCTGAAGTCTTTGTATTACAGAATCACAGAATTAACAAGGTTGGAAAAAACCACTAAGATCATCAAGACCAACATATTACCTAACATCCCATCCACTAAACCACGCCACTAAGTACCTCATCCAGTCTCTTAAACGCATTCAGGTATGGTGACTCCACCACCTTCCCAAGTAGCCCATTCCAATGATAAATCACTCTTTCTGTGAAATTTTTTTGCCTAACATGTAGCCTAAACTTTCCTTAATGCAGCTTGAGACTCTGTCCTTTCATTCTGTCACTTGTTGCCTGAAAGAAGAGACCAACGCCTATCAGGCTACAACCTCATTTCAGGTAGTTGTAAAGAGCAATAAGGTCTCCCCTGACACACCTCTTCTCCAGGTTAAACAACCCCAGCCCCTCCAGTTGCTCTTCATGGGCCTTGCACTCCAGTTCCTTTGCCACTGTCGTTGCCCTTCTCTGGACACATTCAAGCAACTCAGTATCAGTGGAGTGCAACATAACCAGTGCCGAGTAAAGGTGAAAGGTAACTTCCTACTGGCCACACTATTCCTAATACAGGCCAGGATGCCATTGGCCTTCTTGGCCACCTGGTTACACTGCTGGCTCATGTTAAATTTCCCATCAACCAGTATTCTCAAGTCTCCTTCAGCCTGGCTGCTCTCCAGCCACTCAGTCCCCATCCTGTAGCTCTGCAAGCAGTTGCTATGACCAAAGTGTAAATCCTGGCACATAGACTTGTTAAACCTCATGTTACAGAAATCTGCCCATCTATTCAGCCTGTCAAGGTCCCTCTGCAGAGCCCTCCTACTCTCTAGCAGACCAACGTTTATTCCCAATTTAGTGTTACCTGCAAACTTACTAATTATAGACTCAATATCCTCATCCAGAGCGTCAATAAAAATATTAAACAGGACTGGACCCAATACTGATCCCTGAGGGACACCACTAGTGACTGGTTGCCAACTGGATGTGACACCATTCACCACCATTCTCTGTGCTCAGCCATCCAACTAGTTTTTACCCCAGCAGAGTGCTCCTGTCCAAGCCATGAGCCACAAGATTTTCCAATAGTTTACCATGAGGGATGGTATCAAATGTTTTGCTGAAGTACAGGTATACTACACCCCCAGCCTTTTCCTCATCCACCAGACGTGTTACCTGATCATAAAAGGATATTAGGTTGGTCAGGCAGGACCTGCCCCTCCTAAATCCATGCTGATCTCATGATTATCCTGTAGACAGTGTGTGATCGCATTTAAGATGATTTGTTCCATAATTTTCCCTGGAACTGAGGTGAGGCTGACAGCTCTGTAAATTCCTGGATCCTCCTACCATCTCTTCTTGTAGATGGGCATGACATTAGCCAACTTTCAGTCATCCGGGACCTCTCTCCAGTAAGCCGAGACTGTTGATAAATGATGGAGAAGGGCTTGGCGAGCCTCGTCTGCCAGCTCTCCCATCACCCTAGGATGGATCCCATCAGGTCTCATAGACTTATGGGGATCTAAGTGGCTCATCCTCCTGTATTGCAGGCAGGGCTATACTGTCCCCTGACTATGCCCACCAGTTCAAGAGACAAGCTGTTCTATAGACAGTCAGCTTTACTGTTGAAAATGGAGGCAAAGAAGGTATTAAGTACCTTCACCTTTTCCTGATCTTTAGTTACTATATTACACTCCATATCCAATAAAGAGTAAAGGTTGTTGTGGTGGTTTAAGCACCACAATACTAACTAGGGGGCACTCTTAGTAATGACGAGAAGAATGACAGAATGTGACAACAGCGAAACACTTTATTTGTCTGGAGCTCAAAGAAAACACAGTTTAGGGAACCCCAGACTCAACACAAAAAAAACAAGCACCCAGCAAAACCACAAAAAGGAAAACCAAGAAAAAAGGAATAAGGGAACTGCTTTCAAAGGCCAGCCAAACTGGCCACAGAGAGGCAGTGGAAAGGAAGAGCCACTTTCTCTTTCTTCTCCCTCTCTGATGGGTAGCCAAACTCCCAGCCCTTGGAATCTCTGAAAAAAAACAACACAGTGAAAGGTTCTCCCCCCC
>VXBA01000212.1:99578-109996 GCA_013399895.1 Serilophus lunatus
CCCCCCCCCCTTTTCAACCCACTACAGTTGTCCTTATCCTTTCTTTAGCCATTAATATATTTATAAAAACACTTAATACCCTTTTCAGAGGTGGCCAATTTAAGCTCTAACCGGGCTTTTACTTCTTTAATTTTTTTCTTACAGGACTTAACAACTTCTTTAAACATTACCTGAGTAATCTCCCTCTCTTTCCAAAGGTTATAGAACCTCTTTTTTCCCCCCCTTATTTCATTCAAAAGTTCCTTACTCATCCAGGCTGGTCTTCTTCCCCTTCAGCTCATCTTATGGCACAATATGGCAGCCTTTTCTTGTGCCTTCTAGACTTCATTCTTGAAGTACATCCAGCATTCCTGGATGCCCTTGTGATTAAGGACTTTTCTAAGGCATTCTCTGAATTAGTTCCTTGAATAAGCTGAAGTCCACCCTCTGGAAGTCCAGTGTGGAGGCTTTGTTGATGCCTCTCCTTATTTCACTGTTTATTGAAAACTCTATTATTTCATGGTCACTGCATCCCAGATAGCCTCCGACCACCACATCCCCCACCAGCTCTTCCCTATTAGTGAATAACAAGTCGAACAAAGCCTCACCCCAGTAGGCTCACACACCAGCTATGATAAGAAGCAATCCTCAACACACTCTAAGAACCTTGTGGACTGCCTCCTCTCTGCTGTGTTGAGTTTCCAGCAAATATCTGGCAGGTTGAAATCTCCTAGAAGAAAAAGGGCTGGTGATCTTGAGACATCCTCCAGCTGCTTATAGAATAATAGCTCAACTTCTTCCTTCTGGTTGGGTGGTCTATAACAGACTACTACCAGGATGTCAGCCTTGTTAGCTGTCACTCCAACTTTTACCCATAGGCACTCAACTTGATCATCCTTAATCTCAAGCTCCATGGTGCCAAGAGTCTCCCTAATATACAGGGCCAACCTTTTCTCTCACCTGTCTTTCCTGAAGAGTTTGTAGCCATCCAGTGCAGCACTCCAATCACATGAGCCATCCCACCACGTTTCTTTGATGGCAACTATGTCATACCTGTCCTGATGTATCAAGATTTCTAGCTCCTCCTGTTTCTTATACATACTTCATGTGTTAGTGTACCTGCACCTCAGCTGGGCTGCTGACTTCACCTTTGGTTTTGGCTCCCCACTCTCAGAATCACCTCTAGAGAGCCTGGTTTCATCCCCGTCCCCCTTCAAACCTAGTATAAAGCCCTCTCAATAAGCCCTGCTAATTCATAGGCAAAAACCATGTTCCCCTTTTTAGACAGATGTAGCCCATCTGAGTCTAGCAGGTTGAGTTAAAAAAAAATAAATAAATTATCCTGAAATGTTTTGTAGTGATAAAAAAGCGGTTGTCATTACATTTTTAGAACAAGTTTTATTTAAAGTATTTGTAAAAGAAGCCAAAGGAAGCCCTAGATGTTGAGAAATACTGACATCAGGTTATCAAGAGTGTTCTTTTAACAGGTATTAACAAAGCAAGCAGATACCACCTTCCTATTGCATTTCTAAATAATCCTATGACAATTATATCTGGAGGCTCATTTTTACATGTTTGTGTGGTCGTTTGAACCACTATTTCACTAAGGAGGCACAACAGCAATCTCGGAAGACTGAACGGATACAACAGCAGGTAACAGTTTATTGCCTAGAAAAAAAACAACCTTATGGGACCCCCAGAGAGACAGGACTTCCATGTCCACTGCTTTTATGCCCTCAAAGTCCCACGCGAATTGGTGTCTTCTTCCCAGCCAAGCTGTCTTCTGGTTGGCCAATGGATCTGGGCTCCGCCTCTCTTTGGGATCTGGCACTCCAAGCAAAATGGCAGTTCCCGCCGAAACGCCATGTGCCCAGGGCCTGGAGGCCAGCAGCCGCCACTGGCCACTGGCCGTAAGGGCAATCCCGAGGCCACTAGCCCCACCCACAGGCACTGGCCACTCGCAGGGACCAGCCGCAGGCAGTGGGGGCTGCCCGTGGGGGCAGTTGCTGCCACACACCTCCCGGCAGCACAGGGCAAGAGCTGTGCGGCTGCAGCCACTCCCGGCAGGGCTCTTGTCAGCCACCTGTCAGAAGAAAAGCCACCACCACCCCGCATCGCTCCCCACCACCGCACCGTGTGGGACCCAGGCCCCCATGCCCAAGTAACCACCAAGCCATGGCGTGGGGGTGGCGCCAGCACCACAGATGCAGCCACCAAGCCCCGCCACCACCCACTGCAGCCAGCACTGCCGCCTCTGCCCTGAGCCGCGGGCGTGCACGCCAGAGCACCAGTTCTGTTCAGTGTGTCTCTCCACCACGGTGAGCTGGGGCCACTGTCACTGCCCGAACTGCTGGGAAAAAACTATGAAAACTATAGAAGCGGTTTTGCGCGCTCGGGTCTGCACTTGCCGCGCCGAGTGGTCTCCCAGCCGCAGGCACACCAACCCTGTTCCTGTCCCTCCACCGAAGTCAGGAGGGGGAGGGACGGCAAAGAGCCCCGTAGCTCCACGGACGCTGAGATCTTGGTCCTTCCTTCATATTTCTAAAAAACCTTGGTTTTAAACAGGGCAACAAGCGAACCCTCACAAACTCTCCCTGCTTCCCCTCAAAAAACCTCCGAGACCCCCAGACCTGGAACACCCCCGCCACACCCATAACAGTTTGGTTTGGATTTTGATCTGTCCATATGTACTAGTTTGAAATCAAACCAGTGGGCGATCGCAAGTCAGAATTATAATTTAATAGAAAAAAAATTAAAAGAAATAAATAAATGCAGAAGTACAAGAACACTGACAAAGTCAGATACACCCTGACACTCTATGGTAATAGCAGTCCAAGCAAAGCAGTTCCATTGAAGCAGTGATCCTGTAAAAAAAAGAAAAGGGGTGAGAAAGTCCAATGGTAGCTCTTGTCCTCTGGGAGTCCAGTAGGTAAGCGCTCCTGTGGTGTTCAGAGTCTCAGCTTATATCCAGGATGGAATAGTTGTCTCCTCTCTCTGGGCAAAACATCTCACAATGGGATGGTGAGTCATGTGATAAGGCCTGATGGGCCCATTAACAGCAGATAGGATGGAGTTATCTCTGAGTCATGGGGCGAGTCATTGATGGCCCATTGATAATGGCAAGGAACACTGTTTCACCAGCTGTTTCAACAGCTAACAGAGATGGTAATAGAATATACTTCAACCTAGGACACCATATAAAGTGATAGTGGTAGCACAAGTTGGGCCAATACGAGCAGAAAAGATTTGCAGATAGAACTAAGACTATCTGTTAGAAAATAAGATTATCTGCTAGAAAATAGGATCACTTTCTGAGTATAGAGACCCTCCCTTATGCCTGAGATGATAGCAGGATATTTTACCCATTTTCTGCTTCAGATCTGAAAAACAGCTTTTGGATATCAAAACTTGTTCTAGTTTTTTACCCCTATACTTTCCCTTTCAAACTGTTACTTTTGAGTAAGACTGAGGTTTTTTTCACTTTGGATTTAATAATGTATTTTTTCCTCCTGCGTAAATGAACGGGATAGATTCTCTTTGGATTTGTAACTACAGAGTATCATACATATTCCAGTCTCCTAGACTTTGATCTCATTTACTCCGGTCTAAGTCAGAAACAAAATTTAGCTGAGTTTTCAAGGAATTTCTTTTTTTTTTTTTTTTTTTTTTTTTTTTTTTTTTTAATTAAGTATACAGAAGAGAGGTGAAAAAAAATTCAGCAAACAATCCTTCCTCTGAAATTTTATCATGTTTTTCTTATCATGGTTTATCTAGAATAGGCAAATATATGTGTCTTCTTACTTAGAAGGAATTTAAAATAGAAAACATAGAAATAAACCAGGATGAATTGTAGACCTTCATAAGCTGGAGTATCTGCAATATTCCTTATATAAGGAATAGTTAGTGAGCAGTGGATAAATGAATACTAACCCTTACAGTAAATACAACTCCACAACTTTTGTGTGTGGAAAAAATAAGAGTTAGAAAAATGTTCTCTTTTCATGTTACAAATAGTAGAGAAGTGGATCTTCAATTCACCAGACAATCTGTTTGGTTCTCCTGCAGTTTTGCTTTGTGCTCCTTAGCAAGTCTTTGGGCTCTGATGCACTCACATGAAGTTGGAAGTGAGAAGTTATGACCGTAATGGTGAGACCAGGCCCGCTCACACTGCCCCATGGGCCCCTAAGGGTGCAGAAAGTATTGATTTGCTTGTGTCTCTCTCCTTATGAAGTATAGCACAAATTAGTGAAAGTATTGTGGAGAGGGTTGGATTTAGCTAGTGTGAACATGAGCAGATGCAGACGCCTCATCATGGTCAGGTTCATGCCATGTTTGTGGCACTTCACAGCTCAACTGCATTAATTCACAGGGCAGGGATCATTTAAGAAACAAGTAGCAGAAAAAATGATTTAGTTTGTATGACATCCACTTGGTACTTTCAAAGCAATGCCTATAAAACTACAAGTATTCTAGCTGTCATTACAAAGTACTGTAATACGGACTGTCCATCCAGCTGTGGATTTGAGCCTATATTGATTTAGGCTCTTTTACACAAGAGCAAGCCAGATTTTAGGCTTCGTCTAAACAGAAATGACTGATCTGTTCAGTGTATTACCCAGATAAATTTTAGAAAGTTTGATTAGTGTATAAGCAATTTCATCGGTGGGTTTTATTGGAATGATTATGCTTCTTATGACACCGCAGTATTGAGTACCTTTCTCTAACTGTTTTTGTACATAAAATCTTATTCATTATTCCTGTATTTCTGTAGGTCTGCATTTTTCTAGTGCATATTTTTTTTTCAGATATGTTTTTTCATCTTTTAAGACTCTAAAAATCTAAAAAAAAGTCCAGCTTTTACTGACACTACTTGCTCTTATTTCATTTTGTGAGAGACACCACCATCCAATAGATTATACTTTTACCAAGTTATGTTACGTATGTAATAGATCTTCTAGAATATTTTACACTATTGGGGATATCATGTCTTTAGAACATTAATAAATACAAATTAAATGAAGATGAACATTGAATATTGAGCCATTTTTATTTTAAGATTGTTCAAGGACTATGCAGTGCATATTTACACTTTCCCCTTTTTTCAGCTGAAAGGGACTGCAAGAAGGTTGTATGTGTAAGAAATTCTTCATGAGTCCATTAAGGCAAAATGAATTTTTCCACTCTCCAAAGTGGTTTGCGGCCAATTGGTTGGGATCAAGACACTTCTAATGCCTCAGACATACACGTGAACCTCCATTATCGTTTCAAGTGATCCCATCTCTCTTTTGTCCTGATTCCTGAGTGTGAACGCAAGTGATCTTTGACTCGAAGAGCAAAGACACTTCTTGGAAACATCAGGTGAACTAGAGAGCTAGCATACTGAAGCAACATCTTAAGACATCTTAAGTTATGTGTTAAGAGAAATGTCTGTCTCTTGATCACTCCAGAGTAAATTCAGCTCATTTATCTTGAACATACACTCCTTGAACAGTCATCTCTCTGGTTCCTGCAATAAATCCATTTCAGAAGAGTTTTCAAGTAAGGATTGCATCAATCTGATTTTATATTTTAAATATCACAGGCTTTGTAATCTGTTTATAATTTTGTTACATATTTTCTAAAATAAGAAAGGACAGTATGACTTCCTTCGTTATGTATGTAGTAGAGAATGGTAACTAAACACTCAGGGTCCAGACCTGGCCAAGCATTCTGTGCCACCGCTGCAGCAACAGTGATATAGTGGGTCAAAATTCAACTATGTCTGTTTCTTAACCTGCAAAAAGCACTAGTCCATTTATACCATGCTTTTTACTTGTCCTTTCAGTGCTATTATCTATGCTATTTCAGCTGCAAATGAAGAGAAACTCAGTAGAAAGAAATCAAGTTATGAATGGAAGACAAATAAAGATGAAAAGACAGACTCCAGACTTTTTCATGTTGTTGATTAAAGTCAGAAAGAAATGATCTATGAATGGCTATTGATATTGTCATCAATTTTTCTGGAAAAAAGTTTATATTTCGTGAATATCCACAGATTAAAAGTTAAGAGTTTTCAATTGAATCAGTCAATCCACTCTCTATTTTAATTTCTGTTCCATTTTGACTGCTTTTCTTCAGACTCTTGTTTGTACTCTGCCAGTGCCTTCTGTTACCAAATAAAATTCTGCTTCATTCAGAGCCCTTTTACTATTGCAAAAGGCAAAACAGGAAAGATATGTGAGATAAACCAAATTAATTATTATTTTTGTCCCCAAAGCATAATGTCAGAATTTGCGGATGAAAAGAAATAAAATCAAGTAAAAAATTCTGAATAATCTTGTAAATTTTTTTCTGGTCAGTTCATAGTAGCCTCATGACACTAAAATAAAAATTTAACAAATTAAAAATTGCACAAACTGGTATCTGGCTAAAAGCTGAACGTATTTTAACATGTTGTGTTGCCCAAATTTGTAAAAAACTTGATCTGTACCATTAAAATATATTCATGTGACTAAGAGGAGTTCATGAAGCATAGTATTGCAAAGGACCACTTTTTAGCAGAAGACATTCTAGGATGTGAGCAATTGAAATACAGAAAATGTCATCAATGTTAGAATTCTGGAAGTAATGAAAATATTTTTTTGCAGTGATGATAATTGCACATTGAATGGATAGCACAGAAAGACTGCTCAACTTCCATGTTTGGAGGTTTGTCCTGAACAATGTGGTTTAAATCCTATATTGATAATCCTGTGAGCAGTAGGTTAGACAAGACACCCTTCCTGAGATCCCAACTAAGCTAAGAAACTCAGAACAGAACAGCATTATATATGCTGTGGAATTACTGGTTGCAGATCATTCATCAAAATCTTTTCTTAAAAAATGGTTTTTGTTTAAAGACATGCCTTTTCAGATAGAATAGAGTATAAAATCTTCCCTTTCTATTATTAGTGAACTGGAAGATAAAAATTATGATAATTGATAAGCCACTCTAGAATTTAATAAAGTTCCAGTAAAAAATAGGTTTTATGAAAATAAGAAAGGAAAAGAGCAAATATTTTAAAAAAATCACACTTCAAAATACCTTTCTCCCTCATTTGGTATTCAGCTAAAGTTATTCCTACAAAAAATTCAGACCACAGTGTGATTGTGTTAAGAAAGAATCTGCAGCCAATTGTTTGTGCTAGAAAGAATGGTCTGCCAGGTTGCCTGGCCAAATCAAAAAAAAAAAAAAAAAAAAAAAAAAAAAAAAAAAAAAAAACACCCAAAAAACAAAAAGCAGAAAACAATCAAAAAGCAAACCACAAAAAACTAAACNGACAAAATGAGTAGGGAAATAAAAATAATGGCTGTTTCTCAGTCTTATGCTGTAAAAACAAACAGTTGTTTATGTCATCCATATCCATTTCACTTGTGCTGAGAGAAACCAGATGCCTTCAAGGGGCTATAGAAGTCTGGCAGCTGCCTCATGACAGCAGAGGCCTGAGACAATGAACTTTTTTATTGAGTGCAAATGTTTTTCTTGTTGGAAAATAAGAGCATATTTTAACTGCACACATAATACAGCAGATTTACAGCATGAACACTAATTCATTCAAGAGGGCTATCTTTCCAGAGAAAGAACTAGAAAGAAAAGTGGAAATATACTAGCAAATCAAAGTGTCATTAAACACTCAATTTCTTCTTTCATTTGCTTGCAAGTACAGAGTAGGGCAGACAAGACAACAATGTAATTAAATCCAGGAGCCGTGGTAGCCTCTAGCATGCCCAGGTGCCCTCTTCTGAGGGGCAGTGTATTGGGTTTTCTGTGGCCAGCTTTCAGTAGTAGCAGGGAGCCTATGGGAGAGGCTTCTTCAAGAAGTTGCTGGAAGCTTCCCCCATGTCCAGCAGAGCCAATGGCAGTTGGCTGCAGGCTGGACCCGCCACTGGCCAAGGCCAGGCCAGTCCAAGATGATGCAATGCCTCTGTGATAATATACTTAAAAAAGAAAATAAAGTGCAGATTTTGTGCAGATGTAATTGGGGCTGAAGAAAAGTGGAGCACAAATATGTGAGNCAGCGTTCTGGCTGGGACCTGTAGCCTGTGGAGAGAGGAGTCCACGCTGGAGCAGGATTTTCTGGTAGGACTTGTGGCCTGTGGGGGACCCATATGGGAGCAGCTTGTGCGTGAAGGACTGCACTCTGTGGTAGCAGTGTCTGAAGAACTGTTGCCCGTGGGATGGAGCAGTTCATGAAGGACTGTCTCCTCTAGGATGGACTGGTGCTGGAGAAGTTTGTGAACAACTGTTCCCTGTAGGAGGGACCCCATGAGACGCAGGGGAATGACTCCTCTCTCTGAGGAGCAGCAGAAAACAATAGCTGACCGTAACCCTCATTCCCTGTGTCCCTGGACCGCTGGAGGAGAAGAAGGCTGAACATGAAGGAGGGGTGTGGGGAGGAGGTGTCTTTAAGTTTCTCTTTCTTAAGCTCTGATCTTGTTAGTAATAAATTTAATTAATATCCCCATGTAGAGTCTGTTTTTCCTGTGACGGTGATCAGTGAGGAATATTTTATGGTCCTTATCTCAGCCAATGAAGCCCTTCATTATATTCTCTCTCTTTTGTCCATTTGCAGAGGGGAGTGAGAGATTGGCTTAGTGGGTCCCTGGCAATCAGCCAGTGTCAAACCACCACAGTCAGCTACTTGAAATTTGAACGAGATGCGAGGTGCAGTTCCTCAGGCTCGGTGCAGCTCCCCAGGCTCCTTGCAGCTCCTCAGGCTCCGTGCTGGGCATGCAACAACAATCACTGCCCCAGCACATGGGGGAATGTGCACTGTTGTTGTTGACCAATGGCCTGTTAGTTCCTTCCAAGTGAGACCTGTTCCATCTTAGCGTGCTGCAGTGATAAACCCCAATTATCTTACTTGAAATGGGTTGCATTTTGGTGTTACATTTGTTGGGAAAGCCATTCTGTACCTACACAGTGAAAGAGAATCACTTGCCTGAGACATTTTCAGATAAGTTCCCAGTGTTTACTTCCTGTTTGAAAATGACTTAATTTCTTAACTGATGAAATAGATGCCATTCAGTTATGAAGTGAAACAAAATTACATCCTTGAAAGTGTGCATTTTCACATCCAAGGTAGATTTCGATGACATAAACCACTCAAAAAGTCTTTGAGGTCATTTGTATCCTGATTTGCAAAGAAATACATGAGACCTCTGCCTCTATGTGCACTTCATTTGATATAATTTTGTACATATTGCTGTGTGCGAACCCAACACTGAGTCAGCATCTACACACCTGCTAGACATACTAGAATGACAAATAGATCACAACTAAATATAACCCCAAAGATTCAGTTCAATCTGAAACTAAGAATATTGTGGAATACTAAGCATGTTGCTACAATTAAGACACCTTCATATTCTCAAGTAGCACAGGCTAAAAACACAATACTTATCCAAAATCATCTCAGTAGAAAAGTATGCTGCCACTGCAAGGACGTTCACGATGTTTCCCTACACTGGAATACATACACAGTTCTCATTACTCCTCCAAAGGTTATAGGTACATTTATCTAAGTATCTCCATCATTGTACTGCCCCATTCACCAGGATCTTCAGTGGACAGAGATAAATCCAGAAGGTAAAGCAAACAGTTCTATGCTGAGAGAACAAACAAGAAAGAACAAGCAGCTTCATGCTGACAATGAACCTCCTTGAGTTTTTAAACTAAAGAAGGTTGATTTAGATTCGATAAAATGAAAACTTTTATCATGAGATTGATGATTTGGATTGGATTTTTCAAAGAGGTGGTAGGTTCCTGTGTGAAATGTGATGCTGATAGAATTTTGCTTTCGCTAATGAATAGAATCCATATTGTAAGCAGTTTTAGAGTTATGCTTTGATTAAATGAATAGGATTCATATTATAGTGTTTAGATATGTTAGTAGTGTAATCTAAGATGTGGTGAGCTCTAATGAGCCCTTCCTGCTGAAGGCCATTAGAACAAGGACACATTGTTCACTCCCTGAAACTTTGAAGGAACACAGACACCCTTCTGCAGTAAATCTCTCCAGGATCTCCTGGGTAGGCCATAAATTGGTCCACCAGAAGATAACGCCACCTTCAGAGCCAATCAAAGAAAGCTCGTGCCAGTTTTTCCAGGAAAGTTGAAAAGTTCAAAATGAGGAAGAGTGTTCTACTTCAGTCTCAAGACCCTCAAAAAGCAATANTGAAAACCAACCAGGTAACACGCCCAGCGCTGATTGCCTTTATTTTATAATAAATTGCTTTTGAAAAGTAAAGTAATTGTGGGCCCGTTTCTCACACCTGTTACGGTTGTAATGACATGTTTAAAGCTTTTCCCTCTTAAGTGGTGGATGGAGAGAGGGCAGGGGGCAAAAGAGAGGCGGGCCTGCCCTGCCGCCCTGGGGGCAGGGGAGGAGTGAGGACTGTGGCAGAGCCCGTCCCCGGGG
>VXBA01000212.1:110162-126095 GCA_013399895.1 Serilophus lunatus
AGCCGTGGGGCCAGGCCGGCTGTGACGGCCGCCGCTGCCTCTTTGGTGGCGCAGCGCCGGGCGAGCCCAGGACGGGCGCTGTCCCAGCCGAACTACGCAGGTGTGGTCACAAAAGAATTCTGGTGAGATTATGAGGGCCCTTTATAAACAGCTGCCGTCATTGCTCATGGGCCATTTCAGACTCGAGATGGAGACGGAGAGGGTCTCCCTGCCTGTGCCAGTGTAGTTGCCGCAGATGCCACTTTTGCTTCCACCTCACCATCTCTGCCCCCAAGAGAATCCTACCCACAGGTGTCTGGTTTTCTGAAAACAAACAATCCCTAACCCACTGCGTAGCCCCCTGGCGCCCCTGTTTCTGCAGCATCCCCGGCTCCCGAGAGAGCCTCTGCGAACCCCACTTTCTCGCCCACTTTCTGCTTCACTCGGGCGCTTTCTGCCTGTTACCGGAGTGCACCACAACCTCCTGCTGCTCTCGACAGTCCTTGCCAGTCCTCAGAGGGAGCCACAACTTTCCCTGCTGCCATCCAGGCTCCCACTGCTGGCTGCAGTTGTTGCACCAAGGACATTGGAAGAAGTGGAACAATTACTTGTTTCATACAGTTCTGATTTTATAAATGTTGTGAGTTTTCTGTCCTGTTTTTGCTGTTTACACTTAATACATATTCTTTCTTATTTTCATACATATTTTTTAATATATATATATAATATATAGTATTTCTAAATATATATATGTAGATATTTAAATAATTTTTAAAAAATCTCTTTATAAATTTGTTTTGGTCTCATGTCCCTGAATTTAATTTAATAAACTCCCCAAACTGTCACAGTCCCTCATCCCTGTAAACATTCAAGGTCCTTTGGATTTGGCTCTGAGCAATCAAGTCTGCTTGAAGATGTCCCCATCCATTGCAGGGAGGTTGTACTACCTTTAAAGTTCCCTTCCAACCCCAAATATTCTCTGATGCTGTGATTCTGCGATCTAAGGTGACATATTAGTGAGTGTCTGCTACAGGCTACCTGACCAGGAAAAAGAAGGGATTCAAACTCTCTATAGACAGATAGTAGTAGCCTCAAGATTGCAGAACTTGGTCTTCATGGATGCCTTCAACCTCATCTGCTGAAAAGACAACACAGCAGGATGAAAGGGGCCCAAGAAAGTTGGTTAGGATTCAAGGGTTGTCTCCTCCAAGCTCAAGTGCAGTCCATCCCAATGAGCAGGGGGTCTGACACAATCAACAGTTGGCCTTCATGGGTAAACAGAGCTCCTCCCCAAGCTCCGTGTCCAAACACAAAGGGTTGACACTAGGAAAGCTAAAACCCAAATGGAAACTAATACCTTTGTGAATGTCAGACAATAAAGGCTTCTTTATGTACACAGTTGGCAAAAAGCAGACTAAGGAAAACGTAAGCTTGTTGCTTAGTGATATTGGGGACCTGGTTACACAGGCATAAAGTACTTAGTTCCTTTTTTACCTCTGTTTTTCGCTAATAAGACTGGACTTCAGGAATCTCAGCTCACAGTGACTAGAGGGAAAGGCTTCAGCAAGAAGGGTGTAACCTTGCTGGAAGGCTATGAAGTCAATACTGGATTCTGTTCTGTTTACTATCTTCATTAATAATGTGGATGATGGGGCAGAATGCACCCTAAGCAAATTTACAGAAGACACAACACTATGAGGACTGGCTAATACACCACAGAATTGTGGTGCCATCCAGAGCAATCTGCAGAAGCTGATTCCTGATAGGAATCTCATTAAGTTCTGCAAGGGGAAGTACAAAGTCCCAAAGTTGGGAACCCCAAGCCCAGGTACCAGAATATGTCTAGGAACAGTCAGGTAGAAAGAAATTTAGCAAAAAAAAAAACAAACTTGCAGTCCAAGTGGACAGCAATTTGGACATAAGCCAGCAATATGCCCCTGATACAATAAAGATTGCTGTTATTCATACATGTATTAGGCAAGGCACTGCCAGCAGGTGCAGGGATGTGATTCTTCTCTACTCAGCAGGGATGAGGCCATACTTGAAGTACTATATCCAGCTGTGGGCTCTTCGGTATAAGAAAGGCTTGGATGTAGTGGAGAAAGTCCAACAAAAAGTCACAAAAATGAATAAGGGAATAGAGCATCTCTAATATAAGGGAATGAAGTATCTCTAATATGAGGAAAGGCTGAGAGATCTAGGACTGTTTTGTGTGATGAAGAGAGAACTCAGAGAGAATCTTATTAATGTATATGAGTACCTGAGGGCAGGGTATGAAGAAGACAGAGCCAGGTTCTTTGCAGTGGTGACCAGTGACAGGACCAGAGGCGATGGGCACATGCTGAGACGCAGGACTCTCTCTCTGAACATCAGGAAATACTTTTTCACTGTGCAGGTGACAGAGCACTGGCACAGATTGCCCAGAGAGGCTGTAGAATCTCCATTCTTCGGGATATTCAAAATTCATCTGGACTGAGCAACTGGGTCTAGACTGTCTTGCTTGAACGCTGGGATTGGATCATACAACTTCTGGATGTGCCTTCCAATTTAATTTGTTCCATGGTTCCATGATTCTGTAATTCTACAATGCTAAAGCTCTGCCAGCTATCTGTAAGGTTGTCATAGGGAATTCAGAAGTGATTTGGATCTGTAAATTTTCCTTCGCTCCTTTGTGGCATTTGACAAAGTTAGCTAATCAAGAATAGTATAGTGCATTTTAAGGCCAGATGGGACCATTATGATCATACAGACTCAGAACAGATTGTAGAAAGTCACAAAGTAATTTCTTCATCAAAACTATAACAACAGGATACAATTTTGATTGAAATCCTGCCTTTACTAAGAGATTGTAAGTGATGAAAAGACCACCATGTCCCAAAGTAGACTCTTTCAATACATAATTATCCAAGATCTTTAAAATTTGTGACTTGAAGCTTAACGTTGAATGGCTTGCTGAACAAAGCAGGCTATTCTCCTCAGCAGCTGTCTGACCCACATGAAGGAGACTGTATTTGGCTCCTGGGCCCAGCTGCCAATGCAAGTTCCACCTGAGTGCAGCTCAACCTTATTCAGAGCCTGTCGAAGGCTTGCAGACATAGTTTCACATATCTTCTGTTTCCCTGTATAGGCATGGCCTTCTGTACACACGTATAGGAAAGCACTAGTTTTAAAAGAAAGGAAGAAAAGCAAGGCACATTCAGTCTGCATCTCTATCCTATGAGACCTACTGCCCTAAATGACAAAAAGGAATCGAGTGTACAGAAATCCTTCAATTATTGCCCTGAAATCTGTCTTTGTTCCCCTAAAAACTATGCAGAACTTCCATCATTCTGGATGTCAGGTTGCTTAATTTTGAAACTAGTGTCCAAATTTGATCCTAAATTCTTCAAGAAAAATCTACGTATTTGTACCAACAATTGAAAATTCTTTAATCAATAGGTACAAAGAAGGTTAGGCCATGAAAGTAATTGGCACAGAAAGTCACTACAAAGGGCGTTATAACTAACCTCACAAAAAGAAAAAAATATAATAGTATTTTCTATATATGCTGCTCACTGTCCCTTGGTTTTTGAATGAAAGGTCTTTTCATTTGTCCTTGAACAAAATACCGACTCATCTAGTACAAATGTACACAGAAGTCTACAATGCATGACACACTAAACATCCAAGTGAATAGCTAAAACAAAGATGATGGGAAGGAAAGATTAAAAAGATACTATTCTTCATTATTTCCTTAAAATCGGTTTTACCGTTGAAGGCAGACTTTTAGAAATACCATGAGATAGAATTTTATTCTGTATCATTTTGCTTGAAAATATTTCATGCAGTTTCTTAACATTAAAAGGGTTATTCCTCTGAACAAAAGATGCCTATAGTTTATGACATACACATACAGAATAAAAAAGTGGAGAAATAACGCAAACAATCCAGGAATTTAACCACACATCTGTTGTAGAAACACAAATAGTTGTACATTTTGATCATGTCAGCAGTAAAATGTAACTTTATGCAATTTAATATTGTTTTTTATTATATGATTGTCTAATAACAGAGCAGAATTTAAAGGTCAGGTTATTTGTTAGGCTCCTGTTCCATATTACTTACTGTCAAATTTTTTAAAAAATTGTAAATATCATAAATGCAGTCTTTGTGTCTGCAGGGTTATAACCAACCACAATGAGTCTAAACTGGAGTAGGTAATGCTGTTTTTTTCCTTTATAGTATAAAAAAGTCAAATTAACACAGTTTAAAGTACAAATTGCCCTCAGAGTGCAAAACAATTCTCTCTGAAGATGTTGCTTTCCAGAATGATCTTGAAAACTTCTATGTTCTAAGCCATGTGAAAGTTTGCATCCGAACAGGGAAAAAAACAAAACCAAAACAAAAACCCCCAAAGCTTATATATGAAAATATTAGCAATAAATTGTTATATCATGCAATTTGAAAGCACATTTTCCAATGAACAACCAAGTTGTTACAGATTCAAGATAGAAAAAAAATAACATTTTTTTCCCCCACTGCTAATATAATAGACAAAAATAGAGAAAAAGGCAAAGTGCGCCAATCTGTCAGTATTCAGTTATAACGAGAACTACCAGTCTGGGCTACAATATTTTCAGCAGTAACTGCCATGTCATTTCAGCATAATATTGCTGTCCTTTTGAGATCGGATATCTTTAGATTCTAAAACGTAAACCAATATGTTTTCATAAGAATTCTAAAGGCAACAAGCCTACGTAAGAAGCAAGTGTTATATAGTGTCTACAATTTTAACAAGTTTGGCAGACCTGCACGAGTTTTTAAAACAAGGACAGTCCTGTAGGTACTACTAAAAAAAAAAGTCTACTTTACAGTGTCAGATTTTCTACCCTAACAAAAGGACTGAGAATCTCAGAACTGAGATTCCTTGCAAAAATTAAAGACAGAAAGAGTCGAAATATAATTATACCATATGTTGATGTCTATGAGGTGAGTTACCCTTTCTCCATTGAGGAAAGTTTAAGGTTGGAAACAGAAAAAATTATTAAAGCAGTCAAGACTTGTGCTTATATTGAACTCATCTCTATATGTAGCTAAACACAAGAAGTTGCCCGGGTGACTCACATGGAAAGAATCGTACCAGAAGCCTGGTAGTATCTTCTGAGTGTGTATTAATATTGTGCTGTTGACCAATGGTTTTTGGAAAACAAATATTTTTTTGGAAAACAAATATTTTTTGGAAGCTAAATATTAAGATTTTTATTTAAAAATGAACTATGTATGTACTACTTCCTCTCTACTAAGAACTGAATAAGATATCTCACAAGCAAACAACCTGTACCCTTTTCTTTACCTCTGTGAGCATCTCCTTATAGTATATTCAGCAAGCACTAGTGGTGGGGATTTTTTCCCTCCAATTCCCTTGTAAAGATTAAAATAGCTGTAAACAACCAAATCCTGTAGTAATATTTTATTATCTTTTCAGTTATTAGAAGCTTCAGTAAGAATATGATCAGTGGTGGGTTTTTTACCTTTATTACACTTCAAAGTTGGTAATACCAGACATTATGCATTAGGCACAGAGGGTTTGAAACTAATGAAAGAGCCATATGCTTACAGTAAGCCTTTCTGCTAACTTTCAGTACTACCACGTGTGATTTTTATTTGTTGCTTAACACACTCAGTGACTCCTTTGCAATGGCAGAAGAATGTTGTACAATGATTTGGCAGACATTTTAGACATCAACATAGAAAAAGAGAGGTGACAGTGTGGTCAGCTTGGCTGGATAACAACAGCAGCTTCCCGTGGAGGCAGGAGGAGGTTTCAGGTTTTATAAACTATCAATATCACATAATTTTCTAACCTCAGGTCTCTGAAATGTACAGTTACTCATTACTTTTATTGGGAATGTACTGATTGCAGTAACATGAAATTATGCAAGAGCAGGCAGTGTTCACATTTTTTGGTATAACTTAGGACATCCATAGTATTTTAATGTAAACAAAAGAAAGCCGTTTATTTTTCTCTGCTAGGATGCATTTTTCCTTCTTTCTAAATGTGAGGAGTAACTGAAGGTATTTATTATTCTTACTAGAATTAAATTGTGATTTCAGTTGAAAAGCAAAGAAAAAGCTTAAACCAGCATCTATTCATTTGAGTGCTATCACTTCCATTCTGTTTATCATTCAAACCATATCTCCCTGCTGTTCAGGCTGTCACACCTCTGCCTGTCTGGTGACTGATGTAATCATTTCACAATCAATGGGATCTCCCTGGCAATTATCTAACTCTCTAGAGCACTTTTTAGGATCATGTTGTGAAATAGTTTAGCTGTTCATCTTACAAATGACATTTAAAATCCCCCATTGTATCTCTAAGAACTGACAACATATATTTCCAAGCCTGAATCTTCCCAATCTCAGTGAAGGCTTGTACAGAAACACATTTTATTTTACTTTCATTGCCCTCTGAAAGCCAAACACATTCCTAATTTTTATGTGCTAAAATGTAAAGGATATCTTCTGTTAGTTCTGTCACAGAGAAACCTTATTTGCATCATATGGTCTTTGCAACAACAGAGCGATAATATATATATGTATGTAGATATATATATGTATGTATCTAAAAATCTGTATTATAATATTTTATATACATACTTATATATTCCATGGCTAGGAAAGGAATTGCTGTTGCTCCAGCATTCTGTGTTAATTTTGTTAAAGTAAATATGTCCATTCTTTTAGACAAAATGTCTGCTGGCTGAATGGTGGACTGGCATACTGGCATTCTTATCCAAATTTTGCTATATTAAAGTTTTTTTCAACCATTTCTATACCTAAGTGCTATATTGGACTACAATTTGAAGATTGAATGTATATTTATCAGGTAAGATGAATTGACTTGAAAAAATGGTTTGCTCAGAGAGACAAGGCTCTTTTTGGGTACAAAAGATTCATTTGAGCTACTTCACATTAGTAAGTAGATTTCTCACACTGATTTAGTGAGCAATACTCAACTGAAATGGTGCATTGAGTATTTCCACAGTCCCTTCTGTTGTGAAAAACCCCCACACTGTTAGCAAGACTCAACCATCAGCAAGTTCACTTAATTATGTTAGATATTAGTATTATTAAGCAAAAATATATTTTGGTCACTATGCATATTAAATCTACTATGAGTTATGTAAATGAGTTCTGTATAAGACAACTTCTGAAAATTTTTTTGGTGAATTGAATGGTCTGCAATGTAGCAGTTCTGCTTCAATATATAAATCATCGAAAGATTTAAATTAAGAACTTCTGCAGCTGTGCTGTTCTAAATCAAAACCATTCTGCATTATGGTACTTTCTATTGACTCAAGTTTAGTATCAGAATTCACAAATTTCTTTTCCTGAACTTATCACTGCCCTTAAACTAACCAGCAAAATTGCCTTTTCTGTATGTCTGTCCATTATCTTAATTTCATTAGCTGCCATTCTATCATTCCCCATGTAATCTATTTTCTTGAAGGCTTTTAAACTGCTACCTTCCTAACATGATATAAAATCTCAAGCAGTGGAAAATTCATCACCGATAGATATGATGGTTGTAATAGGAAATCCACTTGAATGTCAGACTGAAACTCCTGACTTGTGTTCTCAAGAGATCTTACAACCATTTTCACTTTGGATACAAATAATGTATCTCATGGTTACTTCTGCTCTACAATAACTTGGAAATATTTTTATTGGGTTTTTTGGTTGTGTTTTTTTTTTTTTTTTTCCTCTTTACAGCCTTATTGCTTCATTGCTGTGTATCTCCACTAACCAAGTAACCTAAGGTTGGAGTGTGAGTATTCCCTTGGCAGAAGGCAGATATTAAAGGCAGATCATCAAGTGCCTGAATGAACAATGTTGGTATCTTTCACTTGTAAGTCAAAAAGATGCAAAAAAACTTAAAAATTAATTGTTTTGAATATCTATGACCTTCCCTGTGGCAGAACCACCAAGCTTTCTCACCATGAGGTTTCACACTTCAATTGCTAAAATATTTCATACAGCACTGAGAACTCTCCTGATAAGAATTGAAGCTACACCTTACACTTACAAAGCAAACAATGTCTTCAGAAATAGGCATTTCTAAAACATTCAGGCAATCCTCAGATTGCTTGGATATTTAGACATTTTCCATCTTTTTTTTTTTTTTTTTTTGACCTTCTTCACAAAGTCCTGTGCAAAAGGTCCCAAAGCTTAATAACTTTCACTTTTAAACACAACCTTATACGTAGAGTGAACCTGTGCAAGTCTGTCTTCTGACTAATTCACAATCCAATACATGGAATACTTTACCAAGACATGCTATAATGAGAAAGTTAGGGTCGAAATTTGTTTGCATTTTTGAGAGCATTTTTTTGAACAATTAACAATTCTGATTTGCACTTCCTTAAAAAAAAAAAAATCAAAATGGTGTGCAGACAGTAAAATCTAATTAGTGCATGAATTCTTTAGGCAATTTACAGTATTCTCATGAAGAGAGGTTTCCTTTTTCTTTTTCTGTGGACAGCTAATTAAGTATAATTACCTCTGATTATGCTGTTATAAGCAGGAGGTACAGGTTTTTGTTTTTCATAAATGCTGGCTATGGATGAATTCAATACAGAGTTGGGCAACCTGTTGTGACTTCTCTGTACTTCTGTTCCCAAAGGAACTGCCTTTCAAGTTGTCATATCTGGAAGCAAAGACTTCTGAAGCAGCAATGAGCAGGAGTATAAAGCTATGGCAGAGAAAAAGATTCAAAAGGTCTGTCTGTAAGCCTTCCATTTTGTTGCATGCAATGAGGACAAAGTGGTTTTATTGTGCTTTGAAATTTCTCTTGAACGTATCACATAAAAATTATTACAGATCTTGGGAAAAATAAAACTAGCATAAGCTATTGTTATCAAATCGAGTATTGTCTAATTTTTTATTTGGGCAAAACCAACAGAATTTCTGCATCTGATAAATTTAGTGAAGTAAAGCAAATATGATTAATTGGCTGTTAATACCCCCGTGTTTTCCTACTTGAGAGGTTTAGAGACCGGAATAAGAAGGGAAAATATATGGAAGGAGGGAAGGGAGACATTCTGCCTTTATCCTACACACTGGCTTTTCAGACCCGGGGACATACAGGACACTGAAGTTTGTAGTCCCAAGAGTAAAGTTTGAGAGAATTTTCTATTATTCCCCCTTCTGATCCTCTTTAAATTGCAAAGAAGGCTATCTTCAAAACAAGATCTAAAAACTTGCAACAAATAAATTCCCTATGTAGATTTCTCTTCTTCAATCATAGAATTTCTTTAGACTATTTAACAAACTTTTAAATGTACCCATGAAGAAACCAATTCAATGTAGCCCATAAAATGATTTACAGCAGTTCAAGCATAATCAAAGCTAAGGACCTGAATGGGTTGACTATACTTGTAAATGTAACACATATGTGTTTCCCAGCATTTCAGTTTGAGCTAGGGTTTGAGCTAGTACTAGGTTTGAAAACTTTCAATCTTCATTTAGGTATCAAAGAACGTACTGTTGAGGTATTTCAGTCTTTTTGAGCTTTCCTTCATTTACTGAGCCAGGAAACCTTGGTTCACCTGTGCCCTAAGCATTGTTTAATTAGCTTCCCTGCTGGAATTAAAACAAAGCCAACATTTAGGAGACATCTGTAGGAGATTCTCTAGGGCCTTCTTTTATTCCATCAGAAGAGTACAGTGATTTTAGTAGAAAACTTCCCATTTGGAAGCCTCAGCAGGAGGTATTTTTCTCCTTCTGCCCTCCCTCTAAACTGCAGTCCTACTGCTAACTGTTTCACTGTTTGGTATACAACTCTCCTACATCTTCCTATATTCAAGGGATGGTGCAGCTTGTTAATTCGCTGGACTTGGAGATCCTGAGAAGCTTTTAACAGTTTTAAAATGGCATATGATTCAAATTAAGCCAAAAAGAACTGTGTGCGAGGGAGAGAGCTTGGCAGGTTTTGCACATTTTTGGTTTTCATCACATCTATTTCAGCCTTTGCACCGCTTACAATGGCAAAAATTTATGAGGCTCAGGAGCAAATACAATGGGAACTGTTCAACTTTCAGCCTCACATCACTTCAAGTGTTTGCACTAATTTGTGAGGCCTTTAAAGCAAAAGGTAACAACAATTGTTCTGCCCCTTTTTTGAATAGCCATCATTCTGAGAGATTTCTGACATTGCTTGTTTCCCCAAAATGACCTTGTCTATATTCTGCAGGGTATACTGGATGATGAACATTTTCAAATTACATGGTTTGCAGTTCCTAGTACCACTGAATTTACAGCTGCTTTCAGACTCAGTGAACTGCATTTGATAAGGCTGTATTCAGTCCAGAACCTTTCTTTAGGTACATAATTGAAATTGTTCCACCAAATCTCTTTCACTTATACTACAATCATGTTCTGCCAGCAACTCAAAAACCCTCATTTTGCTATGAGCAGTTAGTGGTAGGTGTATAATATCATTTGATCGTTTCCCTCTAAAGCTCTGGCATGCAAAAATAATGCAGTAATGAGGATCAGGTATGTGTCCAAGTAACATCTCAGGATATTCCAGTGTATAAGCTTGTGGTATGGCAGTTATAAATCCAGAGACACAGCTGTCCCATTAAAGGACAGTTCAGACTTTGTGCTGTCATTTAGAGACTGCCATGTGTCTGGTAAAGACTCAGTGGAGTCTTCCATCTGTTTGACCAGCTACAGCCTGCATAGCTTACAATTCTCCTCTTCTAGCTGTGGTATTATTGCATGTTGATTTTTATTTGAGTGTTGGTTTGTTTTGGGTTTTTTTTTCCCAGTCTGTACTGTATTAAAGGTGTTCTGAGAACAAATTTTTGCTTATACATTTTAAGAATGCTTTGCTTATTAATTTCTTTATCATTCTGTAGAAATTACTATAGCTTTACAGATTAATATGGTGCTGTGTTCAAATATTTCGGTATCAGGAGATTTCCAGTTCTGTTTTAGCAATCAATATGAACTAAAGGAGAAAAAATAAATTACATTGGTATTCGCTATGTTCCAGAAATCTTTCAATGCAAAAGAAAAGAAGTTGGAATTTCTTTTTGATTGCTTGTTTGTTTGTTTGTATGGTCCGTTAATGAGGCTACTTAAAGAAAGGGGGTTATGACTTTATAGGCAAAGAAGGAAATGAACGAAGAATATATGAAGCACTATCTTTAGATGAGGGTTCTCAGACATATAGCAGAAAAAGGAATAATCTGATTTGTAAATGGGAATCCTACAAGTCTAATTCTACCTTCTATTTTAAGAACACTGGTACTTGGTTCTATTCAGTTTTAAAAATATATTTTTAATAGAAAGTCTGTTAAAGCAGTTTAGCTTATTCTATTTGAAAGACAAGGACATGAGACCTATTCTTGTTACACTTCTAGTTTTACGTTTTTCCATGTTGTCATTGTCCTATGACATTTATTATTTAATCCAAAATCTGTTCAGTTTATTGCTTTGTGTGGAGCAGATGGATTTGAAAGAATTCAATTCAGCTGTTATATGACAGAGAGACTTGCTACCAGTGGCAGCCGTACTGTCGGTGGCCTTGATTTGGGGAAAGATGATCAGTGCCAGGCTCCCCCAGGGAACAGTTTGCCCCTTTCCTCAAGAAATGACATGGGACTGATTTGAGGCAGATGAAGGTGCCCTGCTTCCAGAGGAGGTATCGTACCTTCTGCTAGGGGACACCATAAGACAAAGAGTCATCACTACTTGCTGTAGCCAACTGTCTGCATGAACTCTACAGGAAATCTAGACACATCACCTTGGGCAATGATGCTGTTTCAGGGAATTAGACCCTCAAAAGCTGAACTTTAAATATAATTTTCTGGAGCTATGACTTTAATTAGTGAATTTCTTCGGTAAAATTGCCAGGGCAATATGTTCCATGAGCATTTCATGTTTGGCCTTCTTTGTGCTCCTGGTCTGCAGTAAGTAAATGGCAACAAGAAAAACAGCAAGTGATGTAGCCTTAGGGATAATTTTCATTTTTCTTTCAGAACATATTAAAATATTGTATCTTAAAAAAAGGCAATTGGGTAATAAATTGGTGTATTATTTGTATCAGAAAACATCTGAAAATGAATTAAAATGGAAAAAAATGAATATGCGTGTATATTTATGGATGAGATTTTTGGTAATTGGCCCTGTCAATGGCCCTCAGTCTATAGTCGACAAACCTCCAACTGTCTGGAAAGTTTTTTATTCTATTGACAGCAAGGCATTTTGAGAGATAAAATGGAACGCTGGAAAATGAATGGCCATTTTTAAAATTTCTCTTAAAATTAAAAAAGGAATATTTTTTGCTCTGTTCACTTAGATGTGTAGTGTATTGCTTTTATCATGAGCTGTACATTGTGCATAAAGCCCCATCAAAACTTTTACCAAGCCTGTGGGTCGAATTTCAAACATAAGCATGGGCTCAACATCATTCCTGCTCTAAAAAGTATGTGATTTAGAGTGTAAAAGAGTGCATGAGGCCACATGTAAAGGCAGATATAAGATGCAGCAAACAAAAATGTTTCTGTACTGCAGTTGCACTGTAGAAGAGCAAAGACAGGATGAGCATTTTCAGAAACAACAGTATTTCCTGGGGCTTTTCTGAGCCTAGATCAGAAAAACTTGGGATTTCACTTTGCCCATCAATACAGGGATTAGACAGAAAATGCAGATACAAATGGAATGATATATAAATCTGCACATGTAATAATATATGTGAAAATCTAAGGTCTTTACAAAGCCTTTTTAACAGTTTTTTATCCTGAAAGTAGCAAAACAGATTCGTCAGATTCCTCCTCTGCGGTAGCCAGAAAATCGGGCCTTAGCTAGTACCTTTTATGTAAATTTTACAAACACTCGTAGGCATTCATTACGATATATAACAGGAATAGCCTCTGCTGACTATGGGGCAAGGGTGAAGAGGATAACAAAGGGCAAGGGAAACTGACTGGGTACTTGGAATGTTGGAAGAAGGATTTGATTGTTTTATTTGAGAGAAGGTTAGGGGTTATAAGACAGTGAAAAAAGATAGTTCCTCTGATGGGAAATTTAGAGAGCCACAGAGTCAATTAAATGTGTGGAGGACATTCCAGACAGAGGAGGGGCTGAGTCATTCTGAGACCTGGTTCTAGGAATGGGAAATGGAAGAGAAAGGAAAAGATGTGTGGTGAGCTCAGCAGCAAGAAAATGGAAGGCATTGCTGTAAATCATACTAACTGCCTTGCTCCGATATGGAAAGAAAAGAAGATGAAGTCAATCGATTTCACTTGGAGTTTCACATGTTTTATTACCTTGGGTTATCAAATGGATCTAGAAACAAAATATCTGTCAGAGAGCAATTAGGAACGTGATTGTAAGGTCAACTTTTAACCTGATATTTATAGAGAGTGGGTTGAGGCTGAAAAGAAAGGGTTAAGTCATGCAAACATATCTGGAGGTTCTTTGAAAGTAGATGCATCCAATTTGGTTTGGTCGGTTGGCTTGTTTTGGTTCTGTTTTTTAATAAGAAAACAAAACATACCCCAAAAGCCTTTTCCACTCAGATTCTTTTTTAATCTGTTATGTCTCTTGACTCACTGACTTTGACAGTTTCAGTCTCAGTGTTTATAGTCTTCCTTTTATCTTTCAAAACTGGGTCTACAGGATACAACGTGGAGCACAAATTATTCTGAATATCTAAATAAATAAAACTGTAAAGTCATGATCATTTCTGTGTGTTAGTGACATGTAGGGAGAACATATATTTTTGGCAGAGTGTCTTGTGCCTGACAATGTTCCCCCATGTGGAGCAGTAATGCGCTCAGGTAGTCGTAACTGTATCTTGTAAAAACTGCAAATTAACAACTTTATTCCTGAAAAATTGATCATGAGTCTAAAAGCACATTAGAAAACACACACACGCATGCAGACACACACAAAACCCTTCTAGTAATAGAATCTTTAGGAAAGAAACCATGAGGTTAGATGTGCTTAGGGCATGAATATTTTGATAAAAATATCATATAGAAATGCCATAGCCACTCTTCATGGGCTGAAGGTACCTTACCTACAGCCTTTTAACACCTAAGCTATGACAATAAGCTTCTCAGTTTGAAGATACTATCAAGAAACTCCCTCTCAACTTTAGATAATACTGATTAGAAAGATATAGGAAGACACTATGTGACAATTTGATAAGCAAATATTTCTAAATTAAAAAATACTCGATTTATTTTGGTTAACAGATGGAACTTCAAATTGATGAATAACAGAATGGTTTTGAATGAAAGGGAACACTTGAATTCTTCCAGTCCCATCCTTCTGCTCAAGCAAAATAGGCCAGAGCAGGTTTTGCAAGACCATGTCCAGCTGAGTTTTGGGTATCTTCAAGAACGGATATACCACAACCTCTCTAGAAAATCTGTGCTAGTGTTTGACCACTCAAGAAGTGAAAAAAGTTGTTTTCTATGTTCAGATGTGATTTTATGTGTTTTAACTCTGCCCACTGTCAGTGAGTTCTCCTGGGAAGAGTCTAGCCCCCCCCTCTTCTGCTTTTTCTCCCATCGGGTATTTATACACATGGATAAGATTCTCCTGACCCTACTCTTCTCCAGGATGAAGAATCACATTTCTTTTGCTTATGAAAAAGATGCTCCTATCACTTAGTCATCTTTGTGGCCCTGCCTGTGGCTTGCTCCAGTAAGTTCATGTCTTTCTTATATTGGGAAGCCCGGAACTGTAGCCAGCATATGAGTTGCTAGGGAAGAAAGATAACTCTTCCTGGACTTTCTGGCATGCTCTGCTTAATGCACCCCTGGAGGTTGTTGGGTTTCTTTACCAAGAGGAAGCGTTGCTTTTTCGTAATCGTCCCATTGTCCATTAGAATCCAGGTCCTTCCCTGCTGAGCTGCCTCCTAGACCATCAGCTCCCTACATTTACTGCTGCCCATGTTATTCTTCCCAAGGTGCAGAACATTTTCCTTGTTGAATTTCATGAGGTTCCAATCCTTCCAATTCTTCTGCCTGTTGAAGTCTCTCTGAATGACAACACAACCCTTGCATGTTTCAGCCACTCCTTCCAGGCTTTTTGTCTTAAAACTTATTGAGTGTGTAGTTGGCTTAATGGTCCCTCAATGAAGATATTAAAAGGAAGGTCATGTAGGAAGATACTATGATTAGTCTAATATTAGTTCGAACGGAATTTTAGCCACACAGATAAGGAGGACTGTTTGGGAATTATGAGCATGAATCTGTCAAGGGTCAATGTGGTGGTTTAGCACCACTGTGTAAAGTAAGGGGCAAGCTTAACAGTGATGAGAAGACTGAACAGAATTAAAGCAACAGGGAAACTGTTTATTCATCTAGAGCTCAACCAAAGAAAAGACAACAGTTTAAGGGAACTCCAGACTTAACACAGAAATGCACTCGACAAAAAAAAACACGAAAAAGGGAAAAGAAAAAAAAAGAATAAGGGATCTGCTTTTCTAAGGCCAGGCAGGCTGGCCAAAGAGAAGCAGTGGGAAGGGAAAGCCGCTTCCTCTTCTCTCTCTCTCTGGTGGTAGCTAACTCCCAGCCCTTGAAGTCTCTGAAAAACACAACACAGTGAAAAGTCCTCCCCCCAACCCGGGATGTTATTTGGGGAAGCTTTCGACCTGCAGTTGTGCTGGATTGGCTCCAACGCCAATGGGAGTGGGCGGAGTCAAGCCACGGGGCCTGGGAGTCAGAGAAGGGGAGCCGTGCTGCTGCTCTCTAGCTTGCAGGAAGCCAAAGAGAGGGAACTTCTGTTGTTTCGGGCTTTCAAGCTCTCCAAGTCCTACGTGAATCTCACAGTCCTCTTCCCGGCTTCGCCTCTTTGGATTGGCCAGCAGTCCGGGCTCCATCTCTCCTCCCAAGATCTTCGGCTCCAACAAAATGGCGGGTCCCGCCAAAATTT
Source organism: Serilophus lunatus (assembly GCA_013399895.1). Classification (NCBI taxonomy): domain Eukaryota; kingdom Metazoa; phylum Chordata; class Aves; order Passeriformes; family Eurylaimidae; genus Serilophus; species Serilophus lunatus. The sequence continues at coordinate 126,078 of VXBA01000212.1, forward strand.
CCGAGCCGACTGCTTCCT
>VXBA01000212.1:126227-190444 GCA_013399895.1 Serilophus lunatus
GCTGACCGCCAGGCACTGGCCACGACAGCGGGGCGCTTCTGATGTTACTGCCCCGTGGCCACGGGCACCAGGGCACCACAGAGAATCACTGGCCGGGACCACACCGGCAAGGGACTCAAACCTGCAGCAGCGCCGCGCTCGCCCCGAGCCGGCGGGACCAGCCGAGCTCCCCCCAACACCACTGCCACTCACACAGACGAGCCGGGGCCATGCTGGAACTAAACCTGCCACAAGCCGGCAATTGCCGCTGGGGAGGGGGTCGAGCCGCCCACGTGCATCTCCGCTGTGTTTTGGTAAGTTCTTATTAAGGGAAACTGTGGGGGTACAGCTGGAGCAACCCCCTCTCCTCTCCCCGACCAGCTCCGAAGGGCAGAGGTGGTGGGGGCGGAGAGCAAGGGAAGGTTATTAAAGGAAGGGGAAAAAAACCCCAACAAACAAACAAAACAAACCCAAACCTCCACAGGGTTTAAAAGGAAACATCCCCTTTCCTCCCCTCNCTAAGGACCCCCCAACACCCTCCCTCCAGTGGACCCAGCACCCCTCCCCTCTCACAAACCCCCACAGTCAACAATGCCTCACCAGTACAATTGCTTGTGTGATAATGTGACAGTATTGGTGGATGAGGAGAGAGCAGTTAGCGCCATTTCCCTCAGTTTTAACAAAGCTTTTGACTGTGTCTCACACAGTACTCTCACATTCAAGGAAGACTCTTACTGTCTTGCATGGGTGCACAACCAGACAGAGGGAACACTATCTGTATGGACTCAGAGGACAGTGGGTAATGCCGGCATCAAGGCAATTACTGCAGGAGTCTGTGGTGTGGCTATGTCCTGATTGTGATTATGTCACCTGGAGGAGCAGAGGGATTGGTCTCCTGTTAAGTGCGTTATTGATGCCAGATTGGTGGGACTAGTGGGTATGCTTGAGGTAAGGGCTACATCTGGAATGACCTGGATAGGCAGGAAGGAACAGGACAGTGGAAGTCTTCTGGAATTCAACAAGGACAAATGGAAGTCCTGCCCCTGAGAGGGATAGCCCTTTCAAGCAGACTGCCTGGCTGAGAGAAGCTCTAGTGAAAAGACTTGGAAATGTTGGTGGACTGGGAGCTGACCAGAAACCAGCACTGTGCTCTGGCAGCTTTGAAGGTCAGCTGCATCTTGGGCTGTATGAACTAGCCAGTCAATTGAGGGACAGGATGGTCTTCACTGGTTTGACACACATTAGACCACACGGAGATACTGCACACAAACTGCGACCTCCAGTACAAGAAAGAGATTGTTAAGATCAATGACAGGCTGCTGAGGTTGTTAGAACAAAATATTTTTAGCAAAATCCAGGGAAAGAAAAAAATCTAAGGGGAAAAAACCAGAATGGCCTAGGGGATAAAACAAGAACATTCATCGATGTTCTTGAAAGCAGCGATTGTAAAGGATTTAAAGATCATAGGAGACTTTTCATGAAATTCTGTGACAAATTCTAAGGTGATATTTACATGTATATGCAGGGAAACAATCAAGAGAGGAAAAGAAGGCACATAAACCACTATGTGAGAAGTATGAGTCACTGTACATGAATATTATCTACAGGGTTTTTTCCTCATAGTTTTAAAACTAGGTGGAAAATCAGAGAAGACAAATAATCACAATCCAGAGCTAAGGAAGTTTGGTTTTTTGTGAGGAACATACAGAGCTTAATCAATTTACTTCATCATATCAATGAAGAGATAGCTTGATTGTGGTGTGCAAGTGCTTCAGGGGGACAAAATACCTGAAACTAAAGAGCTCTTTAAACTACCTGTGAAGTGCACCACAAGAGTGAATTGCTGCGTTAAAGCCAGTCATATTCAAATAACTAATACAGCACATTTTCAAATGAGTCTGATTAACCAGTAAAATAATTTACCAAAAGTAGTGATGGATTGTCTATATTTGAGTGAGGAGTGATTCCTTTCTGGAAAATGCTTTGTTTGGTTTATGCATGTGATTGCATGTGTGAGACAGGACATTTTGGGAAATTATGAGCATTTGGCTGGAACATGTATTGACATGGAAACTAGTCCTGTCTTCAGAACAATTTCTTTCAAATATTCTATAAATTGGCAAACCTACGGAGTTGCAATGGATTAGGATCGTAAACAAATTTTAATTGATGGTGTGATCGCTTTTTCAAAAACACTAACTCAAATATTTGAATTTTTTTTAAAAAAATTCTATTTTACCTATGCTTTACATTTTCGATCTGTAAAAGCATGTTATGCCTAAGAACAGCAATAAGATTTATTTCATGTATGATAAGTCTTTTCAGAACCTTAGACAAAGACTAAATCATAGTTTTCATGGTTATTACAAATGATCAAACAAATCCTGGATCTGGAGTCACAGAGAGAGTTCGTTGGGGTTTAGAGGAGGGTATTTTTTTCTGTGCACGTGTCCCAAAGGTCAGCTTTGCTATGGTAGCATATTCATGGCAGACATGAGCTTTCAACGAGGAGGAGACATAACAACCACATTGCCCAAAGAGGTTTTCTGCCTCCAGCCATCCTTGACAGCTGTGGATTCACATTGTGTCAATGTTGGTACTGCTGGGTTCCAGAGGGAGTGCTGTCACCTCCCTGTGGCTTGAGGGTCTTGCAGCGGTCGCAGCTAAACTTTGCAGTAAAAAGGTCACGACAGAAAACTTACCTGGAGAAAGAGTCTTCAGAGTTTATGCTTATTAATCTAAGAACTCTAAGTCAATTTGTCATTTTTGAACACCATTTGCATTAGCTGAACAATTTGTTGCCTTTTCCAACTCACAGGAACTATTTCTGTGCCTCTCTTGCACTTTAACAAAGAGAAAGGTCTGTGATCAAAGAGTGAAGGGAAAAAGCAACAACAGATACAGTGTTCAGTGCTCACTAAAGGCAGAGTACTCAGGAAGAGCCCTCCCATGTGCTTCCAGCAGCTTATATACTGATGGCTTTCCTCCTCTTAAATACCTTCATTTCCCTTCAGTATTGACGGTTTTTGGCAGTATTTTTTGCCTTTGGAATGCTGATTCTTTCTTGTTNTAGCCCTCACACTGGAATTGAGCAGGCAGGAGGGTGTCCAGTGCTCTTACAAACTTGCAGAGAACTAGACTCAGTCACGTGCTTACTTGATTTACAGCTTGTGCACAAGACCAAAACTCGTTCTGGCTGAGAGAATCAGCATGTCCCTATTAATAGTGCTTGAGAGGGTTGAAACTAATGTGTGTTTCCAAACTCTGATTCTTTGCTTTACACATTTGATAGATAGAAACATTCATCTTTTATGAGGGTTGTTGTGTCTAGAGTATTTAAATTTCTTTTTTATGTGCTGAGGTATGCCCACAAAAATGTATTTTAAAAAGAACATGTACATAAGTCTTTATTATACATAGAATGTACGTATTCTAGTGTACCAGCAGACTTTGACTTATATTTTACCTAAGAAAAGACTTTAGTCAGAGTTGTACCATAGTTAATCTTTCTAACCCTACACTAAAAAGATACTACAGAAATACTGGGGAGCCAGCATGGGATTTTAAAAAAAATATTTTACAAACACTCTATTTTAAACTCCAAGGACATTATTTTCCCCATGATTCTATTTTCCAGAGCACTGTTACTAATACAGATTTACCATGTTTAGTGATGAAAGTCTTACTATCAGCTTTTGTCTAAATAGAAGGAATCACCTTTGCAAATTTTAGAAATTTGGACTCATATTTTTACCTTTTAGGTACCTTAATGACTGCTTATTATTTGACAGTGTTTTTTAAAAAATATTATGTGGGTAACACTTTTTAAAGTAATCTAGAGTATAATATTCAGAATATGCAATATTTTAATCAACTGCAGCTTGTCTATTGGAGATATAACTGTGTCTGTCCCTTTAACTATTTGAATTAGCAGGAGAAAGGGGCTAAAGTGCTAGAATCATTTTACCATTCAGCTGTTAGCTTCCCTCTGTTCTCTGCTAATGCACTTGAACACTTGCCTACAGTAAATGCAGGAAAACCACAGAGAAGGTAATGGAGTTTTTCTCTGCTCAAGGTCACTGCTCAGCACTTGTGCTGCCTGACATAACCTTGTCTTTTGGAGGTGCAGGCACATGGTTGTGGATGGTAAGATGAGGATTAGAGGGATTTATTCACTGGAGGTGTACTTATTGAAAAACTAAGTTGTGAATATAATATACATTTTAATTTAATCACAAAAAGATTTAAACACATGAAACTGCTTTTGGGATATGGGAAGTATAAACCTTCTGATCCTTAGAGGTAGCTGAAGGGTTTTAGAGGAAGACAGTAGATCAGATTGCTGCATCTGCAAAGAAGGCAGTGTGTGCTTCCTGTATATGTAACCACCTTCCTTGGCAGCCACTGAGAGCTGAAGTTTTCTGAACAGAACAATAGGAAAAAAAGGAACAAACAATTAAAGAAAAAAAAAAACAAAAAACAAAAACCTAGACCAGAACTGTTCACTTTAGGAAAAAAAATCAAACAGACATATGATAGATGTTATTTATAACAACTGCTAATGAAACAGAAGATTACATTTATTTACAAACATGCAAAGGAAATTTTATATTTTTTTCTCCTTCTTTATTTTTAGAGCATGAAACAACTACACCCTGAAAATGGCACAAAGAGCCTTAGCAGAGCCATTTTAACAGACTTAAATGATTTAGAGTCTGTACTGATCTTGTTATTTGATTGGATGCAATTAGTATGAGAGATGCATGCCTGAATGCACTGAGCTGTGCACTCTAATGGTCTGGCCCATTAAGGGACTTCACTATGAACTGCATGAAGTTGTACTGCAGGCAAGTAGGGCAGTCAATGATTTCAGCTATATCACTGAAAGAGGCAAGAGTTGAGACATACTCAGGTGCTGCTGGCTTTCCCTTTCCCATTGTGACTTTATCTTTTCTCACTGTTTGTATGCAAAATCTGTGAAAAAGGAGCTGGAAATATCATACCTGCAGTCATGAGGGGGAATAAAAAGATTAATAGCAAGAGTTTATTGAAAATTGTAACATTATGCACCAGATGATAGGAATAGTTAACCAGCTTTCTTCTAGTAGTAGGAATCTTAACCATATACCTCATCCTACCTAATGTTTTATTTCAATGTTTTATTTTGCCCTTCTTTTTTTTTTTTTTTTTTCATTTTGAAAGCATGAAACTGAGTGTTAAAGCACATTAGAAGAGCCTAAGTTCTTTATATTCCTCTTGAAGTGGCAGAAAACCCAGACCTAATGAACAAAATTAGTCCTGTGAAATTTCCAAGACCAATTTGTTGGGTTTTAAAATGCAAATAGGCAATTAGATTTCTTCAACTGATATCTGCTTTTTGCACTGAAGTAAAGGTTGACTACTCACCAAGAGAAGTGCTTCTTGTCAGTCTCTATTGAGTTATAGCCTCAAATGATGATGAGAGTCATTTGAGGCATAATATATTTTTCATTGTTCACAGTATCTAGCCAAGACAGGATTCTGTCCCATGGATATAATTTTCATTCTCTGCCTCAAAACATTATATAAACAATGAACAAACTTCAGGCCAAACAAATTAAACTACTGAAATGTTATTCATATCAGCCCAAGATGAAAAGTTTGGGTTTTTTGTGTAGTTTTATTTTGAGACCACAAAAGATCAATTTCTAACAAGGATGCTTATCATTCTAGTCTCTTTAAGAAACCCGGAAGTACAGTTACAGCTTGTGTTGCAAAGTTTCTTCTCCAATTTGTACCCTGGAGACTTCAGGGAGAATTGAAATTTCACTAATCCTGTGTTGTTTTGAGTACGAATAGAATTTGCTGCCTCATTTATCCTTGGAGGTGGTATTTGTTCTCTCTGTGAGTGTGTTAAGATGTAGCTGTAGAGAGCATTGACTGTAACTTCCAAAAAAGATCAAACAAAAAGAGTTACAACATCTGCAGGAACTTAGAGAAATATTCACCGTCACGATTGTGGTAGTGTTCAATTATTGGTTTAAGTGCAAAGCTTGAGGATAATTCACTAAATAAAAGGAATTGACAAGCTGGACGGTACAGAAAAGGTTGAAAATGGCAGGAGAGAAAAAAAAATCCTTGAATCTGAGCTGATTTCATGACAGTCAATACTGAAGTGACATGGCTTCAAATACTGACTCCTGCAAGAGTCAGAATTAAATCTCAATAAAGGAAGTAATTTCCCAGTGAAATATCATTCACCACAAACAGAAGTTTCTGGATGATGACTGTATTGTGACATTGATGATGACATACCAAAATACTGCAAGAAGAAAATTCACTATGGAAAGCAGACAGATTGAGTTTGAGGTTAAATTTTAGATAAGAAAAGAGATATCAAGCAGTACAATCTAAGTAATTTCCATCTCCTTTGAAAAAAATTGAGATGTTCTAAGGGATTAGGGTATTTGCTGAAGTGGACACAGAGAGCATGAGCAGCAGCCAGGTGTGATGAGTCCTCAATGGATTAGTGGACAAGATTACAACCAAAGGAAATGAGACAGACAGCCTGAAAAGCAATGGACTGTGTAGTGATTTTAAGCCAGACACAATGGAGTGTGTTGCTGGCGACAGTTATTGGTATTAGTGTGAAAAATATTATGTTGTGGACCAAGTATGTGAAGCCTACTAGAGGAGAGCCAAACATATGTGGTACATTAGAGAACCAGAAAAATATGTGGATGGATGGAAAATGTTCATTTATAAATGTTGCCTCTCCTTCCTCTTGTAGGATTGTGCTTATAGGAAGAGCAGGGAATGGAGATCACTTAGCAAGTTTGGTAAATACCCTCTGGCATGAGATAATCCTTGGCGAGTGCTGCTGGGTCATTCTGTTATCCAAGTAGTACAGGACTTCTGAACATGAGTTGTATTTACACCATTCATTTACATTGTGTTAATAGATTATGGCTTGGAAAGTATAATAACAGAGACTGTTACTTTAATGACCTCTGCAGACAACATCTGTGCAAGGCCTGAGGTGATACTGTGGTTCCATTCAGCCACCTGGGACTGGGACTGTTGAGAGGCCAGTCTCTGCCAGGACATCTGTGAACTAGAGTGCACCCTCTCCTCGGGCCTGTGGCAGCACCAGAGGGATGGGTACTCATCAGCTGTCTCCTCCAACTCCCTTCTTGGCTGTCCTGGCAATGGTACATGGTCTTGCAAGCTACTAGGAAGTATATATATGTATTTGAGAAAACAGATGGAGCAGCAGGAAAATATCCATTACACACAAGTGAAATGAGCCAAAATGAAAGGTCTATGTACAAGAAAGAATAATAAAATAAATACTGAAAATCTGGCAATTAAAAAGGAAATTTGTGAAACTCAATACATGGTGGGAGATAAATAAGATTAAGAAAGCGTGGCAAAGTCTGAAGGGAGTATTTGAGAGCCAAGTGAGAACATTATTTGACTGTTTTCTGAACCTGATTTGTTTTAAAATAATAATACACTTCCTTTTACTTGCTTTTCAATTGCAATAATATAATTATATAAATAATATCTGTAGGTTCTTGCCCAACAGAGAATGATATAATTTAGGAATTTGCTTTGACAAGTCTACAGTTATTGCTTGGAGAATTTTTGTAGGAGACCTGAAGGGGAATTAGTTTTAATAAGATATTCTAATTAACACAAACATATTGTGATAATCTGGGCTATGGGATAAGAAGACATATACACCTTGTAGATGTTAATGTTTTATATAATTTGGGAGAAAAATATCGTTTCACTTTGATTTTGTTCAATTTTTTAATTGCTTAAATATCTTTGCAGTAGGAAACCTTGATGGTTAGTGACTTATTTGGATCCTGTAAGTCTTCCTTGGATTCTGTGAGGAGGTAACAGGATCTCATCAGCTGCGTTATTATTTCATTTTTTTCTCTGTAAAACTGATAATGCTGCCTTGGAGGATTTATATAAATATATAAGTCCTCAAAAGAGCATATATAAAGTGATAAATCTGGGGAAGTAGCTATATTTGAATTAGAAGATAAAGAAAATATCTTCTAAATAAAGTGTTAAGGCAGTTCCCATCTAAAGCCAAGAAAACACCTTGTCTTTGGTTCTTGGGATTCACTCTCAATTAGAAAAAAACAAAACAGAACAACAAAACAAAATGAAACAAAAAAACCTTCTAGACGTGGAACTGGATGTATTTTGAAATAGCTCCATGATGAAAATTTGGTTTATTTCTGCTGGTATAGTAACCAGTTATGTATCACCTTTTTACATGCCAAGTTTTTTTCAGCTAATTTTTATCTCTCTTACGCAGCCTATGTGTTATCAAAGAAAAATGATGGCCTGTAATTTTTTAAGTTGGAAATGGAAAGATCTCCATGCAGCAAGGTGTTTCTGTTATTCCAAGTGGTTAACAAGATACTGATAACAAATGCAAGTTCACCTCTGCTAACATTCTTACTTAGCTTATACATACCTCTGTAGAATATCTATATGTGTTTTTTGCTAGTGAATCTACCTTACTGAAAGACAGATTTTCACCGAAATATTCATTCAGTGAAGTATTATTTTCCCTAAGAGTTCTGAAAAGCCCTGGAGCAATTATGCTAGTATGTGCTGTCACAATTGTCCATGTAAAAACACATTTAAAATCTAAAAAGTAAATGCTAGACATTCTTTCTAGGGCAAAGCAATGTTGTTATGACAAGAAAAATTATGTAAGAGAATACGTTTCAAACAGCCACCATGTTGACCTATTCGTTTGCTGATCGGAAAGGAAATAAAACTTACATAGTCACAGCATGAGTTGTTCTCTAAGAAGTAAAAAAACCTTCAATATCTTTAAGTGGGCTAGGATTTGCTAGGTAATATCAGTAGATATCATCTACAGATGAAGTAAAATGTTTCAAAATCAGACAGTATGAGAGATCATGGTTGCATTCTCCTTCCACAGACGTCTGTCTTGTACAAGCTTTAACTGCCTTTAGAACATCAGCTATTTTGTTAATAATTTTTAAGCTGTGAATACGTACTGTTGTGTCCACTACAACTTCTGTTTGGCACCATTTTGACAAACATGAGAGATGGTTGTTGCCTGGAAAATGAGATAAGAAAATTGAGACAAGTATGCAGTTTTGCAGGTGTGAAGGAAGAACATCTTTACTGGTGATGTCTGGTGATCCAAAGAGAAAAATAACAATCTCTTTATATTTGTAACTTTCTTAGTGCCCACCCATCAACTAAACTCAAGTCCATCTTACTATTATGTCCCCTAAGCATCCAACAGAATTGTTCCTTGTTACCTGTCCCCTTCCAGGCTTGCCTCTGGCAGGCCTGAGAAGCCTAACTCTATGTTTTGTCTTACAACTCCACTTATCTACACAGATGAATACAAACATTCTCATATACAGGCCCTTCTTAGCCTTTAATATTCCAAGCTGTCCAGCTACCTAACTAGAGTGAATTCCCAAAATCTTAAGCATACCTCTTGAGGCATCACAATAATAGCTGTTAATTTTTTTTAGAAATTTCTCAATGTCCCTGTTTAGATAGGAAAATTGCAGCAATGCTATGCCCTCTCTAAAGAAATTTCTTGTGGAAGGAGTCTAGTCTGTGTATGCTGAAAGAACACTTAGCAGGTTGAAACATTGACAAATCTGTTTCACATTCCTACCATTCCTACTTTAAATTGATGTCCAATAAAGACACAGTCCAAATCCTACTAAAGTATGAAGAATGAAGATCCCTATGAGGGTCTTTTTGCTGCTTCCAAGCTTCTGCAACCAGCACAGTAACTTTCAAATGTTCCTTTCGCCCATTTGGCCAAGGGAAAATTTTTATTAATATGCAACTATAGACATATATTTTTAATATGCAATTAAAAAGGAAGCAGTGATGTGAATAACCAGGAAGGACAGGCAGAAGAATAATTTAAAATTGTGTGAAAAAGAACAGATACTTCACAGTGTATGCTGCAGATGTTTTGTAGCATATGAATTTGCCATTAGCTCCCACCAGGACAAGTTCTGGCAGTCAGGAGAATGGTCAGTAGTCTGCTCAGCAGCCTATCCATAGACTGCTTTGCAAATGGGCACCAAACACAAAGGAAAACTGTTCCTTTACTTCATGTAAACCTAGACCTCTAAGCAGGCTTCATGAGAAAATGGAATCTCATCTGTCATTTACACCTGAGTACACAGGTCTCCAGTACACATGTGTGCAGTCAACAGAAATTATATAGAAATATCTTACGGAAAATGTAAGTAATCAGTAATCAGAGTTTCTCATGGTAAATGACAGAGCTAGGAACAGATGCCATTTACATATCGTGTCTCAGTGAATAACAATATAATTGTGTCCATATCTGCTGAAAATTTGCTGAACTTAAAGAGCATCTCCGATGTTTTCTTACCTACTCCTGATGCTATTTATCACACTCCACAAAATTTACTGAAAGATCAAGTCTCAAACAATCCCATTCAGCTTCTGGTGTCTTTGAATTCTGACTGCAGTATGCTGTGGAAAAAAAAAAAAAAAAAGACACACAAAAAAACCCCAAAACCACAACCCCCCCCCCACAAACAAACAAAAAAACCCCAACAAACCAAAAACCTCGTACCGCTTGTGAAATTTCTACTTGCCTGTGATTTTTGCTTTCTGAAAACCTGAGGGGAAAAATATTTTTTTCTTTCATAGAATCATGGAAACAGATAATCTTTAAGGTTGGAAAAAACCTCTAAAATCATCAAATCCAACCATTAATCTAGGACCACCATGTTCACCACTAATCATAGCCCCTACTGCCGCATCCCTACTGCCGTTTGAACTCTTTCAGGGATGTTGACTCAGCCACTTCCCCCAGCAACCTATTTAAATGCTTGATAATCCTTTCAGTGAAGAAATTTTCCAGATACCTAGTCTAAACCTCCCCTTTCATAATCCAGGGCTCCTTCTTCCTGTCCTATATCTTGCTACATAGAAGAGACCAACCCTCGCCTTGCAAGCTACATTCTCCTTTCATGTGGTTTCAGAGGGCGCTAAAGTGCCCCCTGAGCCTCCTTTTCTCCAGGTTAAAAATCATAACTCCCTCAGCTGCTCCTCGTAGGATGTGTGCTCCAGCCACTCCATTTTCGTTGTCCTCTGGATTCACTGCAGTACCTTAATGTCTTTTTTGTAGTGAGGGACCCAGAAATGGACGCAGTACTTGAGATGTGGCCACACCAATGCCCAGTACAGGGGGGCAATCACTCTCTTGTCCTGCTGGCCCCACTACTGCTGATCCAACTCAGGATGTCATTGGCCTTCTTGGTGCCTGGGCAACCACTGGCTTGTATTCTGCCAGCTGTGGATTTGCACCCCTAGGTTCCGCCTGTAGCACTGCATGGGGTTGTTGTAATGCAAATTCAGGATCCAGCATTTCACCTTGTTGAACATCATATAACTGGCCTCAACCCTTCAATCCAGCCTTTCCATATCTTTCTGCAGAGCCTTTCTACCCTTCAGCAGATTAACACTTTTGGCCAACTTAATATTTTCTGTGAATGAGAGAGTACTCAATCCTCTCGTCTAGATCACTGAAAACAGGACTAATACTAATACTGAGCATGTTACATCTAACTCTATCATCACCGTTCTCTGGGCCCACATATCCAGATTACGTTTAACTCAGTAAACAATGCACCCATCCAAGCCATAAGCAGCCAGCTTCTGCAGGAAGGTGAGAGTGAATGTCATATGCTTTACTGAAGTTATTCAAGTAGACACATCCACAGCCTTTCCCTTATCCAGTAAGTGGGTTACCTTGTCATGGAATGACATCAGCATGGTCAAGTAGGACCTGCCTTTCCTAAACCAATGTTGGCTTGGCCAGATCTGATGGTTGTGCTGTATGTGCAGTATGATGGCACTGAAAATTTTCTGGTCCGTGACTTTCCCTGGCACCAAGGTCAGACAGCCCTGTAGATGTCTGCATTCTCCTGCCTTCCTTCTTGTAGGTGAGCAACACATTTGCCTGCTTCCAGTCACCAGGGACTTCCCCTGTTGACCAGGACTATAGGTAAATGATTGTGAGTTGTTTGGCAATCTCTTCTGCCACCTTCTTCAGTATCCTTGAGTGAGTATCTTTCATATTCATGATATTCCATACCATTTTTAATCAGATAAATAAAGACTGGAGTGCATACAATAAAAATTAATCAAAGAAAGACCATTTTTGAATAAACTCAACATTTCTGTAACCACAGAGCATGTAAACAGCTTTGCTTTAGTAAACACATCTGTTATATGTTGCATCAAATGAAGATAAAAGTTTTCCAGTAAAGATACTGCATGTATAATTTTGAGTGTAATTTACTTCATAGTAAAGGGGGATTATGATGAACTCATGTCATTTGCAGCTAGGCCCAGAGAAAGACATATATTTACCACTAGTACTTGACTCAGAAATTAACACAGTTGACCTATGGCCTATCTTGGTTTTGATTTTTTTAAAAAACCTGTATTTCTGAGTGGTTAGTTTGAACTATTTTAGTAGAAATTCTAAATCGATAAAATATAATTGGAAAAAATTGCTTCTTCATAATTATTTTTATATTCAATAGGATGATTTAATTTATGAACTGAATCTTCATATCCACATCAAGATATGCATGAACATTATACATACTTAATGTACGTGTTCAGAAAGTAAGAGTGTGTTACCTGAGATGGCCGTGGTCTGCACCAAACATGGTGAAAAATCTTTTTTTTTCTTTGAAAGCAAAATATTTGCACAGCTGGAAAATTCCAAAAGTAAAAAGAAAAACAATGACAACATACTTGAATATTGTTAGATAAGAAAATGTTCAGCTGATTTGTTTTTTGTTGTTTTCTGAATAACAACATATACCTTGCTTCCAAATTCCAATAAGATAATTCTCAAAATGTCTTATTCAGCTCCAATATTTTGAATAACTTCTGCCCTACAAGTAAGCAGTAAAAGGATCCTTGAAATCATAATATACTCTCCTTCCTCTGGTATTAGGGGCCCATCCAGATAGGTGTATTTGAGTGCATGTATATCAATTTTACTGAATCCAAAGCAATCTCCAGCAGCTGAGGAGACAGTCTTTTTCCTGTCTTTCAATGCATGTATTTCACCACTCAGTAATGAAAGTAGAAGAGCTATCACCAAAAAAGCATAATCAGATATTTGATGTGGATGATAATGCTAGGAAGTCCAGAATAGAAACTCATTTTCCTTTTATATGCGTGCACAAAATAAGAGTAATTCTTCTAAATGAAAAGCTTCGAAGGTCATTCGCTTTTTAGAGCATGTAAAGCCTGAATGAACCAACCTTTAGGTACTCCACTGTTACTTACATTTGTATTTTATTCCAAATAAATGAGCATATAGCAAAATAAGGATTTTTTTGAGTTCTCTCTAATTTTTATATCAAGCAACAACCAGCTCATGGGATCAATTAAGATAAAATAAAACACACTGTCTTTTAGTGAAGAAATATTATAATTAAGGGAAAAGGAGAAGCTGACACAGACTTATCAATCCTGTTTGCCTGGGGATTATAGCAACCATTCAATTTCATTTGGGTTGAAAGATTGTTTGTAGGGATTTGCAAAGCTGTTATAAATTGGGATTTGAAATTGTAAGGATAACAGTTGCAGTGGTCTAATGATAAAGCCTCAAACTGCCTTTGAAGAGCTTTGGTCTCAGCAATGCTGGTCTCAGGTCAAACAAGCCAACATCAGATATCAGATCCACTTTCACACTACTACAGACCTTAATCTAGTGGGAAAAAAAAGCTTCCTTGTGAGAAGTCCTGCAGAGTACCTGAAAAGACTGCAGATGTCTGCATGACAGGAGGTTTTGTAGGAATCATGGAGACCACGTAGGAGAGAGAAGTCAAGGGAAAAGGCCTGTCATTGAGAGAGGACCAAGGGCTCTGTTGGCACTGAATTGTATTGATCTTGGTCATGGGGCAATTTACTTGGCAGTCAAACACAATTACGTTGGCTGCTACTAGGCTGTTGAAACTAAAGAAATTCATGGCAGAAAAGTAAGGAGGATATGAATTGTGGTAGCTTCCTTTAAGCACTCTACATTCCTGAAATACATGCATATGTGTATGGTAATGATCTTCTTAAGTATGTTTTAACTACGTGGAAAGATAGAACTTAATAATTACTGATTTCACTGAAATTATATGTACTTTGCGACTTTTCTCAGTTCCATAGGATGTTTCATGCTTTGGCAATGCCTTGACAATTCTAATATGCATTAGGAACCATAACGTTTACATTGTAGAACAGCATGCTCTTAGTATAATCTACTTTTATTTTTTTTTTTTTTTTTCAAATGAAGCTGTCCCTCCATTTTAAAGGAAGAAAATATACTGGTTAACTTTCACCACTGTGGACTTCAGAGGTCTTCGAGCCTAATGCCATTACTCTGTGGTGTCATAAAATTAAGGCAGATATAGCTGTTTCTTGAAAAATCTAGCTTTATATTTTGACGGAAAAATATAGACGTTCCTTTTAAGAAGGCGAAATCAAGTTGTGATAACAGCACAGGTTTTCTTCCATGAACTGTAGCCCTTTGGTGAAGCTGGAGGAAGGTTGCACAAGTCTGGTAATAGAATCAGCAGAAATAGAGCAAGGTCTTTTTTCATTATCTGTTAGGGAAATAAGAATAGTGTGTCTTGGTTCTGCCCAGGATGGGGTTAATTTTTTACAGGACCTGGGGAGAGGCGTGGCTAGGACCCAGAGGTTATTCTGTAGCACCTGATGCCGTTTTCCAGGGATACATGAAGGGCTCTCTTCTAGTCAGCATAATTTGGCAAAGGGAGAAGTTGGATATTTTCGGGAGGTTCCTGTGTGAACCATTTGCCTCTTACTTGTACTCTTTGTCATTAGTATTGCTGCTGTTACTGTTAGTTTTCTTATCTCATTGCTTTTTCTAGTATTTTTTTTTATCTCTCTTATCTTTACTTTTTGTGCCTCCATTCTCCTCTCCATCCCACCGTGGGAGAGGTGGGCAGTTAGCAAGCAGAATCATTTCTAGTGGTTTCAGTGGGAACACTAAGTTGGGGAATACCATTCCTAAACCACACCAGCCTTAGTGTTTATTCATGTTAACTAGCCCGTTGACATCCACTTTCAAATACTAAATGTGATGAAAAGCAAGAATTTTAAACTTGTAGCAGATAGCTGGTTCATGATGTGAAATATTTGAGGCTCTCGAATTTGTTCTACTGAGGGCTATACAAGAGAAATTACTGATAATAGTACTCTGGACAGAGGAACACTGTCTAGTTCAAATGCAGACAATTTGTACAGTTTTAGGGATATATTAATTCAACCTGTTCATTTAAAAAATGTATCCAGCAGACTTACTTATGGAAATATAAAACAATTTACAAAACACTTTATAACACTTATCTCTGCCTGAAGCTCAGTTTGAGATTCTAAAAGCTTTGACAATTTTTGAACTTTATGTAAAACAGTATCCTTCAATACCTTATATATTTTAATAAGTCATGTTTCCATCAATTTTCAAAGATTAAAGACCCAGCTGGAGGTTTATCCATATATTAATAAAGCCCCTGGAAAATTATATTACTAGATAGTTTTACTTAAAAACATGTTATCATTTTAGAGATCACACTGTTTTTAAAATGTCATTTTCCAGCTGTTGGAAAATCCAGGAAGCTACTGCACTAATTAGCTTATTTTAAAATAAAATTTAGTCCTTATTATGTCCTTGCTTTCTCCTGAGACTTTCATCTGCAGTTCAACTAAATAAAAAATATCTTGGTTATAAACAGACTAGTCAATTGTAATGAACTCAGACATTTATAGTTTTTCTCCCTCATTCCTGGTCATATGAAACACGATTTTCATTCTTTTTTCCAAAAGTATGTAAAGCCTGAACAACTCTTCCCACTAAACAAAAGAAGAAGACAGCTGCAGCTCAACCTGTGGGATATAGGGCCCATGGTTGTGTTAGCTGCTACTGCTAGCCTGTATAATTGGCATGGACAAGTTTCACAGCCTTATGAGACTTCCTTCATTGATGAAAAGCAGGAGAAATTAATACTTTCTCATGAATAAAGCAAGTTAAAAAATAACAATATAATGAAACTTAGATTATTACTGGACTATTAAAGACAGCAGAGGATGAGACTGAAGGGTTTTTCTCACACTTGTCCCTTTGACTGTACACAAAATTTTGCAAATAAAACAAGGGTTTTGTTTGCTCTGCTGTACTGGAAGATGCAATCTTCCTTGTTTATAGCTAAATTCAGTAAACTTCGACATTACTGATTTTGTTTTTTCTTTTCTTTTAGATGACAGTAAACAGAATGCCCATTTTCTTGCTTTTTTAGTATTATGTCTGTAAGTAGATGCATCTGTTGGGTTCATCCAGTGATGTTGACAGAGCTCTCCTATTCATTGAAAGGCTACTCTCCATCAAGTTTGAGGAGATTTTTCATTGACAGAATTCTCAAATGACTAAAAAATGACAAATGTAAGAGAAGGATCTTGAAAACCACAGGCCAGGCAGCCTCAGTTTAGTCTTTCATCCTTAGGAAAATCAAGAAATAAGTCTTCACAGAAGGCATCTTCAATCACAAAAGGACAAGAAGGTGATTGGGAACAGCTGGGCTGAATTCACTAATGGGAACAGCTGGGCTGAATTCACTAATGGGAACAGCTGGGCTGAATTCACTAAGGACTTACAGCATTACATCTACCTGGTTTAAAAGTGAATCAACTACAGCTTTATGGGAAAAAAAAAAAAAAAAGAGAAAAGCGTGTTGTTTACAATGACTTTACCAAAGGTCTCAGTACAATATTATGTAAATTATTCCAAAGAGATACACTCTTTGAAGTGAGCAAAGAAACAGGGATGACTTTTTGAGCGTAAAGAGTAGCATAGTTGGCAGTTGTTTGTGAGTGATATTGCTCAAGGTTTCAAAATGAGAACATCTTCTTCAGTGACCTTTATAGGAATGTTATCTCATCAAGCTGATGACAGTTTCTGGGAGAGAGGAAGCTTTGCTAACACAAGAAATAAAAGCAACTTATCTGCAATAAATTGGAGGAAAGGGCTAACAACAAATCCATAAAGTTTGTGATCAGAGTAAAATTATGAACCTAGGAGCTTGTGAGCTGGTACAGGTTGGGGAAGTTATTATTTCTGTCTATTAGACCTTAACAAGATTTCTCCTGGAATACTCGTGTCCAGTTTTGGACTTACTAAGGCAGATAAATTAGAGTGAGATCAGTAAAGGGACATAGGGTAGATTGTGAGTCTGGGGCAGATGACAATTTAGAGAGATTATGGAAACTGAGTTTGCCAGGCTGCAAAGCAAGCTAATTACTGCCTTCCTCTACCCAAAGCTGGGTCAGCTAGAGCTTAGAAGAAGATGGAGCTGTATTCTTCTCACGGCTACACAACAAAAGGGCCAGAGCCGACACACACTTTACAGCAGGGGTTATTCTGACTGTATTTTAGGAAAATGTGGACAATGAAAGTAGTTATGTGTAAGCTGTGCGGAGAGACTACCTCATCTTCATCCATGGAAACCTCCAAAACTTGGTATGACACAGCCATAAGCAGCTTGATAGAACTGTGATATTAACCTTGTGTTTGAGACAGCTCAGCTGACCTCCAGAGGCCCATATCCACCTAAATTTTTCTGTGGTGTTATTGAATCAGTGGTAATATAAACCATTATTCTACCTACAAAGTGTGATCAGTGATTTGCTCCTAATGATCCATATCAAAGGCAGCTGATCACTATAGATAGGATCTGTTCCAGAAACGGGGAAAGGGTACATCAAGAAATCTAATATACATAAAAGTCTGGGGAGTAATTAGTGCAGATTTGGACTTGTTCTCACTTTCTGTTAGAATAAAGTGGATCCACTGTGAGTCATGAAATACTGTCAGGTTCAGTTCTCTCCAAAATACCTGAAATCAGGTAAACTATCTTTTGCTTGTTATTACTGTAACCAATATTTACCAAGATTTTCACAGCAGTCTTTTCCTGATGTACACTTTACTAATATCTACATAAATCAGGGGGAATTATATAGTATATCTGCACTAATTTTTGACAAACAACTATCTTTTGATAGACTTCTCAGATAATGAAGCTTCTAGATAGACTTTTTTTTTAAGTACTCGAAAAAATAAGTACTTTTTTTACAGTGTCTTTCTTTTTCACAGAATCACAGAATATGCTGAGTTGGAAGGGACCCCCATGACAGCAAGTCCAATGCAGGTACTTGATTATTAGATTACATTCTACCTTGATGCACTTTCCCAACAGAAATGACTGGGTGTAATGTGAATACACTTTTGATTATAGTTATAAAGACTTTTGATTATAGTTCTAAACTGTAAACTTGCTCCCACAGTATGACATGCCTTTCATACTGGGAACTTCAACCTTAAAACCTTATGTCTTCATTTCATAATGATTAATAAAAAATGCTGTATTTATAAGGTGAGAAAGAGAGTGTTTTAAGTTTCAGTGTTCAGGGAATAAACAAGTAGGAAATTTCTGACGATAATGAAGCAGCTCACCAAATCAAGACACTGTATATGACAAAGAAGTTGCAACCTCTAAAGTCATTAAGTGTTATTTCTTGCTGTTTGAGATTGAGATGAGAAACCCAAGCTGAAATAAACTAATGGGCTTTGAAAGTTTCTCTGGAGGCTTAATAAACTCAAGGAGAGGAAAGGACATTTCAAAATTTTTATAGCTCAATAGTAAAGTTTATATGTCATACAGTTACTCTTTAACCAGAAAGCTCAATAAAGAGTCCCAATGCACAGTAGAATTGTAATTCTATTATATAGATAACCTTAAATAATACATTGTTCCAATGATAAATGGGTACTTCATCAGACTAGTCATTCTAGAGAAGCCCCCATGAAGAAAAAGGATGTTACAGAATACCTACCTGAATTGTGTCTTATAGGAGGATTGTGATCACATCCCAGTTACTCAGCTGGGTATTCCTCGAGGAATAAAGGATTCATTCAGCCTGTATTACCTAGTATACCAAAGGTCTAGACAGAGCTCAGAATGCTCCTCATGTCTAGGGTTAGGGCACAGGATATTTGCAAAAGAGGCTGCTAACAATTTCTTTTCATTCTATGTAATTTTGACATTATGTCCCCACAGCTCACAAAAACTTGATCAATACTTAATCACCAGTATAGACATCTTTTCCCAATCCTTCATCTGCTGTGAGTTTCCAGGGTCCCAGACAAGTACCAGACCCTGTAAAAAAGTCTAGGGTGGATCTAGGGTACATTCTACTTTTTTTTTTTTTTTTTTTCCCCTTGAACATTTCCAATTTTGGAGTTTTCTGTAAGTCTCTGAATGTAAGAGTGAGGGTTGTCTAACCCAAGAACAAAAAAAAAGGAAGGCTTATTGCAGCACAGAACCTGCAGGGTCTTTTCATGGTTGGATCTTTTGCTCTTCAAAATCTATTTAATCACTATGGAAAAGCATTCTGTTTGGTTTCAGAGGATTTTTAAATAACGCTGATAAAGATGAAAGTGTTCAGATGGCTTTCTGCATTCACTGTAGCTAGTTTCTCATGATGGTGCACATTCTTTTAGGCAGCATTCAGATGACACACTTTATCTGAAATGTTGTTTGGTTCTGCCATTAGCAGATGGACATACAGATACAAGTGATATTTTCTCTGCTCACGTATTTGTCAAGATGGATGCTTTCTCTCGACATCTTTTGCTGCTTTCACCCTTATCATGATGGCAGTGCCTATTATTCCTCCTATTTATTACAACAGAAAATATTTGTTGTAGATTTTTAATTCTTGGCAACATTTGCTCTTGCCCCTCTCATGGTAATAGTGTACTAGCTTTATTATTCTGTTATCTGCTTCCACTACAGTTGCAGCATTTAGTCTTTCCTCTTCTATTCTTTTAGCACATTTGATAGTAATTACCATCAAAGAAGTTCTACAAAGAAGTAGAAGGTAGTTGCCTTCTACTGCTACTCTTTCCTATGTTTTCATCAATCTGATCTCATCTTTTTCTGAAACAAAACATACTTGCAGAAAGTCTGGAGAGTGAAAAAGAGGTGGGATATTTCCACAGAATCACAGAATTAACAAGGTTGGAAAAGACTATTGAGATCATTAAGTCTTCATCCAATCTCTTCTTAAACACATCTAGGGATGGATTTTTCCACACTTCACCCTGCTTCCTAATTTGAGCATCCTGTTTCTAGAACAAAAATGATACTGTTTTTTAAGTGGAAAAAAAAATTAAAAAAACCCAACAAAAACAATCAAAAACAAAACAAGTAGGGACAAGCCCAGACCCCTTTGGTTTAGTTTAGACTGATATTTGTAACTTCAGCTTTTACTTCCAAATATCTCAAAATTATTTTCTGATGAAAATTGAGGGATTTAAGATTTTTTGAAAAAGTTATTTCTTACAGTCCATCCAAAATTATGCAGAAACATTTCAATAAACTTCTGTTTTATTTATATATCATTTTCTCTGCTGCTATAATTGTTTCTTAGTTTTAATTGCATCACCCAACAAAATTATGAAATTGACTGGTCATATATGACAACAAAATTGACCCATGGTATTCAACTGGAATAAAGAAATAAAGTAAAATTCTATTTCTGTTTATTATTTATCCCAGAAAAACTCTATGGGACTAATTGGGTTGAAAGATTTGTATAAGAACAAGAACTGATCGACTATATATAATTTTATTTTGCAGCCTTTCCCTAAACATCTGTCATTATGCTGGGGAATGTGAATTAGCTGAGAAGAGCAACTTGAAGGGTTGTTGTCTGTTACAGAGCTATTTAGCCTTCCTATTTTATATCACAAGGAAAAGAAAAATGCTAGAAAAGAATTCCTTATAAAGATCTGTGTCATAGATTTGTGTCAGAGTTCTTTGTCCATGCTAAAACAGTTCTTTAAAAATGTAACATATATTAAATAGGTTTACAAACGCTAAATTTTACTTATAATGTGATTTCTCCAGAAAGTTAATTGAATCTAAGACGTGCCAGACACTATTAAATATAGGCAAGAAGAAACATTGAGGATTTTCAAGCGGAAATCAGCCTGAACTTTCAGTGAATACAGTCTACAAATGCAGACATTTTAACTTGCAATATAAAAAGAAAAATAATAATAATTAAAAAAAACAAAACAAGAAAAAATGCTTTGATGTTCACTTAAATATTTTACAGACACTCATTTCATTAAACTTAACATATGAAAACAATATTTTTGTCTTTTTCTTAGAAAATCCTAGGAAAAATCACTTGAGTTAATAATTGATATAATTAAAAAACTAATGCTAAGACAAAATCCAAACTTATTAATTCCTACAGAATTCTCTGAATCTTGTAGGTCTATAAAATAATAAATATGGCTAGATATAAGATAAGACATGTCTAAGCCAGAAAGAGACATCATCACTTTTACATTATTTGAGTTTGTATGGCTGGATTCTGCATAGTTTTGATACCCTATAGTCAAAATACATATTTTACAGAAGGAAGTATTTACCATATGCAAAATTTTAATGTTTAAAACAATACATAGTTTAAAAAAAGGAATATTACAGGAAACAGTACAATTCAATTTGTGTAGTCTGTATTCCTCCTGGAATAATATTTTGCAGTAGAGCCTTATTACCCTGTGTTATACCCTAGGCATCAACTAAATTCATAGTATGTAAATCTTAGAAGACCTACCCTGTGGGTTATTTTCTCCGCTGTAACTGGAAAGAGTCTCTGGGAGTTAAAAAGTCTCTAGTTTATCTGAAAATGTCAGGTCTATTTTTTGTAAGGTCTGAAAGAAAAGATATTATTGTAAGGTGAGAAGTATTGTAAACCCCTAAACACAGATGAAAGTGATTGAACAACACTTGAAAGTGTTTTTCTAGCTTTCAATTTACAAAAATCTCATTACTATTTTCCCTTTATTTTCAGTTTTGATGTGATGTTAGCAAAACATGACTCATTTTGCAAGGACCAGTTTAACAGTAGTACTACCTCCCATCTAACAGAAAGAAATTGCTCTCATTCCTCAATATAGAGACTGGAAAACTAACCTTACCATGTTCATTAAACAATTTTATGAAAACCATAGTAAGAAGGTACCTAAAGACAGGAAAAAATGTTTTCTTTTAGTTTAATTGGATACATATCTACATAAAGCCAAGAGCAAAAGACTATCTTGCTGTTGAAAGACGAAATCAAAGGGCTAGTCTAATTACTGAAACAAATATTTCACACGATTTTAATGTCTATTAGCAACATGGCATTACTAATCTAGTGATGAAGAAAAGAAATACAAGAGCCGCTAACCTTGGCTGTCATCATTTGTGACCCAATTAGATGCATTCCTGCCCTTGCCTATATCCTTGAATTCTGACTGAATGGTTCAGCTAGTTCTATGCTTACACAGCTATTTCCAGCAGGTTACTCAATGATACATGAGCCTGGAGGAGGCACAGGAGGAAAAGCGGCTATACATTTTGAATCTGACCTCATATAAAGTAAAAGTCTCTTCCAGGCAGAAAAAAAAAAAAAAAAACAAACACAAAAAACCCCCACAAAACAAACAAACAAAAAACCCCAAACACCAAACAAAAAAAGTTGAAGTGTATCTACTTAGTACAAGAATCCCAGTTAAAATATAGAAACCATGATGGTCTTCAGAGCTACATATATACAACAAGTCATTGTCCAAGGACTTCTTCTCAGAGCTAACTGTGATGCAAAGGAACTTTCATAGATTTGTGAATATCAGGGACTTTTGAACCCAGTCAGACTATACTTTTGGTATTTATAATGACTGTAAAATTCTACCAAGTTTTCTCTAGAATACTTGGACACCTGGGATTATCTTTGACCTAACCTAAGAGACTTTAATCTAGTGATATCATGAGACTTAATTCTGTTAATATTGCTGTTTAGATCCTGTAAAAGGTGACTGTCACAAATATTAAGTGATCCTGTCACTAAATGATGAGGATGATTTTGAATCTGAGCCTCAACATTTTGTTTGTGTAGAATCACAGAGAAGATTTCTTGTTAAATCATTCCCTTCTCTGTAGTGGACAAGAACTACAGGTTCTTGAGAGGATACTACTCTGCAATATACTGTTTTATCAGTAAAATATAAACGTGAAATATTTATTCTCTGTGCAAGCCTCAACATGTTTTGTAGAAGTACCTTATCCACAGTATTACATTGTGGAGTTTACCCTGGTACTGACTGATAGCAGCTAGTAATCATTGCAGATTATTGTCAGTATGTAATTTAGTGTTTATTATTCAAAAAGCCAGTGTAGTCTAGACAGTGAAAAAATAAGGAGAGCATGAGTGATCATTAATCGCTTCTGCTCTGACACCTGAAAAAACTTTATGTGTGCAATTAGCCTTATTACTGTTGCATGGCAGTAGTTTGAAATGCACTGCCTGTTCCAACATCTGGGAACTGGAAACCTATAGCTAATAGTTCATAAATTAAAAAAAACCACAACAGCACAGAACTGAACACTCATGGTTTTCCAAGCAATCACACGGATCAAGATAAAGATGAATAATCTCAACCAGGTTTGCATGACCTCTAATATGCCTCATTACAACTTGTAAGGATGCAAGTTAACCGAAAGATACTGAAAAAATTGCTACCGAAGAACAACTGGACTAAATTAACCTTTAGTTCATTAAAAATTATAGTCATTTGAGTACTCTTGTTTTAAAGTAAAAGAAGCTATGACAAGATTCTCTTTCGGGGGGACATATGTAAAACTTTGAGAAATTTCACATGCTTATTTTCTGATCACTTCCAGATGAAAACAATTTTAAAACTTTAATTTTCCCTTTGAAAAGCAAAAACATTATATCCAAACCATTGACAAGTTCATAAAAAAGCAGGCTCCAGGCTTTTCACAAATTTTCTTTTATAATACACTAGAGTCGGTTCACAGGACAGTGCAAATATTCGAAGTTTGCTGTCGAGGAGCAAGCCTATATTCTGTTCCCAATGCTTCTTCCCTTCAAAATCTGATTTCCTTAACCTCACTGCTACAGACCCTGTTATCTTTCTTAAATAATTGAAGTTAATTGATTGCTACTTCTGCTTACAATGAAGATGATTTTCTGAATTCATTATATTGTTGGAAAGAACAGCTTTTAACTGAAGTAATGTACCTTTATCCTACATGACTAGCAGCCCCTTAAAGTACACAAGAGTTTCTAAATGTGAAGGTTATGCATTAATTTACTGTCCTTTTAAGCAAATGTGCTGTTTTGCTTCATAGGTGCACAGCAGGGAGAATGCTGACTGGCATTCATTGCCTTAACATCACAGGGACTTGCTTGCATCAAGAAAGAGATGGAAGTAAAGGCTTCCAAAAAGGTCAAATCCAACATACAGAGTGCTGTAACACTATCATCAAGCTAATTTCTAGCATATCAATGGGAGATAAAGTGAATGTCATTCTCATGTCCCCCTCCATCTTCTCCTCTGATCATTAAGCCCAGAATCGCTTTTACACCCAGATTGCATCCTGAATCAGAGCAACAGCTCATTTGACCATAGACCAGGGTCAAATCATGTTACTGCCTGAAGGGCTTTTCTAAAATTTTCTAAATGATGGATAGAAGAATAATATTAGAGCAAGTGTTCAATGTATCCTCTTTACTTTTTATGTGATCTGAATCACCTGAACTACTCAGATGTGTTAGCAAACTACTGAGTCCTGAACATTTATTTAAGTGGAGGTCACCTCTTTAAGCTCTGTGTACAAAATATGCTTTGTCAGACACGTCAATAATCCAAATCCCTAAGTTTCAGTAAGGTTAGGTTTATTTCAAATAAAAGAATGAAAAAACAAAAATTGATTTTTCTGGACATTAGCATTAAATGGCAGCAAAAGAACAAACTTTGTTTGAAGTTTGTGTGAATAACAATTACAGAACCAGCATCAATTTTAATCTGTTTTTAAGCCCTTTTACATGGAAAATGAATTTATAACAAGCTGTTGAGTCCCACAGGATACAATTATTGCTTTCTCTACAGTTTTTGATATTTTCTCACCCTTCATTGCCTTCCATATATAATATAATACAAAGCTCCTAATAAATTACAGAAAGTGTAATTCTATGAAAGAATATATTAAGTGGTGCATCTTACATAAATATGAAAGGAAAACATTTTTGTTTAAAAATTGTCTTCTTGTTTTAGAAAAAGAACAAAGCATAGTCCTGACAATTAATGAAAGTGTCGCCTCAAAGTACAAACTCCTTTTAGCTATCCAAATGGACACTGAGATCAAAAGGTGAGTTGCATGCATTATAGGCAGATGTTGAGTCAGCAGCTCTCATTTAATCTAACAAAGATGTATTTATGATCATGAGATGAAAAGACCATTTTGCACATGATTACAATGAGTGGTGGTGAAGAGTTCTTCTCATAAATAAGGACTTCTCCTCAGGCTGCATGGCAAACAGCTGGACCTGTACAAAAACAATTATTAAAACCTTTCCAAGATGTTTGAACACTACTCAGAATAAAATTTTCTGTAGATACTCTCTTTTGCTCCTTGTTTTCTGTTTAATTAGCTCTACTGAGATGTGGAGGTCATTAAGACAGGCAGAGCACAATGCTAATATATCGTCCTGTGATATGAGGGCATATCATTGAGGAAATAAAGGTTCCCTTTTCTCTCTAAAACTGAATTCAGTGAGGTATTCTTGTTCCACCGTGAATTATAACTAGAGAAAACCAAAGAAAGTAATGTGCTCAGAAGAGTTAATCCTTTTGGCAGAGGGAGAAGCAATGGCCTTTTCCTTAAATCCAAAAAGACATTTAAAGGGGAAAAAGGTGACTCTGCAGTTAATTTCATTGAAAGACCGTGGGAGGTTTTTTTACTTTCATTTTAGTTGAAAATGCTGATTTACATACATTTGTTAAACTAGATGTTTATTTATCTATATATGGCAGCTGTAAGGAGCAGAGCAGGTCAAAGCCCCATTCTGCTAAGCACTATTTAAACTGATAGCAAATGACATTCCCCTCCCTGAAGTCATTAGAGTCTAAAATAAATGTTCATAGAATAACCTTCTAAATACAATTTATGTGCTACATAAAGCATTCTATTTTAAGAGAGACATATGGGAAGGAGAAGATTGCTAATAAGGTTACATCTACACACAAGGTTGCAAGAAGAGATGTATTTTCCCTGCTCATGCTCTCAGATGGATGTTAGCCAGCTCTGGCCTGGAATAACCAGTCTATGTCAGCATAATACTGTTACAGTGGGCAAAACAGTTTGTTTCTTAGCAGGTCTTGTTGACCCTAAAGCTGCCAGGTTTGTATCATGTAAAGACTAAAGAAGAGCCCTTCAGTGCATCAAAGAGGACTGAAATGGGAGCTCTTCATTTAACGGTAGATGGTAGTAAAAGGGTTGTCTCCCTACTGCTTTAATAGGAACCTTTCACAGAAATTTCAGAGAGTATTCTGAGTTGGAAGGGACTTGCAAGGATCATCCAGTCCAGCTCTTAGGTGAACGGCCCATATGGGGATCAAACACACGACCTTGGTGTCACTAGCACCATTTCTAAACTACTGAGCTAATCTCAAGACCCTGAACCCATTGCTGACCTTGCAACTGCATGCCCCAAAGCTGTATAGCCCTGTCTTCTTGGTTTTCTTTATTAGAAAGACAATATTTCTCTGCAAACAAGTGTTTGGAAAAGAATGTCAAAATAAGTCTTCTCTCCTTTGGCTTAATTGAGCGATATTTTCAGACTAAGACCTGCCCCTACTTTTAATATCTTTTAGTAGTACTAGATGCACACAGAGTGTTGCAAGTATGATAAATGTCAGAATAAACAAGTGTGGGATTGTGCAGCAACCAAACTTTTCTTTTTTAAAAAGAGATGTGAGAATGGATGTTGTTGGTCATTGAGGACAAGTTGTAGTGTCTGAGCTCTCCGTTACTGTTCATCCTCCACCACTGTTACAGAAAGAAAAAAAATATTATGGAGATACATAGAGAAATGAAATCTAAGCTATACTGAGCTATCTTTGCTTGGCTAAAAAATTACTTGAACAATCTAAGACCAAAGCTAATTCTAGCCTTGTAGTTTACTGAATCTGCATCCTTTTTAGACTAGGAACAAAAAAAACCCAACAAAACAAAACAAACAAAAAAAAGGAAGGACAGTAAAAAATTATAAAGGAATCATTCTGATAAAAGCATGGCATAGAATGATTAGACTTCTGTTCTGTCTCCTGAAAAGGGTCTAGAACATAGGATAATGGAACAACACACTGCTGACTCTTCTTGAGCCACTAATATAGCATTCAACTCCTGCATCCAGATCATGGAACAAAATAGTGAACAGCACAGGAGTGAGGATTGAGCTCTCAGGAACACCTCTGGTGACCATTCACCAGCCAGACACAGTCCATTCACTAAAACCCTCTCAGTCCTGTTGTCCAGCCTTTTCTTCACTCAGCACACCACAAACCCACTCAGCCCACAGTTGGGCAACTTATACAGAAGGATGCTGTGAGGGACGCTATCAAAAGATCATTGAAGGCCTTTAAAAAACACATCAGCTGCATTCCCTTCATCTACTGAGTGAGTGACCTTATCCTGCAGGGGATCAGATTGTTAAATGGACTTGCCCTTTGTGAAACTCATGTTGACTGTGCCTGATGATTGAGTTGTTCTTTAAATTCCTTTCAATGGTCCCAGCCTACCCTTCTCTTCCATAATATTTCCAGGTGCTGAGGTCAGACTCACAGATCTGTCAGTTCCTGAGTCTTTCCTCATACCTTTCTCGTAAACTTGAATAACATGGCCCAGCTTCCAGTCAGTGGGGAGTTCCCTAGACTTCTCAGACCTTTGATAGCTGATGGAGAGGAGCGCTGCCATAATGTCTCCCAGCTCTTTCGGTTATTGGGGTACATCACATCCAGACCCATGTACTCTGCTGATAGAGTTGCTCTCTGGTAAGTTCGATGTCCAAACGAATGGGAAGTCACTGTTTCCGTGCTCATGGTCCTCTGACTCAGAGGACTGTACAGTCCAATCTATCTATTCAACTTATCATCTAATTGAAAGTCTATCAGTATTATCAGAACCCGAGGAAAAAAAATGTAGTATCTCTGCTTCTCTCTAGACTTAAGTGGATGTAGGACAGTCTTGACTGAAAGGAGTAGGTGAAGCAGGAAAATAAAGAACAAACAGATGGATTGCGCATATCTTTCTCAGGTTTTTCCTCTACTGAATCAATTATCCTTGTCTGAAATTCTTCCTTTGGAAAAAGAAAAAACTCATTATTGCTTTGGGGAGTATATCTCTCTTTGCTATCATTTATCCATTTCCTTTCTTCTTAACTCTCATGGCATCTTTGAGTTGGAGGAGTCTTTGGAGCTGACTGTCAGCATTAACAATGAGTTGAAGTTGCCTTAGAGATATTTTACATCTGCCCAATGATGACAGACTGTTTCTTGTGACCCGAGTGTCCCTGTTCCCCTGAGGGCAAGTAAAGAGAGGTCTGGTAAGGATCCTATGAGTTATATATCAAAAACGAAGCACTTAATTCTGATTTAGCAGCAGACAAGCAGATGGTTACATTTCAGTTAGGTCAGCAGTACAAAGCTGAGCACTTAGGCATAAATAGTGACCTACACTGCCTGTCTGTGTCCGTGCTGGTCACTCTCCATATAAATTCCATCCAAAGTCATGGGGAAATATTACCAGTGAATTAGGTGAAATTTGCATCAGGTAGGCAACATAATTTGAATATATATTTTTCAGACATTGCCTTGCCCCATACACCTGCTAGGATAAATATTTAAACAAAAAAAACTGAGTTCACAAAATGCATAAAGAAAGAGAAGGCCCCATTAATTTTTACTGTTGTGTGGATTCACAGCTGAATTCAGTATGTCAGAGACAGTTGCAGGTACCTACGGTTTGCAGGTAGCTGCCTATTTTCTGCTGAGGCAAATATGGCTCTACTTAAAGGTTTATATTAACTGTGATTTTATTCTTCTAGGACTTAGCTAAGACAGGCAATAGATTTCCCTGTATTCCAAAAATTTGGAGTGAGACTTAGGCAAACATTTTGTGTGCACATAATAAACTTACTTTTTCTCATACATAAAATTATTGGGGATCTAGGGCCAGCAATTCCAGTTAGTCAAATGTCACAGGGTATATTCAGAATTAACAAAGACATGCTGTCTTTCAAAATTACATTGTGACTTAAACTTTGATATGGTTACAAGAGTAAAGAAGCTACAAAACCTTTTAGGCAATGCTAACTTTTTAATAATCCAGTCACTCTTTTTAGTCACAACAGACTCAACTTACCTTTGCATTTTTCTGTCTGCTAGAAAAATTCCTCTCAATCAATATGAATACTAAAACAGATTAAAGCTATAACATAAAGAACACAGCAAAGCATAGTTATTTAAAATGGCCACATTCAGTTTAAGTCACTCACAGCAACAATGTGAAATAAAGATATTTCAATTAAACTGTTGTGTATAATTTTCAATTCCAACATGGTACAGAAAAGAAAAAAACAACGAAGCAGAAAGGCAAATAATTACCTAGCTGCTTCAACCTCATCTTTAAAAAAAAAAAAAAGCAACCCAAAAACCCACCAAAAAATAACACACAAGCAAAAGCTTAACACTGATGCTTCATAGTAGCTATCTCCCTAAGCAAAGACAAATCAGCACCATAGACACAGAATAGAGAAAATTATGTGAGATTAACTGGCCTTCAATTCTTCGAAGTACTAGAATACATGGATACTAAAGATGACACATCTAACTTAGTGTACTTCTTGTGAGCATAGCCTCCAGGAAAATATCTACTTTGTTTTGCATGAGCACTGTCAAATAAATGAACCCTGAAATATCTTTAACAGAACCTCTGCATTTCAGGATATTTTCATGCTCCACATGAAAAAAAAAATTACTTCTTTTTTACTGTAGATTTCAAAAACATATGCATTAGTGGCTTCAAGAAAGCAGCCTTTAGTACCCTGCACTTAATATTTAGGCCCCTTATGTATCAACATTCTTTTGCTGGTTTGCTAATCTGTCACCTCTTGTTCAATTTTTGGTGCTTTCAGCTGTTTTTTGTATATGGAAATAGGCTTTTTTGAGGCCAGATACATAAGCTACGTAGATATACTTCTTGCTGGTGGTATGGTGTTACAAGTTTTATTTTTATAATACTTTTAATTTGTTAAGGAAGCTATGACAGTAGACTTGCCCTCAACATCAAGCAAAGAAAGACAAACTTTATTTTATGTGTCCAAAGAATGGATTCTGAAATCTCAGAATACACCTTTATTTTGTATAAAGCAGAGTCTGACATCTCTTCCTATGCACTCCAGGGCTTAATTTTGGCCTAAATTTTTTATGAACACAAGGTGAGAGAGTGCTTAAGATTGAGTTTATGAAGCGTTCTCAGTTACGTAAATCAAGCACACAAACAAATTATTTATTTAAGTTGACAATGCAGCATTGATTAAATGTCTTTTCTTTCAATTATTTGGAGTTGAGTATAAAGCAAACAAGCAATTTAAGGACATTTCCTGGTATCTTTGTTTTCTTTAGCTTTATGAAAATCTAAAATAATAACAGTAAATAATTAGTACTCTCCATGTTTTTCAAGGTTTATGCCACTGAACCCTGACTGTCCATTTGCAAGACAGATAAATATCATTATCTAAAATCTATGTTTTTCTCTATGCAATCAACTCTTTTGAGAAATAAAAGTTTACTAACAACACTCAGTATTTGTTTACTAACAAATACTCTCTTCATGATGAGAGTAAAAGGTACATGAGCACACTGAACTTACCAATTTTATTTTTACATGATTTATTTCAAGTCAGTGTAGAAAGAGTCTAATGAGAACACCACAGAGAAACAGCTGGGTTCCAACTACAATGCTACTGTCATTACATTACAACAGATTTTCTCTCCCAGTCTTTATCAAGCAGAATTGTAGCTACTTACTCATTTTTAAATTCTGAGAAAGAAAAATGAATATATATTTGCAAGTCAAATGCAGGTGAATATTTTAGGGACCATGTCTGTGATAAAAAAGCTTTTTTAACTTTCCTGCAATATATACATGCAATGAGAAAGTCATGTCCAGAAAGAAAACTTGTAATTTCCTTAAAATCATGCTGGCTTACATACTGTGAAAATAAAAGGTTTTGTGTTTCTCACCAGCTTACTTTTCTCCAGCTTCTTCTTGTTCTCTTTTTATGTGGAAATCATATTATAATCAATAGGCAATGACGTTTCCACTTTCATATTATACAGAATATATTTTAAGCCAACACTCAAAAGAGCTCACAACATATCAGGGTCTGTAAGTAATATCTTGATATCAAAACAGTGAATATGGGCTTGTAGTGGTTTGACTACTGTTTAGCATTCAGGGGGGTGGATTCAATAAAGTTGATGGAAAAACTGAATAGAATGGTCAGTAGGAGAACAGTTTTATTACAAGGGAATTAAATTAGAGAGGTAGGGTGATGACTAGTTGAAAGGGACAGGGGGAAAGGGTAGGAAAGGGTGTCTCTCCCTTCTCGTTCTCTGGAAGAACCTTTGGCCCTTCAGCCTCTCTGGAGAACACAAACACAGGTGAAAAACCAGCTCCCTCCCCTCCCTTGTCTGAATACTTGCTCCTGGGTTGAGAGGAATGGGTGAAATCCCGTCGGGGGCCTGCAGACGCTGGACACCGGAGCTGCGATGCTTTTCCTAGCAGCGGCGGCCGAGAGAGCGGGGCGGGGCCGTGCTTTGATTTTTTCTCCTTCTCCGTCGTTGCCTGAATGTCGTCACCTTCTTCCTGGTCCAGCTAGCTTCCCATTCATCCAGTCAGTCGGGCCCTGCCTCGCTTCCGGTGTTTTCTCGTTGAAGAACTCACGAGTTCAGTCGTTAGGCGCCATCTTTGTTCTCATGGCGGCTGGACCTCAGAGATGCCACAGCGCCAAGACAGTGTCAGGGCCAGCTCTCTATTGCTGTCCGTCAGCAGCCGTGGTGCTAAAATTCCCGGCCATGCTAGCGCAGTGCTGCAGGCCGCCACCCACCCTCTCCGGGGTGGGGGTGAAGCCGCCGCCCCAGAGGGACACCGGGGCATCCCCGCGGCTGTACCCCCAGGCCACCACTCTCCCCGGGAAGCCACCATGCCCATGCGGGAAGGGATGCTCCCCGGCCTCACACCTCGCAGGGAAGGGGGGACAGTGGGGAGGAACAGAGGCGCGGGGCTAGAAACCGCTGCCCAGCCCCGGCCTCAGGAACGGGGGTGCGGCCCCAGGAAACAAGCAGCTGTTGCTGCCTGGCCCCGGCCTCGGGGACACCGGGAATGGCACAGGTCCCGCTCTGTCCCATCCCCCCCCCGGTCCCGGCCAGGACAGCCCCCTCCCCGAAACAGCTTTTGAGGAAAAAAATGAATTTTAATCGGGTAAGTGGGGTTTCTGTCTTACAACCCCCTTCAAAAGCCTTGTTTTTCAAACGGCTACAGGGATAAAGTCTTACATCTGTTCTAGGAGTTTTAGAAGTGCCATAGAAAGCTACTGGGCTGACAGAGTCTCCTAAAGATTTGCTGTGGGACTACCCACCTGTCTTAGAAACTGTTCCAGGCTGTGGCCCTCTAAGCATCCACTGTACATATCTGGAAATGAGGATCAATAACCATCATTTGCCAATACTCCTTTTAAATAGGTCCTTGGGGGGAAAAAAATAAAATTAAAGAAATACGTTTTTCTGAAATAATGTAGCAACAATCCCTATTCATCTTGGTATTTTTGCTCTGCTACGTCCTCATGTCCCACCTGGACTCAAGTAGATTTGAAAACCAAGAGCTACATCCCAATGTTATACGCATTAATCTTGAAACAGAAGAGACTTCATTACTTCAGCTGTGATCTGAAAGTGAGGTAGAACTCCAGTTACATAGAGTTTTGGTCAAACTTAACAAATAGGATTTTTAGTAATTTGACCTTAACTCCATGAGGGAAGGAAATTTTTTACACTCACTCTTCCCTTCAGCTGTGATGTTTCAGCACTAGGAAAAATAAATTAGTATTTTTGCAATTCCCTTTACCCAGGCATTTAGACATGAAAAAAATTTACACTATTAGTTTTAAGTATTATGCAGATTAACATATTTTCCAATGATGTTGTAGAAACCTGATGCTGTTTTAACATCTGTCTTTCAATAAATTGTGTTCTGTGCACATAGATTTGTCTGGAGTTAATGCTGCAGATTTCACAATATTGTACCTCCTTCCTTTGCATGAATTCAGAGTTTATTCATCCCCTGACCTTTTCATTGATTCCCACCTAGATGTGCAACACCAGCACAGCGCATCCCTGCTGAAGGCTGTACAGTAACAGGGTGTTTCTCTCTTACAATGCAGAATTGTGTCTCAGTGACAGAAAGGAAATTAACATTACTGAGAAATGGTCAATCTATAACACCTGTAGCCAGTAGGATCCATAAGACATCCACATGAATCTAGTCCTAGTCCAGAGTTTTATCATTTTTGCTAAGGTCAAGCAGATTTTTCACTTCTTTTTGTGCTATCTAGGTAACAAAATTCCATTTTAATTTGTGTGATTAGTCCATGAAAATGAGACAATAGAATACTACTTGTTCCTTTGCTTTTTTTTTTTTTTTTGGTTTTATGTCATTGGCTATTAAGTTTCTTTCTTTTTCTTATTATCACTGAAAGACATGCTAGTTGAAAGTAAAACTTAACACTGAAAAGTTCCCAAACTATTAAAAGCCTGATTTCTTAGGTGTTATTGAGGGCATGCTTGCAAAGTAACAGGATTGCATACATGAAAATTCATCTGAAGACTTGTTACAGCACTACAAAAAAACAATCACCACACAATTTTTATTCCTAATGGATTTTCAAATTGACAAAAATGAGCACTCGTGTACTTGAGAGCTTACCTGGAAGTAATAGACCAGTATAAATTTTCATACTGTACTTACAAGATTCTGTTTCTTAAAACCAAGGAAAGATATGTGTATTGGTTTAGAGCTGTTTTCCTTCCATTTTGTCTTCTTAGGAATTGTTCTAAATACATTTCTCTGACTTTGTCCTTATTTAAAAAACTGCTTCTGGAAGAATGTTTTATCATAATATTATTACATACTTTTCCTGCTTCTTGTTATGAATTGTTTGAAAACTTTTTTTCTTTTGATACCTGAAACTATTTCTTTGAATGCTACTACTGCTGAAAGTCTCAGAAAGCTTTTTCTTTTTTGTCATTGGGCATGCTGGCCTGGGAAGTCATCTGACCCTTATCAGAAAGGAGGATAACCAACGGGACATTAAGACCTTGATCCAGAAGACATTTGAAAAGAAACCTAAGAACAATTTTTTCAGTTTAAAAGAAGGGTACTTATATGTACAATGGTGAGCAGAAGAACACACTTGAAATCTCTACAGAATGATGTCTGCTATCTACATCAAAAAAAAAAAAAAAGGTAACTTGTAATTTTAATAGAGCCTAACAAAAGACCAAGAAAACTGGTTTGATAATTCTCATTTTTCTCCTCCTCCCACAAAAAGATAGAAGGATTTGAAGCCTATGTAAGCACTACATCCCAGTTTCAACTTCTGATGACACCATGAAGTGACAATCCAAGAATATTTCTTGAGTTTTTACAGAATCGGTTTCATGGCATGACACCAGCTTTAATTAAAGTTCTCATAGCATTATAATAAGAACAATTTCCCTAACTTGAAATGTTACTAGGAGGTCCCTGCAGACGACTGTTTTGTTCAGTAGCAGGGGCATCTCTCCTGATCTTTCAGTGCAAGCACTAACCTATTGGTTGCTGATTGGTTTGATTGACTGTAATCATAAATCAGATCTGAAAATGCGACCCAGTTCAGTGAGATTTAAATGATATTCAGTAAAGAGAATGATAGATAGATGTAAGAGAAAGACAATAATTGTTTCCCAACAATGTTACAAAAGGACTTATAAACCATCAAGTTGATCATTCCTAAAGTGGTTTGCACAAAGCCCTCATGTGTCACATCTGCTCATTGCAACACAAATTGCCTATGTGGCTAATACTTTGCATTTTGATAACTTGCTAATTGAAGAATCTCTTCATCGTTTAAGGATATAAATTATATCTTGATGCTATATGCCTCGTTGGATAACAGGTGTTTGAAGGACAGTTGCTTAACAGAAACTCTCCCCTGATTCATACATAAGAAACCTTGCAATATTAATGCACTCAAATGCTAATAGTCTGTGAAAGTCCTTCATCTGCTAATCTGATAAATTGTTCATCAGCACGTAGTCATGATTTTAGTCTAAGCGTAAACTGAGCCAGCTTGTTGACTGCTTTGGCTCAGTATGTCTAATAATATAATTTCTTAGGCTTCAGGTTTCATGATCTGGCACTAATTGTTCTGAAATTGCTTCATTTTAATTGCTGGTATTTCTGTTTTAGTGTTAAATCAAACTGTATTTCCATTAATACAAACAGCAGCTGGGTGGAAGACAATGGAACATCTCACCTCAATTAGTTGAGAAAAATTAATCCAGAGAAAACTATGCAATTATAACTAAACAAATTTTATGAGGCAGTTTAATTTCATATATTGTTATATTATGCAAGTTGTGCCTGATTTAGTGGGCCAGCTAAGTTTTTATTATCAATCTTAAATACAAAAGAATAATAAAAAAATAGAATGAGATTCTACTTGCATGACTGATCTTGCAAACCAATTCCTCCATGACAGACTGAACAAAATATGTGAACAAACCCCATTGTTTAATAACAAAAGAACACTCAGTTAAGTCTGAATTCTGTGTTGTAGCCTGACTAAATGATGATTTTTCCCTGCAGGTATTGTGGAAGTGAAATCATGTTGCCTACCTCCCTTATAATGTTACTCCTGTAACAAAAAAAGGACAGTAAGATTTCAAACACAGAAAAGTCTTGGTTTTGACCTCTAGAGTAGAAAGTTGGAGCATCTGGCAGTGTCAAATACTTTACACAGTGTGAACTTCCCCTAGGGTTTCTATTTTAGCTATATTAGATTACTTCAATATCATTATTATGCTATTGCATATTATGTTTTATGCATTATAAATATTTACAATATATATTACAATTGGCTGAAAATTTTAGGCATTTTCTCATCTATCAGAAGTAAAGCTTTCTACGGCCTGTTGTTAATCAAACTAAGTGCATTACAGAAAGAAAAACAAACAACAAAAACAACAAAGAAATTCAGTGTGACCAACTTTTTAAACCTTTATAGAATGAAATGTTCAGGCTGTTTTTCCACTTTCTGCAATCACCTCAATGCTCTTACATTAAATTATTTCAAATAAGTTGTCACTGATGATTTATAACATCAAAATTAATTATTTGTAAAATGCATTTAAATTAAAATTAACAAAAGGTTGGGATGGTTCTCTTGTTACACATGAAAGTCACATTCGTATTTTAAACTAATATGAAATGAGAAATAAGAGTTCCACTAATGTTTACAAAGTACAAAACATGAATCCAGTGACAGGATCTTAGTGTTGCAAAGGTCATTGCAATCAATTAAATTTCATGTGCCAAGAAATCAAGAGAATCATTCTGGATGGAGGGGATATATAGGCCGTCCACACAGAAGGTAGAGTGACATTCCTGTTACACATCTAGTTTGCATTTCCTTTTTCATACAGCCTCTAGTTGCTCTGTTGTATTTCACACTTTTTTTTTGTTGGGGGTGGTTTTTCTTTGCATACAAGAAATGAGGGCTTATTTCTTTTGTGTAATAGTCTTCCATATTTCATCACATTTCAGATACATCCACCTGAGGCAGTACAGAGGTCTCCTGGAAACAGCATGCAGAAAAACTTCTACATTTCCATTTCCAGAGGTTCAGGGATTTTCTAGCAATTATGCTCCTCTTCATACCACATACCAGAGGGATATATGACAGGCGTTTAGTGTATTTTGATATAGAATTCATTGTTGGGTTTTGGATGTAGTCTACTGTCTTTGTGACGAGTAGGGAAATTATCCATGAGTCTAGCATATATAAATGTTGTTGGCTTAGTGTATAAATCAGTGTTGTTCTACTACTATAAATCATTAACTGAACATTAAGAGAATATAGATTAACTAATGTGTTAAAGAAATAATACAAGGGGGAAATTTCCCCATTTCAGATTTGTAAATATTATTCTCCTTTATCTTTTAGTGATTCAAAATGGAAGGCATGCACAGATTTATTTGTTCATTTTTTGTCAGTCAAAAATTCACGTAAAAAAACCGTTACCATGTTCCATTCTCTGTTTCTGTACTTTAAAAATTAATGTTCTATCACTTGATGGGCCAAGGGGATAAATCAGAAGTATTGATTCAACGCTATATATAAACAAATTCTTAAGCTCCACTTGGAAAGTGACTCCCTGTGTAGAGGAGAGCTAGCGAAATGTCAAATTTTAACGTGCACATGCTGTTGCCTTTCAGAAAAGGGGCAGGTGGGAGCTGTTTTGCTAAGAATAATAGAAGGATGAGGACCTGGAAGTCATATTTAATCAAAATTAATGTCAGCATATGCTTTTAGCAAACAGGACATCTAAAAGATGTCAATTCAAACTTCAGGTTTTTCTGTTTCATTTAGGGAAACACAAAGTGACTGCATATGAAGGTATAAGGAATTAGGCATAAGTTTGTGTTATGCATTGAACATACATACCAACCAAAAACATCTTAACCTCATGCAACACTTTACAAAAAAAGAGTCTGTCAGAATACTACGATAAAAAAGCAAGAAGAGTGTAGCTACAAATGCAATAAATATCTGTCAATACTACAGTGCTTAGTGATGCTATAATGCTTTGGTCTTTTAAAAATATTGATTTCAAAATTGAATTCATGAACAAAAAAATATTGAAGAGAATAAAAAAAGGGAGTAATTGGTGTCTTAATTATGGCAAGTGCCATTGCAGAGCTGAAACAATTATGTGTATTCTTAGCTTCCACAAAGGTAGGGTGTTTTGATGAGAGTGTTGCATTTGTCAATCACAATTAAGGACTTGAACAATTCATGAGCATCTACTTCATTTTTCAAGTTGGTGCATTGTTGTCATTGGGAAGGAAAACTTTAGTAACATATTCAACTTTATTATTCTCACCTGTTTATACACAAAATAGTGGAAAATTAAAAAGTCCAGTCTCAGTAATTTGCTCAGATTTCTAGTGTCAAATACAAATTTTCCCAATATTGCTGTGATTGTTTGGTCTGTGGTTCTATGGGAGTATTTGATGACTGATGTTAGAGTTTGCTTTCCTGAATTGGTGAAATAAAACCATGGGAAGGAATCGACAGTATTCAAAGGAGGCACTGAATTCTTCAAATTTAATTTCAGATATGTAAAATGGTATCACTTTTTTTTTTTTTTTTTTTTTAACTGTTTTGGTTTGGAGGTTAGTAGCAGATGCCCACTGTAAGATCCCTCTTGAAAATGACCCCTCTGATCTTGGCCCAAAGGCATAAAATAGGGCTTCAATAGTGACTCTAGTTTTCTTCTATACATTCAAGGTTCTTCTTAACATAGTGCAACTACTACTCTACTTCTTTCTTGCCTATCTTTAAAAAACAACTTATAACTATCCATCATGATCCTCTAGTCTTGTGAGTTTTCCCGTGTTTCAGTTATTCCCACAGTACAACTTTCTGACTGGATGTGATGCTCCTGTTCCTCTTGTGTTTTTCTCTACCATGTGTATTGATATACATACACTTGAAGTGATTGGTCTCACCCTGGAGGGTGCATTTGTTGAACCTCTGGTTGTCCTGGTCTGTTCTGCAGTTTGTTGAAATTTCATGAGTTGCCCATTTGAACCCTACATCCCAAGTCCTTCAGTTTATAGCCTGCCACACCAAGTTGATCAGTGTAATGACAAAGATTCCCTTGTCTTTACTAGACACATGGATGCCATCCCCCGTAACAGGCTAAAATCACGGGAGAATGTTCCGTTGACATCAAAACCAAAAACCCCACAACAGCCACCAAGCCAGAAGTTGATTTGCATTATATGTCTATTTCTGGCTGCACTCTCTCCTCTAACTCACAAAACAGGAGAAAAAAATAATTTGGACACCCACACTTCTCTCTTTCACTGCCAGGGCTCTCTGAAGCCTTCCCAGATCTGTCCAAATTCCAGCTTGGAGTGTCATTTCTGTTGACGTGAAAAAATAGCAAAGGATAGCACTCTGTGCTCTTAACAAGTTGTGGCACTTTCCCAGCAGCATCTTTGACCTTAGCACCCAGAATGCACCATACCTCTCATGATTCTCTGTTAGCCCAGCAGGTGTAGGCACCTTTTTGCCCCCTAACAGAGAGGCTTGACATTAATTTTTTTTTTTTTTTGCAGTGTCCACTATATGCTGCTATAGAGTTTCTTCTTGCAGACCTTGCTCGTGGACATCTACAGCTGTTAAGGTTGTATATCTATTTTTGTTTGTGAGGTATGAAGCAGAGTCCTGCTTTTGAGGTTTGTTTTTTTTTTGTTTTGAGGAGTTATGCCAAAGTATGCTTTGTCTACTTCCTTCACACCAAGAGAAAGTTGAAGAAGCCGGCAGAAGATAACCAAATTGTAGCATGCCTATACCAAGTGTTTCACAATTGATAACAGCATTCATTCATCATTTCTCTACCCAATACCTTCTTTTCCACCCTCTGCCCTAGAGTTCAATTAAAAGTTGTGATGGATACAGTATCCTCCAGAAATTTCATATGAGCAAATCCCACCAATACGTTGTTTGCACAATATTTCCCTGGCCACACATAGATTATCAGATTATAGTACTCTTACACTTCATGTCAGAAGCTAGCAACTGATGAAACATTGAGACACAGACAGGTCTTGAAGGCTTATAGGAGGTCCCTTTTCAGAGGACCTGGGCTCTTTAAGGAAGAGCATTTCTATCTTCATTAATTTCAGAGTCCTGATCATTGTCAAAAATACGATTTTAAATTCTAGATAAATTAATAACTTTGTTATTTCTGAATAACATCTCATGTTTTTCATCAATGCAATACTTGGATTTCCCTCAGAGCTTTCCACAGAATTTTTCTAAAGAGTGTGTATTCCATATTTCTCTGTTTTTCTCTGTTGGTCTTTTTTATGCCTCTTGTGGACAAATACCTGTCCAGGAGAGGATTTTCTCTCTGCAATGTCGAGCAGAGGCTTCCTCAGTTGCCCAGAGAATGAGTCATGGCTTCCAGAAGGGTGTGAATTTAAAGGTGTTTGTTTCCATCCAGCAGATTCTTTGCTAATTTTAAAGATTTCCTTGATTACAAAAGAGATCTACCTCTAGGTGTTAACCTTTCCTGTACCAGCTATTCTTG
Organism: Serilophus lunatus; assembly: GCA_013399895.1. Lineage (NCBI taxonomy): Eukaryota > Metazoa > Chordata > Aves > Passeriformes > Eurylaimidae > Serilophus > Serilophus lunatus. Next base: position 166,696 of record VXBA01000212.1, read on the forward strand.
GCTTTGATGACTGTTGATTCCAGCAGACATTGTGATGACCAACAGTGTAAGATTTCACACTCAATCAACCTTAATCTGAATGGTTAACCTGGAGCATCTTTTTTATGATCTAGGATTAGAGCATAAAAACTCTATGAGCTTTCTAGGACAAGAATGATCCTTCTGTTCATGCTGTATGTCAATCTTGTGTGCAGGACTTTGGGTCTGTGTGCCAGGTGTCATTGTAAGAGGCAGATTAAACGGATACGGGACTCACCAAGACACTTATCTGCCAAGTCATGTTTTAAAACGTATTTTCCCATACTTTCTTACTTGAGATTTCTGAGATACATATTCTAAATTTACCTTCAATTAGCTAAAACCTTAGGTTCTAAACCATAGGATAATAGTGTTTTTCCCGCAGTTTCTATGTTGTTACTCACTTTAATAGTTAGTTTTATTTCATAAAAATACTACTTGAAGATAAATTCTATTTCAGAGATTTCATGCTGTGTTCATTTTTCAGACTTCTAGCTCTATAGACTGACATTGTTAGAGCCATTTGAACATAAAGCTTTTATTTGAAATGATGCATCAAAAAAATTAATCTATTGTTATCCATTGTTCTTGTAAGTAATCATAATTTATCTAATCTTCATTTCAGATGCGGATGCCACATGAAATCCTATGGTTACCTTTCCAATTAATAACATTTTCCCCACAAGCCCTGAAATGTAGCATTTCACTATTCACTACTCAAAACTCTGAACTGTTTCAATTTCTCTCTAGAGCTGTATTGAAGACAGTTTAATCATTCTTCATGTAAATTATATTAATTATCATACATGAGATTTCTTCCCTATGATAATTTAAGCAATGATTCAAGTGTTAACATAAGCATGTATTTTAAATTAGGTAGCAGATCAATGAATAAAGCATTTATTTTATTTTATTTTTATTTCTGTTATTTTATGCAACTTTAATTCCCCTGTAGTGGTTTCTTATGCAAGTTTTCTCGTTCTTAATCTACTGAACTGTCATTTATGATTAATCTTAAATTAATTTTATTATATGCACCTCCTACTCATAATAGAAAAGCAGTATAGTATTTCACAGAACCATTGACAGTTTTACTCAGCTCTATGCATCTCTCAACAGAGTCCTCCCCTCTTTTTTAGTAGCAAGAAAAATTTAAAAAAGCTCTTTTCTAACTGGATTTTAATGTACATTAGAACCTTTTATGTTCTATCTGCTCCCTTAAAAACTCAAGCTCTTCTGAGCTGAGTGAGCAAACTACAGTGAACCCAAGTTTCATATTTGCAACATATAGGAAATAATAGCTAAAGTCATACCAGCAGTGAAGCAAAATGAGTTGAAAGGATGAGGGATGAAAAAGGTGATATGTGATACTTTGGTCTCACAGAACACATTTGGGCAGTGGCAACTCAGGGGCCTGAGAATCAAGGGCAGAAAACCTGATCTGCTTCTTGAAAGGTGAGGCAGCACCCCCCAGTATATGAGGTTCTCCTACCTCCAAGAAAGCCTATAGAACCCAAAAAAGCTGGTCTTGCTGTCCCTGGTGTTCAAGAGGATCAAATCATCCCATCTGCAGAGTAGATTTATATTCATTTCCCATCAAGGTATCATCTTTCTTTGAAAAAATTAACTTTAAAAAATAATTATTTTACTTCCTACATTTGGAATACTTTTTTCCAGTCTAAATAATGCTATATGCTAATACAATATGAAATACCCTGAAAAGAGAAGAAACATCTGTGAAAGTAACTTCTAGTATTTGCCTTTGTATATGAAGCCCTCTGATTAAAAGAAGCCAGGCACACACCACCTCAGGTAATTTCAGTTCTAAAAGCCAGAATCCACAAGTCAGTGATTTCTGTAATGAAAGAGTTTTAACATTTCTTATGGGAGTATCAGGAGGTTGAATGCTATTGAAGCAGAATGCACTTAGAATTTAAGAAAAATTACTGTCAAACGAATAATGGCTCCACAAGGCACACGTTATCTATTTCTGCAATTAGCAGAGAAATCCTGTTGTAAGACTCATTTAAAACATCAGTTTTGCTGCCACAGGAAAGCAGCAATGTGTGTTGCATTTGTCATCACCACTGTGCTGTAGTTAAAGGTCTGTCAAACCTACTGTTACAAGGTTTTATTTTGAGACTTGTGCAACTATGAGATGCAAATTTTCTCCAAAGTCTGCATTCCTAAGAAGGAATTTCTTCTTACAGAAAATGAGTCAGTCAAAGAAGATTTTTCTTTTTAATGTTTAAAAAAATATTAAAATCTTAAACTTAGATTGCAATAAATTAAGCAGATGTTCATAATCTTCATAGTGAAATATGAGACTTGCAAAACTGTCCTGCTCTGAGCTTTGTCCTGCACACTCAATGTATTGTTTCCCACTAGATCCCAGGCTATATACCTTAAGAGTCTGCTGGGAGGTCTTTCCGTAGAGAAATTTGAATAAAGGCTCAATGAGGCAATCAAGCCAGGATGCATCTCCCTAAAAACAGAGTAGTTCCAGAACTACCTCCATTCTGAGGTAGTGGTTAAAAAAAATATCTCTCTCTCTCTCTATATATATATATATAAATATACATCTGTAAAATTTCTGATTTCCAGGGTACCTGCCCTACCATGATAGTTTTAATCTAGAAATGGTAATTTCCAGCATGTATTCACAACATTTCCATGCTGACAATTCCAACACTCATTGTGCTATAAAAAATGTATCAGGTTTGAAAACCTTCTGCCTGAAACTCATCTATGTGTTCAAAACCAGAAAACTTTGAATGAATGGTGGAATATCTTGCTCTATTTTGTGTATATGTATTTAAAGACTTCTTGAATAAAAAGAGGCCTCTGTGACTTTTACCATAACCTGGGATACAGATGTTAGCTTTTGCAAACCCCACATTTTTTCTTTTGATAGTATTTACTATATGCCGGTAACACACATAGCTAATAGTACCAAACATTTTGCACTACCCAGGAACACTATCAAGACTATGATTTCCCCTATGAGAAAGTCCTGGTGTAAGTATAATAAATTAGTCTTAGTAATGAACAGAGAACAAAAAATAATAACAGTAGGTACTGTTTCCTTGCGGTCAGAGACAGGTGATTTCCTCTGAAGTAAATTGTCTCCATACTGTATTTCTTGTGTAATCTGTTTGTTTGTTTGTTTGTTTATCTTTAGTCTACACTCAGAAAATTACACACACTTCTGGTATCTTACTGTGTTGTTTGATTTGGTGCTAAATACTATACACATTATGAAGCACATTCACAAGGAGGAACGTATTTGTGAGAAGTATAGCTTGGGTATATGAGAGAGTGTGCAGCTGCATGGTTGTGCTGCATCCTCTTAGACATTAATGAGATGTGATGTGACTTTCCCTGGGAGAAAGTCTAACACAATGCAATGTTCCCATCCTATTAACTGGCATTACATAGTATTAGATTTTCATACAATGATGGTCACTGGTCTGGCATCTGCAAACATTCTTTCATATTAACTTCAATACAAATCAGATATACAGTAAGAAAGAAAACTGAAACATGACGTTTTGGCATACATTCTAGTGGAATTCTTATTTGCCCCATAGAATTAAAAACAAAATGTTTACTGTCATCACATTAGTTTCACTTAGAAACTCATGTTGGCAGGGTCCAAAATAATATTCAAATTTAAAATATTTTCTCACTTATTTTATGAAACAAATTTGTGTCACATCCTTGCTAGTGGAATTTGGCATGTTGCTATGGTAAAAGAAAGAGATAGTATAGCAGAAGAGGGATTTAGGCCTGAGGCAGCAGAGACACAATGTAAATTTAAGTGCTCTAACATGCTTAAAAGCTCATCTAGTGAAGACCTGGGAAGAGAAACAGAATAAGTAATCAAAATAACAATAACTGTCGTTTAACCGCTCCATCTCTGCAGGGATGATGAAACCTAAACATTCATAGTATGAATGTCCAGTTTCCAGCCTTGTTTATGTAGTCCTTATATGAAAAGACATTTAATACACTGACTGCAAAGTGAATCTGAGACATTTTGTTCCCTCCTCCTACCTTTGTGGATGGAAATCCTTGGTGTTTTGATAGTGTGCCAGTGAAGTGGAGCATGTGCAAGGCATAAATCTACATTCTCCAACATATCCTAAATATTGCCCTAAGGTGTACATTACCTTTTTTCATTCTTTCATGATACAGCTGGTATAAGACTGTGCACATAAGTGACAGATACTCAGTCTATTTAAACTCCAAGACCATAGTTATTTCTGTAGTCTCTATTCTTTCACTGCTGCATTTTGCTCTGGCATCCAGGAGCAAGTGAAATTTAGCTTCTGGAAGAATCCAGTGCAGAGGCTTTCCAGAGGACAGAGACCTCACAGCAATCCTTTGCCCTGAGTAAAATGCTGCTGGTGAAACCTGTGTATCAGCACATAAGACCCTGCATGCTTCACTTGTGCAGGTCACCCATCTGACATGAAAGCATTGTCAATATACACTGAATATGAGAGAATTTTTGACAAATTGACAAATCTTTACCAGACACAGCTGATTTGTGGAAATTTCTTGACAGTGTATAGTTGCAGAAGTCACTTTAACCTTGGAATTTTTTGTGAGTTAACAACAGTGGGTGTCTGTTTGTTCAGTTATGTTTTCTTATTGTGTATTTTTCCCTTACGTGATTATTTTTTAATACTCCTTTTCCCTGCCAGTAAGTTGTTATGTGTTTAGCTGCAGAGTCAGTCAAAAGAATAAATTGCTAGATTGACTATGTACTTATTTGAAAGATATTCAATTATTTTATCATTAAAGAAGGCAAAATTAACTGTTGTAACTAAAACATTCGTCAAAAATATGACTCTGAGCCTAGTTTTTCATTTGCATTAGGGTCACAGGCTTATCAGTAAAACAAGGTTACTGAAGTGTGAGCTTGAAGACATATGAAAGTGACACCTGTTCGTGTTACACCCCTCCAAGGCTTCTCACCCTGTTGCTCTGTGAAGCCTTTCCAGTCCAGCAGCTTCTAAGAGCCTTTTAAAATGTATTCTTCCTCGACAAATGCTTCTGTTTACAGTAGAGCTTTCAAGAGCTGACAGGTATGCCTTAGTGTACTGATTTATTTATTCTATTCACATGCAAAGCTGCACACAGCTTCTTGGTGCTGTCTCAGGTTGAGAAATAAAAGCACACTATAGCCAGTTAGTTACTGAAACTCAGCCTACATATCAGTCTCCATGTAAGATTCCTGCTAAGTGTGGAATAGGGCCTGAGTGATTTGTATACTGTTTTTACAAAAGCAGTAATCAACCTGGCTTTTAATGAACCCTGTTTCTTGCAAAATGAAGTTTCAGAACACATCCTCAAAACACTAGTTTTGGTAAAAAAATGAGTCGACTTGCTTGAATTCTGTGAAATCCATCGATAGTTTTGTAAAACACTTGCAAAATTAGCCAAGAAAACAACTTGTCTAAGAAAAGTTATAGAAAGAAGAATTTAAAATACTTATTTTTTTAATATCATCGCTGTCAATAAAACAGAATATCAATCTTTCCATTAAAAGCAGATAAAGTAAAGCCTGTGCTTTTCATCTTTAAAACCCTAAGATGGAATTTAAGTTCTCTCAAGGTCTTAGATGTAACTAGTTTACCTTTTGTTATAGACTTATCCTGTCATTACTTGTCTCCCTCTGTGTTTTAATTGTATGTTCAGAGCACTGTCTGATATTTATTCTGACTGACTCTGTTATAATAAAATTCTCAAATGTATGAGCAATCTTGACTGGCACATAAGCATAGAAATTTCAAAAGGTATTGACCATGTTTTAGTACTCACATTCTAGATATTTCAATCCACTCCACAAAAACAAAGAAATCCCAAACAACCACTATTATATCTCCTCAGGAAGGCTTCATACAGAACATTTGTGGGTAAAGTGAAATTCAAAGTCAGGATACCGTGTTTTGATTTTTTTTTTTCTTCCTTGTTGTCTTCCTTGTTAATGTTAAGAGGAACTTAAAACCTCTGCAAAAAGCCATTGATACCCCCTGCCAAGACACAAAGCAGTGCTCGTGAAAAGTAAAACTGCTTATTTTATTCTCCTTTCTTTCCCCACCCCATTTCACCCAGTAAAAGCAAGTGAAACGAAACGGGAGACAGAGAGACCAAGACACCTGGTGTAGCGAACAAAGAAAAGCAAGCAGAAAAACATCTGAAGGAAGAGATGATTAAAAAAATAACATGCCTCTCCTGAAATACCTTTGTCCAATTATTTTTACCAAGTGTGTTTAATATTTTAGATATGATTTTGTGCAGTAACCAGTGTAACAATAGACGCGTCGTTATTTTTTTGCACTGGTCATGGTTTTAGCTGTACTATATCTGACATACTAGGCATCCACCTTCAAGTAAATCTGTCGCTGCATTATGTCCTTGTAAGCAGAATGAGAGTGTGCCACATAAACCAGAGAACATAGGAAGGTTTACAATGGACTCTGTATTGATGTGGTGAGCTATGATAACTAAATCTCGTCTAAGTTAAAGTTCATCCAGTTCTTAAGTAGAATTGGTGGTATGTCAAAAAAACCCCTACTAAACCTATTTCCTTTCCCACTACCTCCAAAAGCAGAAAATCTGGAAAATAACTGTAGAATTTAATACTAACATGAAATGTTTTGTTTAACGTGGAACAAAATACAATAAGGGGTTTTGTAAGTAAGACGGAAGCATCTGTTTACTACTTTAATTCTTAATTACCTTTTAGTTGCATATGTATTTGCCATGATTTAGAGTAAAACAAATTCAGTGACTTTTTTTTTTTTTTTTTTCTTTTTTTTTTGTCTTCAGTCTTTTTCCCATGTTCCGTCTCCCATTTTGGGGGGGGGTGGGAGGTGTTGTGGCTTACAGCATAGTTGTGTAAGGGGTAAAAAAATGTTTCTTTATGTTGTAAAACTGGAGCTTGGGAAATCAACCTCCAGATGTTTTCTCTGTGTGTTTCCATGCAAGCTGGACAAGCATCCTCAGGGTGTACAGGCCATCTACTCTGCCGTTTTGCTTCTTCCTGCTGTATCTGCCTGTAATACTGAAGGGCAACTAGTCACGCTCAAGTTAGCAGTTATGTGTGCAAGATACTCACTGTATACTGTCCACTGAATTAATTTACAACTGCTGCAGCCCATAATGCATGCATTCTTTCTTAGCAGTGATTGGAAATGGAGGAAATACAATACCAGATATTTTTTATGTGTCCTGTTTTCCCAAAACCTGATCACAGCTTTTGTGATATAGTTCACCTTATCAAACATAGGCAAGTTTGATAGAGCTAATTCTGCTCTAGCTCAACAGCTCTTGCTTCAGTACTTGGTCATGGGCACAATGTCCCAGAGAGACTGATGTTTGATACACATGCTCAGGAATAGCTTAGTTTTTCTTGTTAGGGCAAAATGTTAGCCAGCCTTGTGGCTATTCGTAGTCACCACAAAATGAAAGACCGATCTTTGAGAATAACTAAAATTACTAACATGACGTTTTCAGCCTTCATTTTTTGAACATCCTGGTCTTTTTTATAACCTGTGATATATTTCCACCTGCCATTTCTTCTGCTTTTCTACCTTCCCTCCACTTTTCAAACAGTAAGCAAGATAATGAGCAGAAAATGCTACTAGCAAGCAATTTTGTACAAATGCTGGGTACAAACTTCCAAACACATTCATATCGTTCATATCCTTGAGATACAATGTTCTTCACACCCTGGACAGAGAAGTGCTGTGTAAAAGTAAACAACAGTGTAAGGCATGAGACCACAAGATATTCACAGAGAAGCAGTATCTCCCCCTAGCACACAATTCCTTCCTTTGTTTTCCAAAGGCAATCAATCACTTGTCAGTGAAGAACCTCCCACCTTTGCTGATTTTTTTCCTTTGCAGAATATGTTAGTTAAATCTTCTACTTTGACAGGCAAAGGAAAATCTCTGCCTGAAATGGTGTTCCCAATTGAAACTCAAATTTGTCATGCCCATTTAATCCTATAATGCTTATCTCCTTTACCACCTTTGGGGTGTACAGACTTTCACTATCATCAAAGTCACAAGCCCTCTCTCCTCTATTTCCCCATTATAATCCTATAAATAAACATTTGAAGAACAAAAAGGACTAGTCTCTGTATGGGTGGGGGAAGGGGTTCCTGGGTGATTTTTCAAAGGACACCACTAAGCTAATCACTTGCCTTGCAGATGTGTGCCCAACTTCTTCAGGCTGGGCAAATATTTCTTTCATTTATATGCTTTCATTTTGTGTTAGATTAACCCAAGGAAGTGATTTGACAGGCAGATTCAGATCCAAAATGGGTTTGTTTCATAGCTTGCAAACTCAAATTATTCCCAGGCTTTCCATATGTCAGCTGTTATAAACATAGATGGAGATAAGAGCAAATATCAGAGTTTTGATTGAGCTGGCATTGCAGCTCTGAGCACTGCTTCTTGAAATGTTCAAAAGTATCTTAGTAAAAAAACTCCACCATTTTCCTGAAGAAAAAAAAAATTGAAAGAAAATATTTAATGCCTTGCAGAGTTTCGAAAAAATCATAAAGACTTTCCTATATGATCACTTGCATGAAGCTGCTTTAGAGACAAAATGCTGATGAAGGATATTTAACAAATGTGAATCATAGGAAATTTGAAGAAGCAGTGTATGTTTTCAAACATTTCTGTGCGCTTCATTTTTCACATATGCTTCTTCCAAAATTCTGGTTCAGACTTAGTCATTTCATATAATATAAGGAGGTGCAATGTCTAAATGGATATGCTGTGAAATGTGTGTCTAAACCTAAATGCTAGTATCTAAAATGCTAGTGTCTAAAATGCTAGTATTTGGGAGATCATTTGTTTCTGTTCACAGGGAATATTGATATGTTTTTTACCAAAATTAACTTCTTTTCTGGTGCTGTAAACCTGGAATAAAACAGAAATTTTCATTCACTAAATTAAAAAAAATTAAAAACTCTCATCCACTTCTGTGATCTCTTGGTTAGATTCTATTTTTTTTTCTGAGAGACCAATCATTTGTCAAAGACAATCCTACACATACAGTTAAACTACTACAGAAAGCTGAATCATACTGTACCATTGTTAGACTGTAAAGAAGCAGATGTGAGATAAGAGATAAGATAATGGTGCCGGCTACTTCTTTAAAATGCCTGTTTGCATTAATTTGAAAAGTCTGTGTCTGGAAAGTCTTACTTGACAAGTAATAAAACTAACTAAATATTAACTGAGCTCTTCAGAGACTGCTTACTTCCACACAAACATATCCACACATGTAATCTCGGATTATTTGTGCCTGAGTCAAACTACAAGTTAGGAAGACCAGGGCTGTGCCTACACACTGTAATATCGGGTAACACTACATTACATTAATCTGCAGTAAATGTCAGGAAGAAGTGAAACTTAAAGCCTTGATTTCAAATACCTCCTGCCATTTTGTGTTTTCCTTTAGTGATATTAAAACTAAGCTGATCCCAGGAAGGGGGAGAAACAAGGCGCCCTTTATTTTACAATCTACTAGATTTTCAACCATGATCTTTCTTAACAAACCTAAGAGTTTGCTAATTAATGTTAATGAAGAAACTCATGTCACTCAGACTGAACAGAACTTCTTCATACACATTTTTCATCAACTAGATGGAAAGAAATTAAAGATGGTATAAGGTCTTAATTCAGTACTTTCCTACTGAAACCTAACAGGACATTCAAAAAAAGTCACTGATCTATGAAGTATAATGCATAAACTCCAAAGGGAAGCATTGAAGCTGTGAAAGTTTTCGGTGGTCCTGAGCATTCTTTAATCATTTTCAAATTGTCAAACAAAGAGGCATTACGTATTTTTGCTATGAAATTCTGTAGCAAATGTGCTGTTTTGTTTGGAGTTTTTTTCAGTTGAAATCTTTAGTACCCCATCAAAGGACGAAGTATTAGCAAATGCCAGAAACAATGTCACAGGTTTACTGCCTGATTAAGAATATTAATTATTCTTGGCTGCAATGTCAGTTTAAATACATATATATATATATATATAATGGTGGGACCAGATTTTCTGCTTACAAAATGTTTCTTCTCAATGAAGTTAAATTTATTTCAAATAAAGGTGACAATTCTGAATAGTCAAGGGGTATAATTAGTGACTTGTTTCAGGATTTATAGACAGAAGTGGATATATGCATAGGAAAGCTGAATTTGTATTCTTGCTCTAAACATTTCTGTCTTCAGCACTTATCTCCATTTGAATGACATTGAATTGGAACTTGGTATTTCACACCAGATGTGTGTGGTGGTTTCTTTATTTTGAAGGGAAATGATTGGGAGAGTTTTTGAAGAGGTTGTGTTTTTTCATTTAAGAAAGCAAAGTGGTGGGTAAAATTTTAGAATTATTGCAAACACAAGACTAAACAGAAAAGAACATTAGGCTTAAGAATTTCTTCATTCCTATAGAGTTTTAACATGATTTTTTACCCCCAGAATTTTGAAATGCTGTCATATGAAAAAGTTAAAATGTATAAAGTGGAAAAATTTAGTATCATGAACATTTAGATATCCTTAGCTAGCCTTGTGCTTTTCTAATTTCCAGCTCACTTTAGGGGAAATCAACAGCATCATAACAGACTCAAACTGCATCCCTGCAAAGCTAGAGGTGGCAGATTTTATTAGTGTCAACAGGACACCTTCATGTTGTGAAGTTCTTATAATAGCAGTGAAGTCCAAATGTTATTGAGAAACGGTAAATATTTCCATTTTGAGAGACAATTTTGCAATAGCTTGAGTATAAATCCTTAGGTGTTGTATCATAATTTTCATTTTTGTATGTTACCATTCCTAGATAGCCTGGTGATGTCATGTTCATGGTAAAGCATCTTCTGAACTGTCTTCTGGAAAACTTTTGTTGTTCTCAAACACAGTAAAATCAAAGCTGAGTCTTCAGCAGCAGCTGAAGAAAGCTGAATGGAGCACATAAAAATGTAAAGTCAGTATTTGTAGATGAGTGCTCTGCAAAGTGAATCCATCATGTTTCTTAAGGCACACCATGAAGAGAGCTTCCTTCCCATGTCCATACCATCTTCAAGCCTAGAAGGGTGATTCACATACTTTCCCATATTTCTAGTGCTTTCTTTCAAGAAGTGTTTGCTTTAGGGACTACAGGGTCCTCTCAGTCTTAACTTGCAGTCTTAACTTCAATGCCTCAAGTCATGGGCACTGATTCAGCGTCCTGGGCTGTGTACCACTACGGTCTCCATAATAGTGGACAAAAAAAGTGCTTGCCATCACCATTAATAATATTCATGAACATGTTCAGTTACATAGTTAAAATTCACAAGATTTTAATAGCATCCAAACAGGTAATTAAGCTTTACATTTTCAAATGCTTCTTTCAGTACACATGTTTCCCAGAAATGGGGGAGAGGACAGATGGAGAACTTAAACTCTGAGGTTGTTTGGAAGAAGTACAGTTCTATTTTTAACAGTGTAGCACATCATAATTTTTTGATAAAGGCAAGGCTGGACTTTCATGCTCAAGGGAGAGAGATATACCATTACTCAATATTGTTTTTGCCAAACCTAGGATTTAAGAGAAGTATATTGAACAACCTAAATTTGCGTATTTTTTGTTCTGAAATTTTTAATTTGAGTGTGGGCTTGATTTCCTTAATTTGGCTATTTCCAAAAATTATATTATTATTTAGTTGATTGAAAATCAAAATTTTAAAATTTTTATTTATTAAAGAACAGATCTTGCATTTTTTTTATCTGTGGAGAATTTTTTTGTCCCCGTTGCAGTAAACTGTGACAAAGAGACACACAATGAACACACAAAGTCAGGACCAAAGCACAGTCATTTTTCTGCCTTAGCCACACCTTGTAAAGATCTGTGCTCATTTTACACTCATTTTGTACTTCTTAAGCTGTTTCTGTTATAATTTAAAGGAGCACTACCTTGATGCACATGATTTGATCTATCAGTGATTTTTGTCTGCTATGTATAATCTCAAGTTTCCAAACACCCCCTCAGCAGCCATCATTTGCATGTGTTTAGTTTGCTCTCCAGCAATTCTAGTGAAGGAATAGTCTGGAGGAACATGAGTGTGACTATCTTCTTGCAAAAAATATTGCAAAACTCTCATCTTGACAAAGGATCCTTCGTTGCAATAATACAAAGGTCCTCTCATTGTTTCCTGAAGTAATCAGTGATGGTAATCTATTTTTTACTTTACTATGTTTGTGAATTCTCTGTTCTTTTTTCAAAGCATGTATTTTATAAGTTATTAATTCTTGTTACTGGTGAAATGATAATCTTTTGAATGTTTTACATTTTTGTTCCCAAAAGTTAATAATATGGTGTCTTAAACTAGCATTAATGAGCACTAATGATCAGAAGCCTATCCCAGTCCTTAAAACCTAGGATATATGAAAGTAAGCAAGTAGTCCTGCTTTACAAGCTTGTTCTCCAGAGACAAAGGGAAAAAAAGTATGGTGAGATTTACTGTTTCCAGAAGGTGTTTTTGAGTATTTTGGCAGATGGAAGTGGGTCAGGAAAGGTTTAGTTGTTAAATTAATTACAATGGCCAATTAGAAACAAGTTGACTACTTAAATAAATAAATAAATAAAGCCTGTCTGTCTCTCCAGTATACACTGAACAAAGAAAGGACACTCCAAACTCAAGGTCATCATTACATTACTACATCATGCAGTAATTAACGGTTCCACAAGCATCAGTGCCTCTTTCCTCGAAAGAGTGCAAAGAGTCCTATTTGGATTGGTTGGTCCTACATATGACATTTTTTATACTGAATTAGAAAAGGACTCTACGTCTTCCATTTAATTTGGGGAATAAAATGTCATTCTATGACCTATTTGCAGAAAGAACTTTAGACCCACTATAAACGTTAGTTTTCTAATACTTTTTAGTTTGAGATGTTAAAAATACAGATCTTTACATAAGTCGAATATTACAAACCATGTTAAAACTTGCTGTGATGTATTATGTATCATAAATTTTTGAGTTAAAAAATGGATCTTCAGATTAAGGTCTGACTGTGCATCCCAGCAATCCATCCCAACTCCTACCCCTGCCTAGAATATAAGCAATAAAAAAAGAGAGAGCATTCTACCTTAGTCAGCTTTTGCTGGAGAGATCATTTTGGGGTTTATTTTGATAAGAACTTTTCCAACTGGTTCATATTAACCTTCAGAACTGCTCTGAGATTTTGTATTTATTTGTATGAACCCAAGATCATTTGTTCACTGAATGAATTGACTGAAAGACAGCTTTACTGATGGGGTATAAGTCAAGATGTTACATGAAGGAATCTATTTCTCTGTTTTGCATTAGAGATACTCCACTGTATTCTCAGAAGTAAACAATCCTCACATGAGAATCAGGAAGGTAAGATTGAGCCACGACAGCAGTAGCTTTAAAAGCAAGCTCACTTTGCTGTGTTCTGCAGACTGTGCCAAGATCTACGTATTGGAAGTGACATTTTTATTTGTTTCTCACCTTCTTAGCCTTTTCCCCATACCTTGACCCTAATTCACGCATAGACACACAATCAGCAGGTGCAAAAGATTTTAAAGTCTGTTTGTATGCATTCTCTGAGGAACCTGCTGTACAAAGCACTTCACTTTTCTTACAGAGAAACGCACATAAAAAAATATAGTTTGTCTTCTGATCAAGCCATAGGATCATTCATGGAGCAAGCAAATATAAATATGTTGAAAAAAGTTGCAGGGCTTGTAGAAGCTGCATCTAGATGCAATGGAATAAGGAAGGTCCAAAATCTAGACTATGGAAGACAGATGGAGAGAAATATTTAAGGCTTCCCACCGCTTTTTCTGTAGACTCCCAGTTAGAAATAGCCTTTGAAGTTTCCTGTTTATGGTCAGAGGTCAAGACTAACAGATTTTATTTTGTTTTCTGTTAAAGACTTGTAGAATTCTATGCATTCATAGGAATTTGGTAATACATCAAAGCAAATAAAAATAAATGTGGTATTCTTTTTCTACAAGGACGATATAAATTTAGCCATATTCAAGTATTCCCTCATGTGGGCAGAAATTCACAGCATTGTAGAAACATGTCTGCTCTGAAAAGCAGGATTTCACTATTAATTGCGCTCTTGTCAGATCTCTTCAAAGAAATCACAATGAAGCTAGACTGAAAATTAATACATGCAGAAACAAATTTCATCTTTATGCATTAATCCCCATCAAAATCAGCTACATGTGGGCTTGGTCTGCAGGATTTCACACACAGAGTTATCCAGATCCAAAGCATAATGTTTTAGGAGATTCCAAAACGCCAACAGTATGAAATAAGCTACCAGCAACAACCGTATTCATAGTCCTCTGGAAAGCCCTCATAGAGCACAGTTGCACTGACACAAGCTATTCATAACCATCATTGTATGTGCTGCAGTTGTCAAGGGAATATGATGGCAAATCTTATAATCATCCAAGTCAGAGTAAAATAGTACAGCAATGTAAAATCACCTTTTTTGTCTTCTCCAGGGGTTATCGTCTCCCTGCAAACCATCTTTTTGAATCCCTACTGACTTCAAGAGAGCTGATATGAATTCTTTCAGCTGTATACAAATTGGTAGAGATGCCTCATACTTGAAATCTTCTAAATTTAGCAATATAGTTCACATACTTAGATAATTTTAAAAATCTTCATTATTTCTAATTTATTCCCTTCCCTACCTAGAATATAAGAAAGATTACTTCTAAAAAACCTGCTACCACAAAAAAAAAAAAGTATATTTGAGATAAGCTGATTACAGAAATTTTTTTTTCAGCACTGATTAACTGTGAGGAGAGTATTATGGGAAGTACATTAAAAGGCTTTTTTCATATTACAAAGCAGTTTCAAAAATATGAAGCAAGTTTTGGTTTATAACTAAAATTTATTGTATAAGCAGAATATTTAAAATTTAATACAATTTATTTAAAACAGTTTTCCCAGGCTTTGCTTGAAGAAAAATTTGGTTCTACCAAACTGACTTCTTTGCCTGTAAGGAGGAATCAACCCTAATATAAAATTAAATACATTTAATAAGTGACAATGCAACAACAAGAAAAACAAGGAAATAAAAATATACAATTTTCTTTCAGGCTCATCTTAAGTATTCAGTCACCACCAAAGAAGTGACAGGTAAAATGCTTTACTTCTCTAAGGATCTGCCTAACAAAGAAAATAAAAGCAGAATATCAACTGAAGAAAATTCCGTTCTCAGATAACTGTATTGAAAATACGAAGCCACTGATTAAAACAAATAAGCGCCATTGAATTTTATAAAAACTCAGAAGATATTAAAGTTTCTTTGGTTTTGATCAAAATAAAACATTTGACTAAATTGTTCTATTATTTCTGGTATTGTGGTTCACAGCTTCTGAAGGACTGACTATCATTTCTATCAGCATAATAAAAATAATGAATGGTTTTCAAGTTATTACTTGATATGTCAACAGATTTAAAGAACTTCTGCAATCTCACTTTGAAACTCAGAGACATATATAAAAATACTAATATAATGGGAAAAGTATCTTGGACTGTAAAGTGTCCAAAATCAGAGGTTTATTTTGTTAGTATGTGCTACAGCATATACAACTGGAAGGATATAAAGCCTTGTCTTTTACTGAAAGTGTTTAAAATATGTCTAGCTTTTTATATATTTATAGCTGCCAGTGAACTGGTAATGGTGTAGAAATCCTTATATACTAACCTCAGGGAAGGGACAGTTCTTAAGGCGACTGTATTCCTGACTAGAGTTTTGTAAGATCAGAAATTTTACTAGATATCCTCATGCTGTTCAGATGTATCAGCTAACGAACAGATTTTAACTAGGAACAAAAGCAAAGGATGTTTTGAAATGCAAATTCAAATATTGTATTTTCCTTGTGTGCTTACTACTTAATCTTTCCAAAATGTCTGAATAAAACCACAAAGCATCACAGCCCAGCTTAATTTCAAAGCATCAACCTCCTTTAATTTAAAAAGGGCTCAATTGTTATTTGTTTATGGGAAAGCTACAAAGATGTGCATTATAACCACTCACAATGATTAAGTTCCAAGCCTATAATTTTGCTTCTATACTTTCAAATGATAAGTAGTCCTTTCTGACTACAGAGAATGTAGCACTATTTAGTGAATATTCTCCTTGTTCAGTATTCCCTTTTCTAGCATTGACTTAATAATAGATAGTTAGATTCAGCATAGTTGTGGGCTGCATTTTTTATGGTTATTGCTGCTCAAATCCATGCCAACTTGCAGTAAATGTGCTCATATACCATAGATAATTGTATGTGATTTTCTCCCTTAATGAAAGATAAATAATTTGGCAGTCCTGCCTCATGTATTTTTTTGCTACATTGATACAACTCATTGTTTGCATTTGGTCCTTTTTAATATGGCTTTGCAAGCAGAATGAAGTGTGTTTCTCAGATCAATTATGTAGTTTTCAATGCAAGTTACTGCATTTACCTAAGAGATTAGCATTTGGTCATTAAGTCCTAATATTAATTGAGATTTAATCATAATTATATAATTTTTGTTTACAAACTAAATTTGTTTGATATATAGGCAAAACATTTTCAAAAGAAACAGCAGAAGGCACACTTATAGCAACCAAATAGAATAAAAAGCACTAGTCAGTACTAATTTCCATTATCCCCTATTTCTTCTTGTCGACAGCCCTTAATGCAAAAAGGCACAAGTCAGGGCAGGACAGGACTGAACAAGGATAGAAATATTTGTATATTAATTTCCATTTTCAAATCAGATTGTACTTCATGGTGTCAGGCTTACAAATCTCAGATAGTTACTACAATGTCACACTTTACAAAGGAGTGCTTGACAGAAAAGAAGCTTTTAACAAACCAATACCTGTATTTAAAACCGTATTTTCAAGAATAATCTCCACTTCTAGTTTTTTAATTGCTGAAAGGGAATTTAATAATCTGATAGAGAAGCCAGACAGTTCTATTCCAGTGTACTCCAGTGACCATGAATGATGCATAAAGATGTTCAGTGCCACCCTGGGCAGCCAGACAAAAGATAACAATCAGCTTGGCAGTTTTACTTTTGTGCTCTAACAATTTTTTTACAAAAGTGGGACATCATGAAACAAGAAAAACAATGGTGACAGAGTGATTTAGGTAGGTCAGAAGGCTGGCTTATCATTCTTCATTTCTTTAGCTGCTGGAAGAGAAAGTTATACAGGAAAAACAAATACTGACTGAAGTGGAGGGAGGGAGGGAGGGTGGGAGAGAGGAAGAAGTAAAACAAATGAGCATCCAATTCTCTTTTGCTTAATAATCCCTCCTAAGCCAAATTCAGTGTGACCAACATTGGATTCCAACCAAAACTGAGATGGTTACAGTTAAAGAGTAATATGAGAAAATATAAATCTGAATACAAGAAATTAATTATTTGCTAGTAAAATATACTTAGAGGGAAATGGAAAAAATAATCTAAAATAACCAGTGTGGAACCTCTATGAGACCAGTATCCTTGGTTTTGATGGTGTTCTTTTCTTTGATCTGCACCAACTGAAGAAGGTATCAGCAGCAAAAGAAACAAGTCTACAGGTGACAGAGCGGATATGCAGCTGAATAAACCATTGGATTGGTGCACTGCTGCTTAACAGTTTTTATATTTTAAGTCAAGGTGTATTGCTCAGACTGGGAAGAGGAAATTACGCATGTATCTACTTGGGGCCACCACTAGAGTAAAACATTTAGGTATGACAAGGTAAAGGAAGAGGCAGGAAGACAAATACAGGAATATCACTTAAGTGCTTGAATAACTAAAGGCAAAAACTTCTTACTCTTGGTAGCTAAGTCTAAAGTAGAATTTCCCATAATGGAAGAGGATGAGAGCAACATAGGCAAGGGAGAACATTACCAAGCCTACAAACTCATTTAGAGTTAAACCTAACGTTTTATTCCCAACAGCCAAAATTAGCTGCCTTTGAAAGAGCGCATATCTATTCTGCGTATATTGTGCAAGCAAGGTGTGGATTCAGAACACGTTATTCAGGAGAAGGAGGGTACATGAAATGGTTAACAGTTCCTGTATTTCAGATGGAGCTGTAGAATTAGTGCAAATAGTGTCTCCTCTATTCCAGCTCTAGCATAACTTTTTCCAATAAAACAAGGTAAGTAGAGAACATATTCTCTATTGTATCTGAAAGACTTTATACATCCAGAGTAGCAGATGTGATAAGTTCACTACTCAAATACAATAGCATAGTTTACCTAGTAGAATTTGGGAGATCATATGTTGATTTCTTTTATGGACTTACAAAAAAATGACTCATATGTTTCGGTCTGTATCTCTGCTGTCAAAAAATACACTGTCCATCTACATTCTATGTAGCACATGCCCTTTCAAGATAAGTATTTTAGAGAAATCATTGGTTTAATATTCTTTCCACTTTGTTGGAAAATTATTGGAGAAAAGGGAAAGTTAGAAGCTAAAAGTCTCCTGAGCACTCAGATGTACTCTAAGTCATCAGGACATTGCAGAACACATTAGTATTTGCTGAACTTCAGGAAAATCAGGTAGGTAACAGATGACCCAAATGGCTAAGAAAAAAAAAAAAAAAGTGACAGGATGGAAAGGAGAAAGTCAGAAGGGGTTTAACAATTAGGTTCTACTGTCTCCAGCATTTTTGGAACAACAACTAAGAAAAAGTATATTCAAATAATTCTTTCTTGGTAAATAACACCTCGGGAAATTCAAGAGCCATGTGTGTGAATTAAGCAGATGGATTCACTGTTTTCCAAGGTGGTATTGTAAAAGGCAAATAAAACCCGATGTGTTCCATAGTGTCACCACTTGTTCCTTCTAGACAGTCTGTCTCATGCCATCTTGTAGGTCTCCAATCTTAACGTTTTTTGTAAAAGCCTTCCCACCTGCCTTTCCCCTTTATCTTTTATAAAACATACCAGAAGACAACCTGTTCCTTCAATATTTCACAACAGTAGATTGTGAGAACCCTGGATGGATCCTAATTCCTTTGCCACAGCTGACAAAAGCTGCATG
This sequence comes from Serilophus lunatus, assembly GCA_013399895.1. Lineage (NCBI taxonomy): Eukaryota > Metazoa > Chordata > Aves > Passeriformes > Eurylaimidae > Serilophus > Serilophus lunatus. Next base: position 185,798 of record VXBA01000212.1, read on the forward strand.
GTGCCTAAAGCAGCTGAGCACTGATTTTGATTGAAGCAACACTCTGCAACAGCAGCTGCATGGGCTCTTTTACCTCCACTCCTGATCTGACATTAACCCTTGGACAAGAACAGCAGTATGGCCACTAACGTTTTTTGTGATGTGCTAAAGGCACAGCCGAATGTAGAAGGCAATAACCAGGCAAGAACACAATGCTTTCAGGTAACATTTAAAGAATACTTGGATCTTATGCCAGTTCCCTCTAACAATAGCCAATTTCATCTGCAATGGCAATGAAAAAAATTGTGAACTTGGCAGGAATGTGAATTTCCTGTTATCACTGTGATGCACAGTTTTTCATTTAGCTTAAACAAAAAAAAAAGGACAAATTGAAGGTTAAAATAAAAGTGAATATATGCTGTTTCAGAGATATAACTTTTCTTTTTGCACTTAAAAGCTGAAGAATATAAAATGGTGTTTTCTGTACTCGAATAAGACCTTTACCCTCTGCAATTTTTAAAAACATAGGAAATGATCTCCTAAATTTGGAAAGATCTTGTATATTGTGAACTATATCTAATAATATAGAGGGGAATCTGCTCCTATTCACAGGCAGGTTTGATTCTACAGAGGAAGACAAATAGTGAAAGAAAAAAAATATTCCAAACCAGAAATAGCATATAACTTGCACATTTGAAATTAAAGAGGACCTATTCCATTTTGACACAAACCAAGTAGATTTAAAGGGACCAGAGCATGGTTTTCAAGGTGAAACAGATAACTTATGTAAGAAAGTCACTTGTGAAAATGCATCAGAAAAATCATATTCCTTGTCTATTTTCATGGAAAGATTTTCTATTCCTCTCTCTTTCTCTACACAGGAATTCGAACTTTAATTTTAGACACGCAATATACAGGAGGACAAAGATGGACATATCTTTGAGTCAAGAGCTTCAAACTCTTAATTTTTGTGACATTGGAAACAGGTCAGATGGACTTTCTCTGAAGGAAAACCTGGCTCCAAATCACTGCCATTGAGCAAGTTTTCCTACTGTTGTTTTTAGCTTGTGCAACCTTTTTTTTTTTTTTTTTTAATGCAGTTTTCCACCTACTACTCAGAAAACTTATATCACTGAGGAGTCCTTGTTCTTAGAGCAGTTTTCATGTTCAAAGGCTTTCCAGTCAGTTTTACTTCACTGAAAAGGCCTTTCTATAGAGATTACCATGTCATTGTTAGCAAGTGTTAGCAACTTGACCTTGAGAAGTTTGGTAAGGAAGAAAAAGGTACTTCTTGAAAGACTTATTATACCACAAATTGGAATTTCTGCACAGATGTTCATAATGTTGTATTCAGACTCCCAGTCATGGAGAAAACAAAACTTAACATTGACAAATACTTTCTTTTACAGGTCAAGTTTTATGATGACATAATTTTTGGGGGGTTTCAAAAAATACTTGAGTTTGTAAGTGCCAAGTTGTTTTAAAACTCTGTGCATTATGCAAAGTGGAAAAAAGACAAATTCTCAGCACTTGTGCTCAAAAGAATCATGATCATAACTTCGTGTATTTGCAGGAGTACTGGTGAGAGCAAACTGTACTAGTGAGAAAGACATTCACTATTTTAGCTCTAGGAAGGTAGCGAATCCTGGACTGGTGTGGATGAGTCCGCCCACAATGAGTCTTTACATCCCAAGTATTTTGAAAGGGTCAGGAAGAATGTCACTTCATATGCCAGAGAGAAAAAGACATTTTAGTCTATAAAGACTGCAGGAATTATTTCTTTCAAGTTGTAATGGTAGTCTAACTGTAGCACAACACTTCATCATTATGAATATTCCCCTCGTTCAGTATTGTGGCACAATACTTTACTATTTTATAACATACTACTAATTAATTCAGTGTTTTTCCTTATTCCTCTATGCCTTTCCTCATGTACTTACTCTACATTTTAAGAATCTAACCTCAAGTTTTCTTTTTTTATTTAATCATGAAATAACAAAAAAAAAAAAAAAAAAAAGCAAACCCATCTTTATAACTCTAGAGGAATAGTCTCACATATCCACTTAAAATGTAGATTTTCAACTAAATAATTCAGTCAAATCAAAATTCCTCACAGTAGTGAAATAAATAATTTGTTTTTAATTTCTATTTCCTTGCCATATTCTGTTTTTCAGGCTAGGTTGTTTTATCTGAATGGGGATTTTCAAATAAACACATTACATTTCAGAAGCAAATAGAACCAAAACAAATTTTCAGGATACACATCCTGAAAAATGTTGCCTCACTACTGCTGGATTCAGCAAAAATTCAAACTGCTTTTGCTCAAACAGATAGAGAGGGTAGCTTTTTTTTTTTTTTGCCAGATCTTGAGATTCTTAGATAATATACACTGCAACCAAGCAACTAAATAAATAATAATAAATAAATAAATTTGTCCCCTTATTTGTCCCCATTAGAGCAGCCTCACTCTACTCTGCAGGCTGTAAAGAAAGGATTATTTGACTGAATCTTTCTATTTATTATAGCCATCACTTGCAGCTATGATTGCTTTTCTTCTTATTATTAAACAAGTCATTTTATTTTTTTGATTTGGCCTTCTAGCTGTTGAAAATATAACAAAAATAAACTAGGTAGCCTGTAAGATAGATAAATAATGCACCAAAAATGAGAAGGAACACAAAAGGTGCAGCAGAAAGTAGCTGGCAAAACTCAAAAAAATCTGACAATGTATTTTATTTGAGACAGGGAGGGAAAAGTGTTCCTTTTCCATCCCTTTTCAAGAAAATACAAATTTTAGTGTGTATAGGCCAAATTTACAATGTTCAGAAATGTCTATAAATTATGAATCTCCATGAATTTGATCTATTCAGAACATAATTGATGTAAGATTATTCTGCAAGTCGTTATTTAGTGATGTGTAATTTTTTCTTTTTTCTTTCTGTTTTACCTCTAGAGTACTTCAGTCTCAGGGAAAACTGTTGTCTCTGTTCTCTTACCTAAGATGTACTACTACTCTCTCCCATAAACTAGATTTCTAGTAAAAGGAAAAAAACCTGTTTCCTGCCAATTGCAGTGTCCAAAAGGAAGAGCAATGAAGTGCTGGATCCCTAGTCTAGAAAAGGTCTTTTTGGAGACAGCACATTATATTTGGGAAAAGACAGAGAGGGTGTACTAAGCTCTCACAATCCCCAAACAGTGACTAGCGGCAGACACATCTTACAACAAAAAAGCTTAAGCTACATTAAAGCAAGAACTTGTTACCAAAAAAATATAACAATAAAACACAAAGCCAATCCAATCACAAGATGCTTCTCTGTGGGAATCTTCCTCTATTACTCAAGTGGCCCCTCTTCCCCCTATTCCATGAAAACTACTCTTTTGACCACAGGGACTTCAAGACTCCATGAAATTTTTCTCTTTTTTAAATTATAAGTGTTCAAATAACACTACTACCGTTCAAGATAAAAGTAAAGACAGCAGTTTTCCTCAATACAAGTCTCTGTCTCATTTAGTGAATTGAAATAGGTTTTTTGCAGTTTTTAGTGCAGCTTACACTTGAGCAGATCATGACTGTCATATTTCCACAATATAATTACAAATCAGTATATACACTTCATTAATGTTTACTCCATTGCAATGGAGTAAAACGCAGGCATATTTCTGATTCATTGCATTTGCTTCCATCCCCATCAGAAACAGAAATCATTTTACAGGACTGTAATTGCATGGCTTCTCAGTAGAGACCTTAGTTGCAGAGATATGTAGAAAAGCAAGAGTCAGAAAAGTAAGTCCACTTCTCAACATCAATATTGATTTTGTGGATTTAAAACCGTTAAGCTACAGGAATATTTGTAGTATCAAGTCTGAAATGGAATTACAGCCTTATGTGGTTCTTTCAAAGTAAATTCACACATGGATTTCTCAATAAAAAATGCTACACACTGTTTATCACCAATTTGTAACATCTAGGCTGCCTGTGAAAGGCTTACACTCTTGTACTCAAGTTGTACCATCCAGTAAAGATGTGTCTCATCTCCTTAACTTGTCAAACTATATATGAGTTAATAAAGACACAATATACTTTTGGCAGTCTTGAGTCCTGCAAAGTAAAAGAAAAATGCTAAGAGAACTCGTGCTTGTTAACCCTGTCATTGCTAAACTCTGCTTGGTATCTCTGGGGAAGGTAAAAGAAGTGTGATTGAGCATTGTAGAAGATAGGCTGACAACTTACGTTGTAAGGTACATTCTGAAAAGATTCTTCCCACATACAGCAAAGAATCTGATTCTTTTCAAGGAGCAAATTCAATGATGTTTTTGATCCACTATGATTATGAAAAACAGACAAACAGGTGCAAGGGCTTGTATTTGCTAGCTAGATGCCATTTAATGTTGCTCAGAAAACAAGAAGTGTTCTGACTGATTTCTAATGTCCAGCTGATCTCCCTGGAGTTTTCTGCTAATGCACACACAATGAACACAATTCTCCCTATTTCAGGTGAAATAATGAAGTGTATTCATGGAGTTAAAAGACCAGACTGCCTGGTAAATCTGTTCCTTTACTACCTGGACAGAACACAACAGATATGCAATGAATAAACAATGCAGACAAGCAAAGTGCAGCATAGTTAATGTGTTGACTGGGAAACACACACACACACACAAAAAAAA
>VXBA01000212.1:190486-212919 GCA_013399895.1 Serilophus lunatus
AAAAAAAGGAAACCCTCTGGATTTCTCTTCTCAAAACTTGAAATTCCAGTGTCTTCTCTTAAAACATTCTCTAAGGACTGAGAAGAGTGATTCCCAACAATGTTGCATTATGCATAGAGGTATAGAGCCCATCCTCACTGTGGACTGACAGTTTGGGAATGCACCACAACAGGAGAGGGTATAATCATAAGTGACACTCTCAGCTGCAGGGAAAGCACTACTCAGCACTTCCCATTAATCAGAAAAAGTAACTGGCATTAGAATTATTAGATATCATAAGCAAAAAAATACTCATAATAACTTCCCTTTTTATTCCAATATAATTTTCAGCTGATGTAAGTTAAAATTTTAGATCAGACACCTATTTTGTGTCTTACCATTTTGTGATAGAGACATTTGACTTTGCATACCAGTCAACTTAAAAACATAAACATGTGATAAGCCAGAAAACATTTCCAGGTGATGGAAAAATTATGTGCTGAAAACTGAAAAATCCTGACTATTGCTAGTTAACAAATAGGTTGGAATTGCTATAGAACTGTATAGGTATCTAAATGCACAATATAACCGCTTTTAAATAGATGTCAATGTAGCTATATACTAAGTAATTTCCAGTCTTTCTGTACTGACACAAATTCTGCAACCTCCACAAATAAGCATCTGAGATATACAAGATAGTTCTTTGAAAAACTAGCTCTCTAAACCTTTATCTGAAAATTAAACTAAATACAACAAGAGTTAGCCGACTGGTTACCTTCTTTTGGTAAAAAAAAAAAAAAAAAAAAAAGGCTGCATCAAAGAACGTATTGCAGCTCAAAATGACACTTGCGGGACAAATGCCAATGCTTTGCTGTAGGTAATATACTTAATTTCCAGTAAATAAAAACAAGATTAGAGTAGAATATAAGACAGTTGTCAGTTACTTGTATAGTTTAGGAATAGAATAACCAATTAAGGCAAATGAAAATGATGGTAAGTACACACAATAGTCAAACACAGCTTTCTCAGCAGCTAGACCCAAATTATGGAAACAGGAAATCATCACTTCACTTCCAGAATCACAAATATTCTCTAGATGAAATACAGTTCTCTGATCCTCTGTAGTAAAGCAGATATTTAATTGTTACAACATATAGAAATAAATATATTATTTAGCTTGATGCAAAGATACCAAGATAACATAGTAACACGGAAAACATAAGAATTTTAAGAACAGAAAATAAGCCTATGGAAACTACAGTCATTTTGGCACTATTTTTTATAAATAAAACTCTTATTGCCAAACAGGGTTAAGTAGGGGGAAAATCTTTTTAGCATTCAATATTCCTGTGGTAAGATTTGGCAGTGAGGCAGAAAAAATTGTGCAGGAAATATAAAGACAAATCAAATTACGGTTTTAATGCAAGCTGTCAATATTCAACTCCCAATTTTTATTGCAAGGCAACTAAAGAAGTTTTACTTACAGTAGAATCATACAATGTTAATGGGTTGGAATGGACCTTAAAGATCATCTAGTCTCAATCTCCCCCCGCCATAGGCAGGGACACCTCCCACTAGACCAGGTTGCTCTAGGCCTTCTACAGCCTGACCCTGAACATTACCAGTGATGAGGCATGACCACCCTCACAATAAAGAATTTCTTCCTAATATCTAACTTAAACTTACCTTCTTTCAATTAGTACCTATTATTTCTTATTCTATCACTAAAGTTCCTGACAAAGACCGCCTCTTTGGTTTTTCTGAAGGCCCCCTTCAGATACTGGAAGGCTGCCCTGAGGTGTCCACACAATCTTCTCCAGGCTGAACAGACTCAACTTTCTCAGCGTGTCTTTGTTGGGGAGATCCTCTAGTCCTCTTCTCAGCCTCATGGCCCTTCTCTGGACTTGATCCAACAGTTCTGTGTCCTTCTCATGTTGGGAACACCAGAAGTGGGCACTGTATTCCAGGAGAGGTCTCACCAGAGCACAGGGAGGAAAATCACCTCCTTTGCACTGCTGGCCATGCTGCTTTTGATTCAGCCCAGGATTCTGCTGGCTTTCTGGGCTGTAAGCACACACTGCTGGCTCATGGTGAATTTTCCATAAATCATCATCCCCAAGTCCTTCTCCACAAGTCTGCTTTCCACCATTTCTCCACTCTACCCATAGGTGTGTCTGGAAATGCCATGACCCAAATTGTGGACCTTGTACTTCATTTTGTTAAACTCCATGAGTCTTATATTGGCCCACACCTTCAGCCTGTCAAAAATCTTGCTCGATGTTAATTTATCATGGTTGAAATAGGCTGAAAATGGCTTTTATGTTTTATCAGTTTGTTGGAAAGTGGAGAAGGCTCGAGAAATAGCAATAGCACTTTGACCATATGAAGATCGATACGGGAAAAATCTATGTCGTGTATTTTCCACCCACCAGCACATATTCTATGTCTAAGGCTATGTTGAATAGAAGGAAAATATCTCAAGAAATTCATGTAAGTGCAAGTTCTTTTCTGAAACATCCCTTATAAAGTAGAGAGAATGGAATTAACAGGATTAAGCAGTAGATCATCCAGTAATGAAATCTAGTTAAATTGTTCATTATCTCTTACCAACAGGCATAGAAGAAAATACAAGGATAATCTCATAACCTTTTACAAAAACTTGATGCTGCACTCTCAACATTCTGGCAGTAAGAGCTGAGGTGCAGAATTACATACAATTTGAACAAATGGAAATACTGAAGAGATGTTTTTGCTGGGGTTTTAGCCTTCAGCTTTCAAGAGTTAATACACTAGCAAAATTTTCTCCTGTCATATTTTTTCCATCTGTTTCTTTGTATTAGACTCAACTCTGTTATTTGTAACTCCTTTACAAACCTTGTTGCGATGCACTTTTTTGTACTGACCCTGTTTCTCCTTCTCTGCTCCTCTGAAAGTACTGCTGCTGCCAAAATCAGCCAAATTAATAATTGCTACCATTGTTATGATATGCAGTGCAAACTGAACACCAAAGCTTCAGGAATACAAGTTACTGGCCAAAATGGATAGTTATCACTATTATCTTTAGATCTGCATCCGTCGGTTTTATTGAGTCAACTTTGTGGTTGGCTTTGTTTTATGATGGACAACACGTGTCCCTTGTACATTTGGACAATATCATCCTTCAATATATTTTTCCTGTTAACCGAGATAATTCTACAGGTAAATTAGATGGGTAAGGAGTTACTGCTATAATGCATTAGCTTAAACAAACGTAAAGGTTTTATCAAGCTGAAGTACCTAAAAATAAAAGTCACTGTACTGTTAAGGATTTCAGAGAAAAGTGTGTTGAGAAAATTAAAAATCTCTTCTGTTTCTTATTAGTCTTTTCTTGATAGCTTAAATACATGTATAAGTTGCTTAGAAACCATAGCTCTTCCAGTTTGGCAAATCTTAAATTTTGACTTGTCTAGCTGAACACTTTTTCTAACAGGTTACTTGAACCTACTTTTATTATCACTGTCAGAATCCAAATGAAAAAAATGTTATATATCTGGAAGATACATAAGTACATTAAAGGGTGTCACACACACATTCTACTCCATAACACAAACAATTTTTAATATGTACCAGCATATTGGCAGGGTAAAGTTCTGTTGAATATCCCAGAAACACAGAATGGCGAGCTTGGAAGGGACCTTCAGAGGTCGTTTGGTACAACCCACTGGCCAAAACTGGATCACCTAGAGCCAGGTGCCCAAGACCGTCTGCAGACAGCTTTTGGATACATCACCGTGAATAAATGTTTATTGATGTTAAGGGAGAACTTTATGTGTTATGGTTTATGCCCGTTTCCTGTTGTTCCATCACTGGGCATAACCAGAAAGATCTTGGCCTCATCTTTGCACTCTTCATTTAGGTATTCATATTTCTTAGTAAGACCCAACTTGAGTCTTTTCTTCCCAGCTGAAACAGTCCCAGATCTCTCAGCTTTTTCTCATGAGAGAGATACTTCATGCCCTTCTTCATCTTCATGATACTTTATTGGTCTCTGTCAATGAATTTGCTTTCCAGATGGGTGACCTCCAGGATATAAGCATATACTGATGTTTTCTGCTCAGAAGAAGGACTTTAATATTCACCTTGTTGAACATTATGAGGTTCCTGTCCTCTCACTTCTCCAGCCTATTAAGGTACCTCTGGAAAGCAACATGACACTTTGGTGATTCATCCACTCTTCACAGTTTTGTGTTGTATGCAACCTTGCCGACAGTAGACTTTGCAACATCATCCCAATCATTAGTGATGATGTTAAAAAGGTCTGGATGCAGGACTGACCTCTGGGATACAGCACTAGTTTAATCACAGCAATTTAGTTGGTCAAGCATGACTTCTCTTTGCTGAAACCGTGCTGATTGCTGAAACCGTGCTGATTACTGATGATTTCCTTGTCTTTCAGGTGTCTGGAAATTATTTCCTGTATTAGATGTTCTGTCACCTTTCCAAGTTGGTTTGCCTGTAGTTTCTTGGGTCATTCACCTTGTCCTTCCTGAAATTAGGATCCACCATGGTAAATCAGAGAATATTGTGTGACCTTACAATGACATCTGACAGCTCTCTCAGCACTTATGGTTGCATCCCATAAGGGTCCATAGGCTTATGTATATAGAGTTTGCTTAAGTGTTCCCTGACCTGATCCTCTTCCATCAAGAGTATATCTTCCTTGTCCACTCTGGTCTCTGTGACCCAGGACTCCTGAAGGCCAAGCTTGGTAGTGGAAATGGGACAAAGCAGGCATTCAGTACCACAAAGTCTCTGTCTTATGCAACCAAGTCCCCCACCGCATTGAGCAATGGGCCCACCTATTCCCTAGTCTTCTTTTTGTGACCTCTGTACTTATGGAAGCCTTTCTTGTCTCTGGCTCTCTTGGAAAGATTTAATTCCTTTTGGGTTTTAGTTTTCCTATTGTCATTCCTGAATGTTTGGACACTGTGTTTGATTAGGAGTTCGAGTAGGAGTTCCTTGTTCACCCATGCAGGCCTTATTTCCTGAACATGAGTGGACAGAAGTTGAAATAGATAAAGTTATCCTTGAATACTAACCAACATTCTTGGGTCTTCCTTGCCTCTAGATCCTTACCAAAAAGAAGTCTTTAAGTAGATCTTTGAAGAGGTCAAAGTCCTGAGGTCCAGTTTTGGGAAGTTGCTTGTCACCCTCCTCACTGCCCTCAGATTCTTGAGCTCTTCCATGCAACAGATATCACTGCAGCAAAGGCTGCCTTTGGTGTTCACATACTCCTTGGTCGTATGTGGTCCAGTACAGCATCTGTCATTGTTGGCTTCTCTATCCTTGATAGATGTTATCATCAACACACTACAGGAACCTCTCAAATTTCTTGTATGCTAAAGTTTTGTCCTTCCACCACGTATAGTGGTGGTGGTTCAAAACACCCATGAAGACCAGGAACTACAAAATTGGGGCCTCGCTTTTTTGTCTGTAGGGAGTCTGAACCTAATCATGTGCCTTATTGTAGATACTCACTACAATGTTATCTTTTCCTAGTCCTAACCTGTAAAATCTACACTGGCTCCTCATCCATCACTAGGAAGATTTCTATGCCCTCAAAGATGCTCCTTTGCAACATTCGAGTCACAGGAGCCAACTCACTATAATTCCACCATCCCAACAAGAATATAGTCCTGCAATTGCAATATATTTGAACACTCATATGCCTATATATACATATATATATATATACAAAGATAGATAGATAGATACATACATACATAGATACATATATACATACATACACAGAGAGAGAGAGAGAGAGAGAGAGAGAGAGAGAGAGAGAGAGAGAGGCAGACAGCCAGATATATATATATATAAATATGTAGGTAATAGGAATTCTCTTCTCTTGCTTTTCCATTGTCATTTCTGTTCATCACGTGAACCTCTCTGGAAGCCCTGTCAGCTAAGATTTATTTCAGATTTATTTCCTGTCCTGTCTCTGATGGTAGAGAATAGCAAGGGAATTGTAGGAAGTCAGTGTAGGGTGAAACAGAAAAACTACTATTAACTGGGAAGAAAAAAACTCCTAAAAGAAATGACAAATTCCCCCATGAAGTTCAAAATCAACTGAATTGTATTTCAATAAATGACCTCCAAATATCCCCAGATATTGAGGAATTCCTTTCAGATAGGGGCACAGTAAGGCATCTAGCCTCCTGGCACCCTAACAAATAACCCTTAGCAGATCAAAGAGGGTACTTAGAAAGGTGATAAGGATGTAGCCTGGTCAAAGAAGGAACTTAAGAATGTGAAGATAAGGATGGAAGAGCGTTGTGTTGCAAGAGGTGTGAATATGCAAATGTATGACCAATCAGCTTGCTAGTTGAAGTGTGCAGGCAAGGCAGATGAACCAAAGTTGTGGTAGAATAGAGCGCGTATCCCACATGTGCGGGAATGAAATGGCTATTTAACCCGTACCTTTCTGAAATAAAATTGAGCATGCATCATACTTCTATGAAGGCACATGTTTGACTCGGAAAGCTCCTTGCTACACCCAGGAACAATGGTTCAGTCGAGAAAAAGAAAATGTAATTGCTGCTTTAGAAGAGGCATTAGCACAAAGCATGTGCAGAAGATTTGGGAAGCTCCTGCTGATCTACTAAAGAAATTAATTAGACAGGTACTTGTTTCTAGGTCTTTAAAAATTATATTGTAATGCTGAACAATTGCTTACAGTAAATAATACCACATTATTATTTTGTCAGCACTGACAAATATGTTACATATATTGCACAACAAATACAAACAAATGGTCAAGTGTGTGACCTATATATTGTAGAACCCATTTTAAACATGATGCAGCTAGAAGTAATAGAAAGCGATGTGGTATTGTCAATAGGGCAGAGATGGCAAAGATTTGGTGAGATTGCAGCAGCAAAAACCATTTCTATAGCGTGTGCTGCAGTTCTGGCCTCCCAGTTTACTGGGTAGAGAAAGATATGTCTGATGCTACCTCCATGCATGAAGGTATTCCCTCAGGAGGAAAAGACTCACAGTGTATCACCATATTGACTTAAATATGAATATTCATTGCTTGTCTATGAGTATCATGAGAGGTTCAGTTTGCCAGAACAATTAACCTCATGAAAAAAAAAAATCAGAATTAAGAATGAAATTGAAAAGATGCTATATATATCATCCTTGTATATTGCCAGGCTGCAGAGATATTCACTGAACTGGTCATGAAACCATGACAAGTTTCCATTGCAACAACATAAAAGAATTTCAATAAGAATTAAAAAACAATGCATTTGCCTTACAGTTATGTTTTTTCTTTGCTGAGGAAGTTTCTGGGAGAATAGGTGTAGTCATCAGTTGGCTCAATATTTAGTTTCTGTCCACCTGACCATAATAGAAATAAGCTGCCATATCCTGGATAGTAATACAACTTCCAATGCTGTGTTTAGTAAATATTTTTCATGCTTTTTAGAAATGTGCACATGTAATTTAATGGCAAGGAGTAGAAATATAAGTAGTCTATGTATTGGATTTTCTGTGGCCGGATTTTGGTAGCAGTGGAGAGGCTGAGGGGGAGGCTTCTTCAAGAAGCTGCTGGAAGTTTTCCCCATGTCCAGTAGAGCCAATGCCAGTCAGCTGCAGGCTGGGCACGCTGCTGACCAAGGCCAGGCCAATCCGCAGTTGAAGGAACACCTCTGTGATAACATATTTAAGAAGGAAGGGGGGGAAAAAAAAGTGTTTTGAGGTGAAGATGGCTGTCAGAGAGGAACAAAGTGAGAACTTGTGAACAAAAATGCAGACACCAAGGTCAGTGCAGAAGGAGGGGCAGGAGATGCTCCTGGTGCCAGAGCTGAGATCCAGCTGCAGCCCATGGGGAAGACCATGGTGAAGCAGCTGTGCCCCTGCAGCCCACGGAGGACCACAGGAGTGCAGAGATCCACCTGCAGCCCATGGAGGAGCCCATGCCAGAGCAGATGGATGCTGGAAAGGGGCTGTGGCCCGTGGGAGGCCCATGTTGGAGCAGAGTCCTGGCAGGACACTGTGGCCTGTGGGCAGATGGGTCCACACTGGCGCAGGATCTTCTGATAGGACTTGTGGCCTGTGGGAGACTCACACTGGAGCAGCCTGTGCCTGAAGGACTGCACCCTGTGGAGAAGTGACCCATGTGGCAGCAGTGTCTGAAGAGCTGTTCCCCATGGGATGGACTCAGACTGAAGCAGTTCATGAAGGACTGTCTCCCATGGGAGAGATCCCAAAGGATGCAGCAAAGGACTCCTCTCTCTGAGCAGCAACAGAAAACAACAGCTGACTGTAACCTCCATCCCTGCACTGCTGGGGAAGAGGAAGTTGAACATGAAGGAGGAGGGGGGTGAAGGGGAAAGTATCTCTTAAATTTTTCATTCTTCAGCTCTGACCTTGTTAGTAACAAATTTAATTAATAATTAATTAATATCCCCACATAGAGTCGGTTTTGCCTGTGACAGTAATCAGCAAGGAATCTTCTGTGGTTCTTATCTTGACTTGTGAAGCCCTTAATTATATTTTCTTTCCTCTGCCATTTTCAGGGGGAGTGAGAGATTGGCTTAGTGGGTCCCTGTCATCCAGCCTGAGACAAACCACTACATCATATTAAGAGGATGTATTTTTCACTCATTATGATTTTACTGTAAGATGTATCTCTTCTGCATTCCAGTAAATGCTTTAAAATTTAAATTACTTGTTCATTTAGGTACAAAGAAAAGGCTTCAAAATTATTGGACAATTTTTCATGTCATATAAACTTCAGTTCTTAAAGCACTAGATTTTTTTAGTGCAGACATAGATAAAATGTATCCTATCTTCCCATGTGCCCTGGTAGCCTTGCATCCTGTGACTATGACCTGACTTACCATGGGAAGAGACCTGTTTTATATACATAATTGTAAATAATTAGGCATTAAATTAACTTCTGAATAGGTGAAATTATAATGCCTGCCTTTCCTAGACTAAGAGCTGATAGTACTGCTGGAGAGAGAAGGCCTATGTCAATCCCAGTGGAAATGGCCTTGAACTCGCAAAGTCATTCAGTGAAACAGCAAATGGAAGTCACTCAATAACTGAGCACTGGGGGGGGGAAAAAAGAAGAAAAAAAAAAGTTAAAGAGAAACAATGATTTTTATTATATTTTTTGTCTTTTTTTTTTTTTTTTTTCCACCTTTGTTCTTCAGGGTAACATTGCAAGACTTTTGTTTAGGTGGAGACCCAGTATGGGTCATCCTGAGAGAAAAGTGTGCTTTTTCTTATTCAAGAAATACATTCTCTTGAACAGAGACAAGCATCACTACATTGATGTGTATCTATATGTGTCCTTTACTGACATCAGAGACGGACAAAAGAACATCAAAGCTCTAATATAAGAATTTTAGGTAATTTTTTGTACTCTGAGATAGAGATTCTTCCAAATTTGTCACATCAGAGTACTTTATATAGTTTTCTGGAACAAATTTGCTTAACATCAACACAGAGTGATCTGATTTGTTGCCTTTATTAAGGTCTACATTAACCAATCCTTAAGGTTAGCACAAGTAAACTTTCCTTTTACTCTTACAGATATGCCCTTCTCTTGTCCCTGGATTTATGTGTGCTTGGATTTTTGTTTTGGGGTTTTTTGGGTTTGGTTTGTTTCTTTTTTATTCCCGTTACATCAGAACAAAATCTATGATTTGTCCTCTGTGGGAAGAGATGATTAGAGCTGGTAGTCTTGGCTGGCCAAAGCCACTAGGAAAAAAGCTACTAGTATCCAGCAAGGAGTTTAGAAGGGATGGGAGAGCAGAGGGAGAACAGGCACTTTTCTATGTAGTCAACTTAGTGTATTCTGTGATTTCTTTTTATTACTAATGTGTATTTGAATTATATGTCTTGTAATTTTAGTGTAATGTTGTCTTTTAGGATATGATCATTGATTTCAGGATAGGTTCAACAGTCTTTCCTCAGCTGAGAATCAATAGAGGCAATTATTTTCTAGTGACTTAACTCAGGATGTTATTCAGAGAATGATCTTCATCCAGTGTAAATATTGAAGATATTAACAAAATGAAATTTTGTTTTATTAGCCTTCAGCAAACATTGTTTTCTCAAAAACTGTTTGGTTGTGTTTGGGGGTTTTTAACTGATAACAATTCAAAGAAATCAACTACACAGTGCGCACAGTACAGTAAAAAACCTGCCTTTAATCCAGCGCTGGGGACACACAGCAGTTAAACCTCCATGTGCATGTCAACCAAATGCTTATTTTGAAGGGATTTATAAACAGACAAATAAACAAGTTCAGTTTTATCTTATGACATACACCTTTTATTGTCAGAAAAAATCCAGGATATAATAGTTTTGTCTAAAAATACATTCAGTCACTTATTTTTATACTTACTATTATATCAATTTTAAGTAATCTCCTCCCATCTCCTATGGAGTTTCTTGATTGTAGCTTGCATATCTGGGTAGGTACTGGCAGCTGAGCTCTTGATTATTTGCACCTTACTGAAAACAATTTTTTCTTGCCTGAGGACCTCTCTTTGGGTCTTATCTCATACTTTCAGATCTTCTCCTATCTTCCTGAGTCAGGTGGGGTTCTCTTTTCCTCTTTCTATTTTTTACAGCAGCTCATTTTTTCCAAGTCATATTCACGTTAAGTTATAAAGTAAAATTAATTAATATAACTAGGGTTGCTGTGTTTCAATAAAAATAGTCACTTCATTAAAAAGCTATTCTGTTAAAAAAGAGGGAACATATAAAAAATTCATTGCAATAACTATAAACAGTGAGAACTTTGTCAAGTTTTAGTGGTCTCAGATCACTGAGTTTTTAAACTCCGGAAAAGTTGGCAATTGTAAATACATTTTAAATAACGTGTTCCTTATCCTACAAAAAATCAGAATGTAACTGTAATTTAAGGATGGTGTTAGTAGAGATGTGCAGAAAAATAGGACCAAGTGACTTAGTAAAAGCTCTGTTATTCCTCTGTTTAAGTGTCCCATATGATAAATAAGTATGTTCAGTTTAAATGTGACACAGCCTTAGAAAAAGGTTAATTTACAGCTCCATAATAGTTGTTTTTTCTTGGAAAAATGTCCTTCTTTATCTTGGGCATATTTTTGAAGGAATATTTATTCTTCTTCAGTGAAGATACCAAACACAGACAGATTCTCTTGCCTCTGACCATAATCTAACACAGTGAATATCAAGCGGTCTCTTATTTTTCCACGGTAGTGAATGTGTGATAACGAGTAACAAAAAACTAACCAAAGGAGTTCTTGTGATACTTTTTTGTTTACTACGTTCTTCCTGGCTTTGCTAGATTTTTTTGAAAATTAATTCACTCGCTGTTACTCCTTGCAGACTTAAATACTTCTCCCATGTGCACAAAACCAAGTAGAAAATTGTCCTGCAAGTCTTTGTCCATTTTATAATATATTTCACAGGGGTTGTTTTTATTTGTATAAATATGTATTATATGACTTAAGAAGTGGGGTTGTCGTCCCAGTTTGTTATGGGTTTAAACCTTTCCTGGTGGGATTTTCCACCGCAACAATATAGTTACGGTGCTAAAGAAGCAAGCCCTGTGACTTGCTAAAGACAGTTTGCTGCCTGCCGAAAACCGAGTCATTTCAGGGGAGAAGGGAAACTTGATCAGTTTTTAGCTCCAGAGAAAGCTAACCTTAATAGCCCTAGCTTGCCAGTTGATGACTTTACACAATAGCAGTAATTAGTTACTTCAGCCTTGCGTTTTCGCTGCCTGCTGCTGCCAGTTGCAGTGAGGACGGCTGTTGGACCCTCTCACTGCACCCACTCTGCAGGGTCGGAGCCCAACCGCTGCCACCTCATGATCACACCACATCGCTGTTGCCTTGTGATCGCGGTTTCCGCAGCCAGGGTTGAACCCAAGGGAGGCGTACAACAGACCGCCTGTGGTCGTAACTGCACCAAAAGGGAAAGGGAAACTTTCTGATTGAAAGCTTCTCCCTCAGCCCCCCCACTGCCACCAAAACCTGGCCACAAAAAAAAACCAATACAGTTGTTTATTCTAAGTATTTTTAGTAAATAACTTCTGTTCCTTTTTCTACGTTTTGCCTGAAAAACCTCTCAATTTCAACATAGAAATTATTTGGAAGGAGGAGTTCTCTTTTTCTATTCCAGGAACTTTCCCACCTTTCTTGGTAGATTCCTTGATAAACATTGTGCTTAACCCAAGAACATTTAAATGTCTTGGTATGTAAGACAGAGATCTAGTTAATGCCTTTTGTCCCCAGAGAAGTGATCAGTGGGAGATCCTCTTTTCAAAGATCTGCGTTGGAATCAAAAACATAGGAAAACCCCTTTCCATCGGTGTCTTTACAGTCCCATCTTCGTAACTGCCTGCTGCATGGCATAGGGATGTTCAAGACCGCTTCTAGCCCTTCCTACATTACCAGGTGATCATGGTCTTACGGAAGCAGTTTAAATTAAAAAAAAACCTCTGAAGTATTAAGTGAAAATTTTACTAGATCAATCCCTTAGGGAAACGAGTCTAAAAAGATCTGGTGCATTTTAAAAAGTGACCCTGAAGAGCCCTTTGGAAATAGGAATGACAAAGAAAGTGCCAGGGCAGAGCTGAATTGGAAGTCTGGCATCATGGGACCTGCCCAGCAGCATAGGAACGGCTCAAACTGTGCAGACCCCGTGAGCAATTGCTCTTCTGCTTTTCGTGACACAGAGTTCATTTCTTCCCTCTCACTTCTGATTCCATCAGTCATGTCTCAGTTTAAGGAAAAGCAGGAGACACAGAAATTATGCAGCAGTTAAACAAAAGAAAATATAGGCTGAAATAATAGGAAAATTAATGTCAAAGAACCCCACAAAACCCACAACCAACCTGCAGGAATAAGGAATGAAGCACCTAGAAAATAAAATCTCATGCATTATATGTTTATCAAGATATTAAGATATCTTATGATATCTTACATTATTTGAAAAAGTATATATGACAATGAAATTAAAAAAAAAAACTACTACATACAAAAGGGTTAGAAGAATTACAGTAATAATGGTCCAAATTTATTAATTTTTATGGGTTTTTTAATTCACATGTCTATTTTTATATGTATACTCATACTTGCACATAGGTCTATGTATATTTGAGTGGCAGATTTCCAGGAACAAAGAGTACAACATAACAAATTCTTATTAGCATCTATATGTGCCAGTAACAAAAATATTCTTAGGCAAAATTCATCAATTATCTAAAATCAAGTTTTCTAAAGTCAATTAGCATCAATAATTAAATACAACAGTAGAAGAGTTTAGTTAGCAACTTATCTCCTAAAGCCTAATTCTGACAAAGTATCTAATAATAATAATTATGATCTGATAATTTTAAAGAGAGCTATAACTGGTCCTAGTATCCAAACTGATATTTACTACTGTGTGAAAATAAAAATATGTACTTTATATGAATATCACTTTTAACAAGTTCTTATGAGGAACACACAAAACAGCTACAAAAGACTGCAAAAATGCTATTTCATGCTATATTCAAATATAAGCCCTGAGCTTTTCAATTGCCTAAGGCAGAGAGAAGAGTCTCCTAATGTTGTTTATCCTGCTTCCTTTGATTAGCATCATCTTTCATATAAAGTCAGAGAAATTAAACGATCTTTGGCAGTGTTTGTTATTGAACATCGAAAGGGATTAGGTTTCATATATTCACCACTGAAATGAATGTGCCTGAAAAGAAATGTGAAACCAATAAACTACTAGATTATAGTTTGTGATTCCATATGTTATGTCATCAAAGTAGGTGAACAGCAGCCTCTGAAATACACAGTTTCAGTGCAGCAAAAACACTATATGTTCACTAACAAATACTTTAGAATTTAGAATGCTTTAGAATTTAACACAGGTTAAAATAAAATTAGAATTTAGTACTTTCTAACCTGAAATCAACCTGTGAACCTTTCCTAACTAAATGAATATAACAAAAATATCTTAACATAAGCTTGCCTAGTCACTTCTTCTATAAGGCATTAAGAAACTAATGAAGGCACCTTAGAAGCAACAAAAAATAAGCTTAAGTAACAAACATATTAATCTTAATGAAAACAAAACAAACAAACAAACAAAAAGTAACCCTGAAGGTACAAAAGCTACAAACTCTCCTAAGATGTGGGCAGTTCAACAAATTTGAGGAAACAGCTCAGCCCCCAAACGTAAGCATGTTTTACTTCTTTTGCCACAGACAAGTGTGCCTTATCATTAGACATATATCAAACAACTTCATTCTGTCTTCCGATTGCATATGGTTCTTTATTACGCACACAGGAGAATTGTGTTCTACATGCAAATGTTTACATTTGCCATTTTGTAATTTATCCTATAGGTAATAGACTTGTCTTTATGCCATACTGCGATAACAGAGAATGAAAATATCAACAGCAACGATTTGTGTAAGGGTCTTGCATTAAAATGCTCACAGCTTTTGCAATAAAGTCAAAATCACTCTCTCACTCCTTATTTGCAACATGTTTGTTAGTTACAACTGATAATATGAAATGTTTTCTTCTGAACAAAAAGGTCACTTTTTCAATTTTTTTGAAGAGTTTTAAGTACAAGCTTGACCTATATACTCCCTTTGTCTGTTAGCTTAGCTAATATCTCTAAATACTGCAGCACAAGCACATCAAAGGCAGGATTAGGTTTATCCAGCCTAAACCTGAACTTCTGATTCTGATGAATAGAAGACCAACATATATTCACAGATTTGACATAACAATCCATTTAATCATTTCCCTATGCTTTTCCTTTATAGTTCCCAAATATATTTTTACTACTCATGTCATTCGAAGTCACACAAAAAATTTTATACAAGACTTCACAGAGGAAAGTATTTATATCTGGGAGAGTTGGTCCTAATCCTTCTGTTATTTTCTCTTTTTACTCTCCTGGTAGTGATGAGCCTTCAGCAGCACTTCAGATTATTTTCTTACAAGTCATTGCAAAAAGATGTGAGGTCCAATGATAATTGTGACGTCTATCAGCTTCTGGACTCCTTTTTGAAAAATATGGAGTAGGAATTTGGAATTAAAATGTGCCAGAATTACTGCTGGGCAATGATCCGCTAATCTGAATGGCTTTCCACTACAGATAAGTAAATAAGTACATATAAAAATGTTGCACCTTGATAATTATTGCCATGCAACTGTATTTTATATAATTTGTTTTATAGTGGGAAAATCCTTAAATGATTTGAACACCTTTTTACTATTTTTACAAATATTTTTTACTTATTACCTAAAAGTATGGAGAGTAAGTCCTTTCAGAGAAATTACTGACACACGTAGTCAGATTATTTTTGTGGTTAGGTGGTGCCATAAATGCGCAAGATGGCAAGTAGTGAGGAGTAAATCAACACATGCCTTAAGAGCGTGCCTGAAGTTCAAGTACAGCAGGTGACAAACTGAAACAGTTGCAGAACCAGGCCCTTCATGTCACTCACTGTAACTAAAGACTCTTTCTGAAAGATTATTTAAAGGAGTTTTAGGGTTCATTCTGCTTAGAAAGTCTCTCCTGACTAGAAAAGACCTTTCCCAGAAACAGTTAAATGTTTTCCTGACACTGCATTCCAGAGAAGCTTGCACTGCCATGGGAAGATAATAAACTTCTTGGGGACATGTTTGAAGGTCCCCACACAGCAGGGGGAGCAGGAGAAACAATAAAAGCCCTGAGGACAACAGAGACATTTCTTTTTCCCAAAGTCTGGTGTTTGTAACACTATTAGGAGTTGCCTTTGAAAATAAATTTTCCTAAATGCTTCCACTCCTGGTGTTTTTGAGGAATATCTGTATTATCTTCCTTTACACTCATGAAATTCTTAAAATTTAGCTGCTGCCTCCAAGAGAGGTGAAGTCTTCATTGGATGTACTTTTTGTGAAGCAATTTCCTCCTCTGTTAGTGAATCCTGTTTGAAATGCCTTTTTCATACTTGACTCAACCATTTTCAGTAACAGTCTAATACTTCATTCACTTCTTGCAAAGACTATATCTTGCACTTTGGTGGTGTCAATTGTCTAGTAGAACTTTTTTGCTTATAGCTCTATAGCTTTTCTTTTTTGTAAAATGAAAATTTAGCACTAGCAGGAAAGTCTCTGGAATTTTTGAAAGACAAACCAAAAATGTATTCACATATAGATGATATATAATCAAATATTACTCACCAAAACTATTCTTCAAAAATTTTTGTTGGTTTTGATCAAACTACAGTAATTTTTGATTCATTGTTGAGATGCAGGAGAAAAGTGGAGAAGCTCATTTTACTGTCCCCATCCAAGCTAAGGAAAAAAATTATTTTGAAATATCTTTCTCTTGGTACTAGGCAGGAAATACAATGCAGTAACATTGCTTCTGGGCATTCTTAACAACAGGTTCAGTCTGAAGTGTGTCCAAGCCTGGGTCTTTTCCAAGTATTTGCATTTAGTGATGAAATAACAATCTTATAGATTTAATTTATGATTTCTATTTCTTTAAACAAATGCTAATATTTCTAATGTTTCTCACAACAGTAGAACACTAAATTTATACTTTAATCTTTTCTTTGCATCTGTTTCTGGAAACATAAATCCAAATCAAAGGAAAAAAGGTATGATGTAGACAAGGCTAGATTTGAAAAGTGGAAAGAAAAAGAAGAAATATAGTTTCTCCATCTATGTATCGGTACAAAAAAGGAAAAAAAAAAAAAAGTGTAAAACAGGCTTGAAAGTGTCTCTTGAAGGACTCAACATAGCCAAGATAATCCGAGGCAAATGAAAATGTAATAAGTATTTAAACGTATTATATTCTAATGTATTATTCTTGCTTTCAGTACTATATATAGGGGTTCTGTTCCTTCGGGAAAACTAAGAAATCTATGAACTACATGGATTAAATTTAGATGGGTTTTGTCTTTAACTGGTTAATATGACTAAGTAACACTTCTTATTTTACTGTATATGGCAATTGGAATTCAGTACTAGAGTAAAATTAATTTCTCATCGCATCTTTTGAATGACACAATTACCTGTCAAACTAGGAAGGTAGCATATCCTAATCTCTTCCCCCACCCTGGGTACCTATGTTGAATTAATAGTGAGCAACTATTGAATAAAGATTTACTTTTTCTCCTCTTGTGCAAGACTGAATCTGACACTGTGGGTCTTATTTCAATAGTCAATGCTAGTTATTTGTCTTCTCTATTTCTGCTGACAGTTTATATTTACAGTATATTACCCTTATGAAAATCTCCAGAGATATTTTATAGTGAACTTAGTAGCTACTGGTTAGAAAGGTAATAACACATTGACTTTCTTTCAGATGACAAATTTGCTACTGTTGATTTCAACATTCTTTTTTGTTTTGGGTTTATTTACTTTTCTAATACAGGAGCTACTAAATTGATCTTACATAGATAGGAATTATTAGGAACTTCTCAATGCATCTTTCTCAGAAAAAGCACCATTATTTGCCTTTCTTTATAACCTGAATCGCAAAATAACCTAGAGCAGCCGGTGGTGGGTAATGTGCACTCTGAGATAAGCCTCCTGGTTACAGTATGGGATCTCCACTTAAAATTTCCATACACAATTTTCTCTAAACTTTACCTGCCTTCGCAGCACAGACAGTCATGTTTCATCACATGGTATTCTAATATTCATTGTTTGAAGTTTTTTTGCCCCCTTAGAAGTGGGCAACCTTTTATAAATTTTATAGACTTAGACAAGGTCCAACTTTTCTATTACCTTGCTTTCCCTAAACACTAACTGCCCAGCCAGAAACTTACAGAAAAAAGTCAGAAAGTCTTTTTGCAGAACTCATGGAGGAATAACAGGAAGTCTAAAGCAGCAATGGTTACAGCTTTTTAAACAGTGGAGTTTCCATCAGCAATGATTTTTCAAAAAGGTTGTTCCATAAGAATACTTAAATTTAGAAACATTTCAAGAGTACAAGCCAAACACTTCTAAGAAATTGTGTTTGACTTTTAGTGTCCTTTGTAAACTGGCATATGATTTTAAGATCTTTCTCTCATGTTAAAATGGAAGAAACATTCTGAGTACAAAATTCTGACTATCTCTTCTGACCTGCTGATTGTGCTTTCCCAGTGCAGACCAGGACAGCCTTCTGCAAGGACATATTGCTGACATATCTTCAGCATGAGCCAGGTAATACTTCCTTTCTTTGTCTATTCATCTGTGCCTGCACTATTTACAGATTTTTGTAACCTGAGAGCTTGATGTAAGAGAAGAGGTCATACACAAGTTTCACTGCTTTCAAAATGCAAAGGAAAAAAATATAAGGTGAAGAAAAGGAAGAAAGATTCTAAGACAAGGAGATGAAAAGGAATAAAATTAATTCAAAACATTACATCTGAATAGTTGAAGTATTAAAAGCACATTAGATTTTCAGCATTTCCTGTGAGTAGTGTTAAGTTTTGCATATGCTTGCATGTTAAAAAAGATGGTAAGACTGTATTTGTGAATAGGTATATTTGCATGTGAGTGACAAAACACACACTGTGTTCCTTCAGTAGATTTGTATATGTCATGTGATATTTTTAGCAGGGCTGATGTAACTTGGTAATTTGGAATTACTAACTGATAGCCAACAGTGGCACTTCTGAGCAATTTCAGTGCGTCAGTTAATGTATTTATGCAGTTCTGCAAATACTGGAACTCCACTATGTGTATATCGACAAAGCACAAGAGCTCAAAAGATCCTGGCAATTAACTGAATGTGGACATGGTTTTCATAAGGTATATTTGGTAACAGTAGTAAGAAAATATTTGATAACTGTAGTAAGAAAATGTCCTTCGTCAGTAATTATCTGGCAGAAATAAGAATCCCACATCTTGTTTACTATCTTCAGGAACAAGAAAAGCCTCCTTTTTCAACAAGAAATCTTTCTCTTTTAATTCACATTAAAATTTTTAGCTAATATTTTTTAGTTTTTTTATCTCCAGTGATGATGCCATTAAGCTTACGTTACATAGTTTTTAGTAGTTTTGTAAAAGTTTATTAAAGTGTAGTTTATGTAGTTTCACTAGTTTTCATCCTTGCTGAGTTTTTTCTTGTGATACCCACCAGTTCTGCATCTTAATAACAATGGCTTTCAGGGATAATTTAAAAAAGCAGAACCTTGAAGTATTATAATAAAGTCATAATTTCTAGTCTGTTGCCCTTATATTCCAGGAAAGCATACTCGACAGAAATAATTTCTGTATAAGTTCTGTGATATGTGTATCTGCTGCACTGCAGAAATGGCAAAGGCCCAGGTTACTGATTCTTTGCTTCACTGCTTTTAATACAAGTCATCTAGCAAGGTAATGAGGTAGACGACATGAAATTTAATATTAATTTTGCATGGCCTATTCAAACCTTTTTCTTGTAAGAGTTTTTGTGATTTACCTAAACTAATATAATCTAGTTGGAGACATCGCTATTTGGATCTATTTATACAGAATAATATAACTTATGGCAACACAGAATTTACCATTGCAAACATTATACTTTGCCTACAGCAAGACAATAAAATCTTGGCTTTCCAAAGCAAGAGGCTTTTTATGCAATGCAGCAGCTTATTTCCTTTTCTACAATTGATTTTTATTATATACTATAGCAAGCACTTTCAGCAAATTTAAAGATTATCTGCAATATGTATTCTTGGAATAAACCTGCTGTAGTTATACAAAGAGTTCTATAAACTATTCCTGTAGATGCATCTTACAGTTTAATATCCTTAGATTAAAGAGACCATCACAGCATTTTATATGCTGAGGTAGTAAAAAAATTTACAATGGATAAATCACTGGTAAACATTACTTTCAGGTTTGAGCATCTATTCCACATACAAACCTGCAGGAACGTGAACGGATTCTAATTTTTTTTTCCTGGAAACATCTTCATTTGGACCTAATCTTTACCAGAAAAAGGATCTTTCCAGTGACCTATTATTCTATGTACACTAATTAATGCAAAACACAACAAGTGTGAATGAGAATAAACTACAAGTGTTTTCATTACATAGTTTCTCATTGCCCAGGACAACAAGAGATAAAACTAGTCATGGCAACTGTTTTTGAACAATAGAATATTTTCTGCAGCTTATTTTACACTTTCATGCAAACAGTCACTGAAACAATGACATAAATATCCATTGATCTTGAATGACTGCTATTTGCCACAGGAGCGACTTGCATCGCTGGTTGAAAAGGCACTGAAGTTGGAAGGAATTGGACAAGGATACGAAGGGCTTGCTCCCTACAATGTTACTATTTTTCAACATATTGCCTTCTGATGAGGGAGACAGAAATGTCGAGAGGGCCCTCTTGACCAGAGCAATACATCCTACATTCTCAGGTGGCTTGTTTGGCACAGGAGCAAGGATTTGTTCTTGGTCAGTCTGTGAGAGGTTGCTGTTCCTCTTTTATTTTGTCCTATTCAAGGCATGATACCATTTCTAGAATGATCATCCTTACAAATGTGTGAAAAAGACTGTGAATTTATTCCACCATGTCTTCTGAGCTAATTTTGCCCTAAAAATCAAACTACTCTTGTATCCAGAGCCCATCACAGTTGCACACACACTCTTAGCAGAAAAAAGTGAGTATTTTCAGCTGATAAAGTTGTGCTGTTATGCAGGCATAAGATACTGGAAACAAGTTGCCTTGCCATCGTTCAGTAGCATCTCATAGCTTGTGGTGCCTTTCCATATCTTGCAATAAAGCAATGTTTGCAATGGGTTGTTTTGAGCTGGGACTGGGTATATATATGTTGTTTCTTCTGAACTAAAGGAGGATATACCTGTTCTTTCAATGAATGCTTCAAACCTACATACTGAGAAAACAGGTTTTCTCACATTGATTTTTTTTTGCATGCTTCTTTGCAGGGCTGAATTACTTCAGACCTTTTAGGATCAATAATTTAAAAGCTTTCCCTCTTTGTTCTCTATTTTACCAGGTAGCCGAGCTTTTGCATTTCATTAATTGCAAAGGTGCTGTTTTCTCGGTCGCTCCATTCATTAGCAGTGCAAACGACTTGAAGCTCTGGTGGTATACGTTTTTTTACAGAGGTTAATGTTTCTCCAGGAGCAATGGAAAGGGCAAAATCATGACATAATTTTTCATTTTATAATGGTGAATTTATTCAAGCATATTTTGTTTAACATTTATCACTGAGGACACCTTGCAATAAAACGCCTTCATTTGCACATAAGTATCCCAGAAACCTTTTAAATTCCCACAGTACTCATTTTGGGTTTTCAATTTTTTTTTAATTATTTTATTTTCACTTAGTCTCTCAACTCTCTGCTGGAACGACAAATATTCATGACAACACAGTTCACAGTTTTATGCTTGCATATTTGAAGACCTTAATTAATAGCAAGAGGCTTGTGCAAATTAAAAATTTTTTGTTTTGAAGTTGTATTTGAGAATACTGCGACAAAGTAAGTTTGCACAATGTAAACTATTTTTTTCTCTTGAATTTTGACTGTATTAAATAATTGAAACAATTGTTATTATTTGCATAATAGTCAGAAGATCAGAAAATCCTTAGAGTCATGAAGATTCTTTATTAGATAATATAGAACATTTTCAGATGAACATGGCAAGTTAATTCCTAGTAATCCAAAAACAATCCATAGAATTGATACTATGGTCATTCCCATATTTTTAAAAACTCAGTCTCATATCACTGGCTGCCTTTCGAAGTCAATCTCTTGAAGGTGTTTTATTACACCACTACCATTAAAATGGTCTCATAGAAGTATTTTTCATAGTTTTGTCGATTACTTTTCTGCCTATATTTTTTTTAATAATTATGGTAAAAAGAAAAAAGAGAGAGAGAGAAACCTAAATGTATCCCTGTAGTGATTATTTCCTTTTGACAGTGGCTGTGCATGGGTATTTGTGCTGAGAACTGAACTACTGACAGTATGAAGAGCACTGGTGCATTTTCTTTGAGTTACTGGATGAGGGGATGGAATCCATTATTAGTAAGTTTGAGGATGACACCAAGCTTGGAATGAGTGTCGATCTGTCAGAGGGAAGGAGGGCTCTGCAGAGAGACCTTGACAGGCTGGATAGATGGGCTGAGTCCAATAGTGTGAGGTTTAATAGATCTAAGTGCCGAGTTTTGCACTTTGGCCACAATAACCCCATGCAGAGTTATAGGCTGGGGACGGTGTGGCTGGAGGATGGCCAGGTGGAGAGGGACTTGGGGGTGCTGGCTGATAGGAAGCTGAATATGAGCCAGCAGTGTGCCCAGGTGGCCACGAAGGCCAATGGCATCCTGGCCTGCATCAAGAATAGTGTTGCCAGTAGGACCAGGGAAGTTATCCTTCCCTTGTACTTGGCACTGGTTAGGCCACAGCTCGAGTGCTGTGTCCAGTTCTGGGCCACTCAGTTTAAGAAGGA
>VXBA01000213.1:1024-17728 GCA_013399895.1 Serilophus lunatus
AAAAAAAGCACAGACAGATCTGCAAGAAACCAAGGTTCCTCTGGCTGAGAAAAAAAAATATGTGGTTTCAGTTTTGAATGCACCAAAGAAAAACTTCATGGCAAAGCTAGCCATTTGGTCAGTACTGCCATTACAAATGCAAAACTGTATCATAAGAAAGCTGCTGATTTACATAATGCTATCATCCAAATACATTTTCAGGAGAAATGAATGTTCTGGTCAACAAAATGCAAGATTCAGTTAGTGAGAACCATCTGAAACAGCAACAGATGTTGATATCTTATGCATATTTTATAGGTGGGCTCCTATCTACCAGTTGTTCAGCAGATAATGTATTTGTATCAGTTGTATCATGGTCTTTTACCACTGTTAAAAAATTGCTGATTAGTGAACTTTCTCGAGTGTCTGAAAATATATTACAAATTATGATTCTGTCATTTGCTAGTAAAGCTGAACTGTTCAGATTGACTGAGAACCACGTAGATGGATTAGGAGGAGCATTAAATATCTCAACATAAATGGTA
Source organism: Serilophus lunatus (assembly GCA_013399895.1). Classification (NCBI taxonomy): domain Eukaryota; kingdom Metazoa; phylum Chordata; class Aves; order Passeriformes; family Eurylaimidae; genus Serilophus; species Serilophus lunatus. Next base: position 1,549 of record VXBA01000213.1, read on the forward strand.
GAAATTGTTCTGGAACTAAACTGTTAATTTCAGAATAACATAAGGAAACTTTTGGCTGTGTCTGATGTGATGAAGGGCCATAAAAAGCAGTAAATATCTTCTTAGGAGATCTGTGTCTCACTCTGAAAAAGTTATAGAAAGAAACAGCCAATGTTTTTTCTCAGCTGCAAAATCCTGTAAGAATTTAAGAGAAGAATAGAAATGGCAAAGTGTGTATATACAGAGAACACAAATGAATTAGTGTCCTCACTGTAAAGCCACCTAGACCTGTTGGCACAGGAGATACAGAAGAACTTTCCTTGTACACTGTCAAAAAATAGAAGTTTGAAGATTATCATCACTGCTGGGCAAGAAAATGTGTACCCAGAAACTATTGACCTAGTCAATAGTAAAACTTTGGCTTCAAAACAAATTTATTGCAACTGTGGATAATTTCTTTCAAGAGCTCAATGATATAAATGGGGGGTTATATCCATATATTTTGAGAACAGGAAAGAAAATGCTGGTGGAATCCACAGTCTGTTCTCAGCAACTTCCTAGCAATCTAACAAATGCATCTCACGATACCGGTAAATGATCAGAATTTAAGACTACTCAGAGAGTCAGATTTATGGATCAGTAGCAGTCCTTCAGCAGCGAGAAACACCAGCTTCAGTGTTTACAACAGGAAACAGAAAGTTTGTGATTGAGATCCATATTTTATATTGGATATTTTGTTCTGCATCAAGTTGCCAGTAGATGCAGTTTGGAACTACAGTATTGTAAGAATAGATCCTACAATGCATTTTATTATATGCATATCAAGAGTACAAATAGTTGCGTTCAAAGATCCTTGACATACTGCTGGGACTTAAACAAACTAATTGCCAATTTTAAGAGCACTGGAAGTCACCCATGAGAGCTACAAACCAACAGCCTATATTGACCTTAAAAAAGGAAAGAGTATGTCATGTTACTGACAGCCAAGACAAGGGTGTCCAGAACTGTGCTCTCATTTAGAGGCCTGATTGAATGACTCCTATAAAAAGGATATTCTTGTTTCCAGTATGTGCTCACTAAAAGCCAGTCAGTAAGTAAGAACTTATTCAAAGTAGAGAATTGTCCTATGGCTATTGAAAGCTGGAAGCTAGAGAGCAAGAAATTCTGTGTAACAGAGAAATGCAATGGATTTATGTACTATATACAACTTCTCTCAAGAACAATGGGTATTTGTGACTTGGTGCATTTTAAAAGGATGTGACTGTTAAAGAGACAGAAAAATTATTCTTAAATAAAGGCCTGTCAATCTTTTTTGGTCTTTCTCTCTCTAAAAGCTTATATTGCCACAAACATATTCCCTTATATATTTTTTACAAGACTGACTTTAGAGATTGGCATCTGTGCAATCTCTTTATCACTGCAACATATGGCAGTCTTTCCTGCTATCAAAACATGGCCATGTTTCAGCCTCAGGGTACAGCTGGGTTGAACTTGAAACTGAGACTGCTTTCAAACATAAATACAGAACTTTATGTTACTCGTTCTGACACCATAAAGGAAAAGTAAATTCCAAATTCCTGTTGCTGGAACCTCTATGAACACTACAGTGCCACGTGGTTCCAGCCATGCTAGGTAGTTTTTTTTCTTATGATAGCTTCTAGAATGATAAACAGTCACTGCGTCAGGATCATATATCACTCAGCTATCCATACTGAAACTTTTTCAGTTCAGATTTCAGTATAGGTTTGCAAGATTCTGACCCTATGGTGCTTTATGATGAGTTTCCCACCTAACCACAAGTAACAGCAATCTCTGATCATGTACAATCAATGTTTCTGTAAACCTCCTGTTCAGAGACTTTACAACTCATCCGTAACTAACTCATCATTTCCTTTTGCAGTGCTCTTCCTGATTTGCACAGCTGAATGTAAACCTGCTGTACTAGTGCCTGCTATGGCAATATTCTGAAAATTAGCCAGATAAATACAGCCATTTCCTAGTTACATTTGAAAGTATACCAGCACCACTATTTTGATTGAAAACAAAAAACATCAAGCATTACACTGAGCAGTGTGTGTTCTAAGCAGTTTGCTCAGCTGAGCATTTTCCAGGTTACATGCCAGTACTGCAAACATCTAAAAGAAACAAACAGAATAAAGGCTCAATAGTAAAAAAGGAAGAAAAAAAATAGCTGAAATCCCATCGTCTATCCTCATTGCAACTGGAGCTAGAAAGAAAACCCTTAAGTGCCTCGAGTTTTGTGCTTATTGGTGGAGCATGACAGCACCTGCTTAAAAGAAGACCAGTGAGAAAAAAAAACCCCAAAACCAAAAACAAACAGGTAAGGGAGTAACTATTCCCTTCTCAGTAGAGGATGTATAAATAGTAGTGTTAGCTGCAACATTGGAGATGTCTGGGTTACTGCTTTGACCCGGTTCTTTCGTTTGGAACAGATTTAGTCACAAGAGGTGATATTCCCTATCAGAGAAAAGAAGCTTCCTGACAGGTAGGAGGGTGTGTAAGGTCTGCTTGAACCTTGTAATGCTTACTCTGCTCTGTGCATTTATTCTGGATATGGCCTTGGATGCAAACTTTAACATTTACAGAAAGGGAAAATGGAAGTGGAGGTTAGACAAGAAAGTAACAAAACAGTTTTCTAAGCAACCTTTATAGTACTGTTGGTAAGTAAATTGCTGGACAGTGAAAGTTAACAATTTTCTCATACCTCTATCTCCCTTTCCTAGATACCCCCAATTCCCAAAAAACAGTTGAGGCTCAACTGTGGCTACTTTAAACAAAATCATTCTCCAGTTCTAAACTGTTGAAATAAAATGGTCTGTCACATTAGATATGACAATCCACAGTTTTTATTTCTGTGAAGTAGGAGGTGTATTTCTAACATCAAGGAAACATATTTTACTGCCAGTACTCTAAAAATGTTGTTTCTCCATTTAGCATTGGCTGCTGCAAGAGCATCAGACTGGAGGCTCTGATGTACAAAAACTTCCATGACCAGATGAAAGGATTCACAGCATGGATGGCAAAGGAAGGACAAGAGTAGAGCTTGCATTTGGGAACATGGAAAGAGACCATGCACTTCTGCATTGTTTTTTCCTGTGATAGATGAGCTTGTATATATATAATGATTTATGGAGCGTAGTGCAAGCCTTGGTACTGTCACTCTGCTAACAAAAGCATAGGTCTTTGTGTAGACCACTTTGCATACCTTTAAATTACTCTTTCTTCAGCTTTTTCTTATATTCAGGCTCTTTCTACAATGGAAAGTAGCACAGGGATAGTGAAGATCTGAAAGAATGACTGAATGTTTGCTGCACTTTTAATTCTGGAACAATTAGACAACCAGTCTTCCCTCTCATAAGACAGAAGATGCAGGTGTTAGACATCTGTAGGGATTTACTTATTTATTTACTTACTTACTTTTATTGAGCTTAGTCTGTCTGCAAAATCAAAGAAAGGACTTTCTATCATCTCTTCCACAACTAAAGCTGGCAGAGCTGACCTCACTGTGCTAACTATGCACAGCAGCAATTCCTTCCTCACACAGTTTTAAAAAAAACTTTTTAATCATCTAACCTCTGAAGATGAGCAGAGCAAAAACGGCTAGAAAGTGCACATTAGAAACATAGCACATGATGGAAATACGAGCATATGTAGTCTTCCTCAACCTGGGACTATTTGCTTTCCAAGTACCACCCTCAGAATAGCTGATTCCTTATATAATCAAGGACTTCTGGTCTTTCTTCATGCAAAAGCACCTGCAGAAATTGATTATTGTAGGCTGGTACACCCAGCACTTACAGTTTGAGGTGTACTACATTTTAAATTGTTCCTGCAAATACTACCAGTCTTTCACCTTTGTCAGTGTTTGTTCTAACAGTTCTCTGTGGTTTTTAGAGTGTTATTGAAAGTTCTGTACGGATTCATGTTGTCAGAGTATGAACTCATTAACAGTATCTGGAAGAGCTACACAGATTGTCAAAATAATGATGTTCTCTAGATAACAGTAATACAAGGTCATAGCTTACTCCAGCACCTCAGTATTTGAACTGAGACCCCTGCACCTTGCCAGTATTTGTGCACTGGAAACAGAACACACTCACTGGAGAGATAAGTCCACTCAACAGTGGTACGTAAGCAATATGGAAACCTTAGTTTCTGAAAGCCTGTTGTTTTAATGTGCATGACTGGTGCTGTTAAATCAGTGGAGGAATAACTTTCTTAGTCATAGTGGTGGCAGAAGCACAGCTATACTTGTTCAGACCAAAGATTCACTTAACACAGTGTAATTGAACCCTCACAGATTCACTTCCCAGTATTTAACTCCTTAGTTATGGAACAGTAGAAATCTGGAATAGCCAGTTTCTTAATAAAAATCTGGGGTTTTTTCTAATAGGATAGAATCTTTAATCAATAAACTAACTGGTGATTGAAGGTGAATGCAAGTTCCACATGTATGCAAATTTGTTTATTGTGGTTGTCATGAAAATATCGGTAGGGATAAGGAGAATGCTTGTTGTAATATATATCTTTTTGTCCATGTTTTGTCTTTTTCCATCCTTGACATTATAACTAGACATTAATAGGAAGTATCTGAATACTGTAAAAGCCACTCAAACACATCTCTGCATAGTTGCCCAACAAATGAGAAATTCAGATACAGTTCTCTGGAGGGTCCATGTTTTCTTCCTCAGGTTTGTTGGACTGGTTAGACTGCATGCATGGTGGTCTGCTTTGGTGGTATATTTTTGAAAGCTAGGCTTTTGGGCTTAAATTTTGAGAGTTTCAAAGTTAACGTAAGTGTCTCTGTGTCTAGCAAAATCCAAAGTTAGCCTGAGAGGTTTCTGTTTCTCACAGAAGCTCGAGCAGGCAAGCTAAAGATAAACAAAGAACATCTGCTAATTGAAAAACACTTAGGAATGTGGCTATACCAAAACAATGGTGAAACTTTCTCAAAACATAGCTATGGTCTCTGCCCCAGTCTGAGGCCGCAACACGGTAGTCTTGGAGTTTGTTGAGCAAAGACATATTTCTTTCCCATAACAAGCAGTTTCACAAAAACATGTTTTTCCAAGCAGGTGTCTCTTGGAAAAGCATGTTTTGAACACAAACTAATCTTGAATATTTCTAAAACATAGTGAAAGTTCTCAAAGCAAAAGAAGATTGTGTAATGCTCGACTTTGACCAATGAAATGGTTAACAACAAGTGTCTCTGCCAATGAAATGTTAACACGCAGGTTTCTAAAAAGTATAAAAAGCTGTGAGTTCTCTCATTAAATGGCTTCCTGGACGAAAACCCATCTCCCGTGGCTCGAGTTTTTACTAAGATCACCGGGTCTACTACAACAGTCTACAATGCCATCATTTTTATCATGGTGAAAGACAAGAAACATCATTCCATACACCAAATACTAGAGAGACTGTTTATTCCATGTGAGAAAGACTGGCTGTATCTTGAGAAGAGACGAGATTTAGGTACACTGATTGTTATTCCATCTGGTATGTATGCGAACAGCTATGTATGTATGTTTTTATGCATGTATGTATGTTTTTGGAACTGAATTTCTGTAACTAAAGGGTTTTTAACAGGTACATTAGACTAGAACACAATATATCTCTTTTTATCACTACAAAAAATCAAAGAGATGCTATAACAACCCCCACACACACACACTAATAAATCAAACAAATAGAATATTTGATGTATTCACAGACTGACAGTTAACATTTATCTAAAGTTTAAGTTGTTTAGCTCATTTTGGATAAAGGGCAAGAGGAAGATCCTTAGCACATCAATTAGAAGTCTTCTTCTTGTCACCGACAAATTAGGAGAGATAAAATCCCTATATTAGATAAGAAAATCTTGAAACCCCTTAGCTTCTTTCTGGATTATGATTGTACTTGAGGAAGACTTACATGCTATGCTACTTACTCACCCTCCTAAACAAGGAGTATCTGAAATAAAAAGAATGAAATATTAGGTCCCATTTAGGCTCCTAAATCCTTTTGTTATAGATGTTTCTTGGACTTTCATTGCTGTGTCTGCATTTGTCACCATGTAAAAAGTGTGTTAAAGTATCCTACAACCTTAGGCTTCGTAAAATTGAACACAGAAATTGCAAGGACTGTACTAACAGAGGCACCTAAGTGCCTAAGACATTGAAAGGCAGTATGGCTTTTGAGTAACCCGAAGTGGAAAACATAGCTTTTACTGCTGTGATTCTGCTTTTTTAAGGTTCAGGGCCTTTATGTTATTACAAAAGAATTCAAAACATGACCAACTTAGTTGTAGACAAGTTTGAGTCCTCATTTAAATTTAAAATATCTTTGCTAACATAGATATCTTGGTTGGGATTGCAAAAAACCCTCATTGATTATAATCCTTTACCATAGCTGTTAAAAAAAGTACTAAAGTTGCAATTATATCTGAGGCAAAAAAAAGCTACTTTATCAGCACACTTTTGCTGACTACTGGTAAACGGCAAGGATAGTATCAAAGCATATAGCTATGCTGTTCTACCTTTAGTAGCTTTTAGACTAACTTGTAGTGAAAGAGAGGAGTCCTTACACAAGTTACTAGCATCACCTGAATGCGACTGCAGTAACTATTAGCTGTGGTACAGTATGTGACATTATGGACAAAAATGGGTAATTAAGATTTATACATATTGATGTGGACTTCATGTGGTAACAGAAGTGAGGGCCAAAGAATGCTCCTTGATCTGTTTAATTTGCTAGCATTTACAACCAGCTGTTTTTCAGATAGAAAACTTTGATTGAAAAAGAAAAGAAAGCAAATGGTTTTCTGCACAGGCAGTAGGTTGAGCTGGCTTACCATGCAGGCAGAGGAGCCCTTTTTGCAAGGGGGCTGAGGGGTGACTACCAACAGAAGTTTTGTCCTTTAGAGACAATGCATGATTAGGCTGCAACCTAAATTTTTTCCTAGTAAGCACACAAAAAAGATAATTGAAAGTAATTCCAGGATGATGGATTCCACTCTGGAAACCAGGCACCTGCCTCCTCAGATATATAGCAACTCATAACGATGCAGGAGACACTAAAAGGCAGACTACAACTAACTTTCAAGAGATATAACTCTGATTCATGGAAAAGCCTAAATCTTATTTAAGGTTAGTAGGACTGATAACGTACTTCCATTCCAGCTACAGTCAAACACTTTTTTAAAAAAAATTTATTTTATTTTATCCAAAATTACAGAATTTGCTGCTCAAATCAATTCACCAGAATGACAGGCCTAGAGTGGAAGTTGAATAACCTGGTCTGAAGCCAAGAGGGTTAGGAGTTGTCTGGGGGGGGGGGTCACTGTACATCTGAGATGACAAGACAAAAAGCTGCAGACAAGGAGACAGATTATGGAAGTTATTAAATGAAACATTTGCCTTTTGACAGCAGGGGCTACAGATGACAACAGACCATCTTGTCCATAAAAGAAACAAAAGCATACAACTGTGTGTCTATGTACACGTGTACGTGAATGTTGCCTGATAGTGAGCATGAAAACTATCTCCTGTTTCCTGCTGTGTCCAGGCAAAAAAAAGAGGCCTAAGTGTATAGTTCTGTTCCTTTCAAACTCAACTCAACAAAATGCCTTCAAGAATAGTTGTTGAAGCCATCTTCCATTTCTTCCAGCAGAAACAACCTGCAAAATCAGAAACACTGGCTAAGATTCTAGCATTAAAACAAATATTGTTGCCATTTAATTCCCAGTCTTACAGGGATAATAAATAAAACATATGTATAACCTCTGGCAATTAAATTAATTTCCCCCAAAATACAAAGAAAACCCCTAAGGCATCAACAGATGATTCATTAATAAAACGGTAAGTTTAAAAACAAAACCAACATTTTAACCTTTCAGAGTTGCACTATTATTAGGAAACAGGAATATACTTGCATAGTTTTTCATAATTTTCCTTAATAGCTTTTACTTATACACTTGCATACTAAAATTTAGCCTTTTAATCTGTTTTCAATTTATACACTGCACTAGAAAAGAAACAAAAAAACACCTTATTTATGCCCCAGAAATACAAAATATCTGATAAAAAGATATTTAATTTTAGCAACAGATGAAACTGCTGTTTTAAAAATTGCAGTGTTACTTTCCACTTTGTTTCCCATCCTGTTTTAGGAAGTTATGGAAGAGGCTTAAATACGTGTGAACCAAAAGAATGAACAAAAGGCAGTGGTCAGTATCATCCATTCATTAAAAAAAGAGAAATGTAGCTTGCTTTTTTACTGGTAGCTGCAACAGTCTGAACTGTAATGAGCTCATTTTATGAAAATATCCATGCAGAGGGTACTGCAGTCTGCTAGTGGAGATCACTGGTATGTGTATTTTAGTACTGAGAGTGAGTGAGAACACATTCTGAGATAGATATTGTTTTGTCTCCCATATGAGTCTGTAGTTCTGCTTCTCTGCCCCATGCCCAAAGACAGAGTATGGTGCATCCACAGGGGTGTCAGAAAAAAAGAGAAAACACTGCATCATTTGAGCAATTAACCATTACAAGATGATCCACATTTTCCATAGGGATTAAGGTATTAACAAATAATTTACCACATTCCCTCTGATGTCTGAACAAAGGGTAAAAGAATGCGGGAACAGTTTGCAGAAATCTAGAAATCTCAGTTGTGGCTGGGATGGGAGGTGAATTTCCCCAAGCTGTAAAGACAGATGCCCTGCAGGGATCCTTTCTGCAGTCTTATAAACGAGGACAAAGCCTGCCCACTGTCAAAAACGGCTGAAGAGTCTGGCAGTACTTCTGGGAAGAGAAGCTTTGCTGTCATAATTCAGACAGGTCATCAACAGACATTTCCTCTGAAATAACTCAGGGTATGAAGTTATTTCATGTCTCCATCATCCAAAGGCTGAGAGGCCTTCTACTTGTAGGTACTGCAGAGAACCTCATCTCAAGGCAGCTGATAGACGCTGAAGCCTGGACCCACAGAAAGGAGCTCAGAGGGATTCTTGTCAGCAACTTACTGGGAAAAAGTTCTAGCAATTTTGTGCATGTGAAATTTATCATTTGCTACAACTTATCATTATAGTCTTCTGTGCAGAATTAAATTCCATAGTTCATACAAGAAAAACATGAGTCATCCTGACAAACTGTTTATTAGCTAAAAAAGTTTTGATCATTTTCAGCATTTTCTAGCCCAAAAAATTTTGTTAGTTCCTATAGAGCTCCTGAACTAATGCTTGAGAACACTGTTTCTGCAGCTGATTATATATATAGGAAAGTGTGGTATCTTCATCATTTTCCCAAGGACATCTTACGTAATGGAGAACTCTGCCTTCAAGGAGTCTCAGTAAGTCTGAGTTATAACCCTGGAGCTTTGAAACTCAATCATGTCCTTATTATATAATCTAAAAATGAACTTTTAGTACATAGAGGTAGTTATTCTTTAAATATTTGGGGACCTCTATTTTAGTAGCCCCCAGGGCAACCTGGCACTTACATATTTAGCCACTGTATCTCTATTATATAATTAGTAAGTGTAACTGTTCAAAATACATCTGTGTCCCACATGCTGCCCCTCACATTTTTGATGCTGTGGAAAGAGGAGGCACACAAAAGGGCTCTCTAACTTCAGTAACGATTTCCACTTGAACTCTAATACTGGTAGTCATGTGTTGGCATCATTGAAACCTTTTATTGTTTCTGTAATGTATTCTCTACCAGCACAATTGTATATATCATCACTCAGGAAAATGGTGACATGAAAGCACTCAGAAAATCTGCAGGAAGAATGTAATTAATTTGCTGTATTACTGTATATAAAGTACAGTATTTATGAATAATGCAAAATTAACTAAAACAATACAGCACTATTTGTCTTATCTATGTCCTCCTCTGTGACATGTATTTATGGGTAGTACTGCATTAGGTGTAGACCAAACCCTTTGTAATGGACATTACTCCTGTCACAACAGTGTGCTGCAACAATCCATACCCCTTTATCCCTAAATCAAATAAAACATAATATTTTATGGCAATGAAGCAAGTAAATAAGTCCATTTTCTCTGATCAGCAATTTGAAAATTTGTTGTGTAAAACTGTTTCTCTAATAAGGGCTTCCACACGGTACTTCTCAGTAAGATGTAGAATAAACGAAATGAATGCAGTAGATAACAGGACACAGTTATGAAAATTTTCCTTCAGGAATTTTTTTTCTGACCATCACTACAAAACCCAAGATTTTTTGATCCATTTCAAATGCTGGGTTTTGTTTTTTTTTTAGACTCCTGGATTCTTTCCTATTATTTTCATTCCTATTTATCCTTTTCTGTATAAATGCTATTGAAGTCAATGGGACTTTATATGTTTTAGATGTTTTAAGGTCAGTCCCTAAACAGTTGCTGTTTAAATTTTAGAAGAAAATTCTTTCAATCAGAAATCTAAGAAAACTTTGTGTTCGAATCAGTAAGACTTGAGTATTGTAACTCTACTGGTGACTGCATATCTAGGAAAAGCTAGATGATGGTTTTTCATTTGTTTCTTGGACTAAATGCTAAATGAATATGATGTATTTCTTCAGTCACACTCTGTAGTTTATCTTTTGGTAATATAATATTACACATTCAGCTTTATTGCCAGGCTTTTACCTAAAGGTGGCAGGTTGTAACACTACATTCACATTTTCTTTGCTTTGGTAATTTCCCCTAATAAAAGCTTCTTCCAGCATTAGTGTAGCTGCATTTACTTCTTGGAAATTAGAGCACTTGAAATCCTTGGCAATGGCTCATGGAAGCAAGCAGGAAAGATGTGTAATCTCAGTATGGTATTCTTGAAGCTTTGCAAAAAAGCATCCTTTGTGTGTGCCAAGCAGATTTTTAGCTACCATATGTCTAGAAAAACACAGGTGTAGGACAGGGATTCAAATGCTACTTACCCAGCATAACACTGATTAAGCCACTTAGCTATTAAACCGCACTGTAACTTCTCCAGCTTCTTAAGATCTATATATAAGCCTTCCTTAAGACTGAGATATATATAAAATGCTTTTAGAAGTGTTCACTGAGGTCATTTTGGGTTTCCCATTCTGCACAAAATTTGGCTTCCCATAGGTAAATAAAACATACTTCAATTGTTGATGTAAATCACACCAGCAAATACACAATTTGCAAATTGCAGAAGCATGCAATTAAAGTGTAAATTGAAAAAATAAAACTGGTTCTGCAATTACTTACAAAAGCATGGAAATTCAGTCCCTTGATACATCAAGTCACAGATAAGAAAACTAAGTTATAAAGTTCTGTATACAAAATGCATCACACCTGTATAAACATTTATACGTCATCACAAATTAAAAGCATATAGAGAAAACATAAGTATCCTTTATGGAAAAATACTACATTATTATAGAAGAAAAGTATCAATTATATGTACCAGCACATATGGGTTATATATTTGTTATATTTCATGAAAGAAACTGCAGCAGATAAACGCTGGTAAATGGATTGAGAATATTAGCTATCTCCTGGACCACCAGTTAGCTACTGCAGCAGCAGTGCAGCAAAACCATGGCTACTGTTACTGCATCAAGTCAGTACAAAGGATGGTGTTTGTCTTGAAGTGATGTTGGTGCACCAGGAAAAACAGCCCAAGGTGACCGAGTCACTGCTCCACTCCACCCAGTTCCTTCTCACCGTTGGTTCACCTCCTCCTCATTGGAGCTGGTACCGTCATTTCCATCACTGCTGCAGTGAAACGATCAGGGAGCAAAGTGGAAACTCTCACAAACCACCCAACCAACCTACCTGGCAGCAATACAAGTTCAAGGTATTCATACTCCTCTTGTCATCTGCCTTTTGTTTTTCCTCCTGTTTTTCTGGTAGCTTTCTGTGGGACCACTCAAACCACCAGCAACTGATACAGCTTAGAAAAGTTGCAGTTCTTTTATTAAATCAGACCAGCTATGTGATGTTGCTAGCTCTGAAGAGTTCCTATACTCTCACTCTGGCAACAGAGATGAATTAAAGCCAAGGTTACAAGAAATAATGAGGCTGTCAGTTGTCTCAAGTAGTAGTGCTGCTGAGAACATGGGGAACTGAATATGGGAAATGAAGTAAAAATGCATGTGTAATTTCTAAAATTAATTCTTTCCAGTACTAGGCTGGCTCATTCTCGAATATGCTGCCTCCTACTGTGTATTTCCAAGTCAAAGTAACCTGCTAATTGAGGTAAAACAATCAGATAGGAAAAATACAGAAGATGACGTTAGGTGTATCAAGCCACAGTTAAGCTGGAGAATTTAAATGCAATGTCTTTGAAATTAATATTATCTGACAAGGAGCTAGTGACCTGTCTGGGCTGCTGTGTGACCCTGTAAGGCTGAGCTTGCTCCATTCCCCATAAACTTCATCCACATAAAATCATGACATAAACTCCTTTAAATAAAGCACTGCAGCCACCTAGCCATGAAAAGATGCAAGTGTTCAGGAACACTGATCACAGATTGGAATTGAGCAAAATCCTTCCATGCAGATTCTTAGAAGCCAGTAAGAGATAGATCAGTTGAAGCCAACGAGTAACTAACTGAATTAAGTAACAGAACCACCAGAAATCATTAAAAGGCAACAGTGATCCATCAATGAGTCCATCTCTCTTGAGTTCATCTTTACAAAGTTGCAGGACACTAATTTTTACTTGGCTCATCATCAATTCTTGCGAATACCGTGTTCACTGGTTCTGCCTTACACTGATGAGATAAGGAACAAACGGATCAATGCTCTCACTGTGTTTACTGGGAAACCAGTAATCAGGACAGAGGACTCCATTCCCTGAATCCTAACTATACATGAGTTTGCTCAAGTATCCATTTAGACTGCCATAAATTATGAACAAGCAGCAACAAAGACGAGAAGAGGAAAACAGTGTCAGTGGTAGAAAATGTGGACAGAATCAAATACAAACCTAAGCTGCAGCTTAGGTTTTGTACAGCCACAGCTGTACAAAGGCACTTCTAAGTTTCCTCTGTGGTCAACTGCTGTGTCATTCCCAGACCATAAATCATGTACCATCACCTGCCCCCTCTCAAAAATTCTCAAGTTGGGCACCCATTATAAAAAAAAAGACACTCATTTTACTGAGGTTACCTGCCCATCTGGACTCACACTCTGATTCCTGATCTTCTGAATAGTAAAGACAGCAAAGAAACCTTAATAGTACCACACAGCAAGCTAATGACAGGCACTCCTTTTCTCCCTTCTATAAAGAGAATTTTCAATAGGTCAATCAGAATTTTGATGCTAGTTAACTGCCAAAATTAATTTCTGATTTTCCATTCAGCTACAGAACTAGCTGAGAAAGGATGACAAACAGCATGGGATGAAAAATTGAAAATATTCAAAGAATGATTACAAATGTACTTTTTATTTTCAAGATGCACAGTAGCTTTAGAAATTTCTATTTTAAGAGGTGTGAAAGGATTAAAAGGAGATCTACTGTGGCAGCCTATGGCACATGCATACTGTGTGAATTACAGTATTTTTCTCTGATGTGTTTGGTGCTGTCCAGCTTTGTGAACAGGCTACTAGTGCAGTTGAATTCAGCTGGATAGTCTGTGTTCTTGTCATGGGCTGTTTTGTTAAAAAGCTACTTGAGAACTGACTTATCTGTTATTTTTAAATTCCCTGGAAAAATTCCTAGGTCAAGGAAAATGCATCCCTTTTGAAACACTATTTAAACTGAATATATACACATTCATTTTTTAATAATCATACTTATACATACTTTATATGAAAAAAATTTGAAGTTCTTGATTATTGTTAATATCAGCATTATCACACTGGTAAAATACCAAATTATCAAAAAAAAAAAAAAGTTTTCCATCTCAGTTCCTCTACTTGCTACAGTCTAAGAAGGATTCTTCAAAATAAAAATTTTGTACTTCTTACGTTCCTTTATGCATGAAAAGAGCAGCCTTGTGCCATCCTCAGTGATAGGAAGTGACAGGCAGAGCATGACATCACTCTTTGTTTTTAACTGACTGCCTTCTGGTGAATTTATTTTGCTGTCAGTAAACATTATGGCAGTGTTAATCACATTCAGAATTTACAGAGACAGAAGCCTTGTGCTGAGTTTGATCCCAGAAGCTGGCAGTTCTTAGCTTTTGAAGGGAGAATCTTCGTTTCCAAATTTGGCACAATGGCTGATCCACAGACAGATCAATAAGAACATCTCAGAGAAATGCCAAAGTACACATCAAAGGTCTACAACTACGAAAGGATTTTTCCATTGTAGCCACACTGGATAGACTCACCACTCACAAAAGTATTAAAACCAGGAACACAGGTTTAGTCCGCAAATAACTGACTGCAGGTATTTAATTAAACTTGTCACCAGTCTGACTGCAGCAGCTTTTCACAGCTTCTATGTTCCTCTTCTCACAATATCACTCATCTTCTTAGTATCATTACACATGCAGTGCCTAAAGTAAGACAGGGTCAGTAAGCTTATTACCAGAGAACAAAGACATGTTCCTATCCTCCTATGGACAGTGAGAGTCTTTAAAATAAAGAAGTGAAGAAACTGCACCTTCATGATGCCCAAAGAGAGCAGAGATCCAGCACAGACCATGCTTATGCTACCTTGTCTCCAGTGCCTTTCTAAATGTATTTGGCTTTCCTCATCCACCAACTTGTCTTTTGGCTTCCCTCTAAGGAAAACACTGCCATTCATTAATCCAGTGTTCAAGCAGCTGTAGCTTTAATAACTGCCACATCATTGCTGTTATTACTAAGTAGTGCTACTAGTAGAAGACCAAGTTCTGAAAACCCAAGTTTCACATGCCCACAATAATAAGTAGAAAGATGAAAGGGCAGAAAACAGATGTTTTCCACATTACAAAAGAAAAAAAAAAAAAGCACAGCAAGAAGTCTGCTCTTTTCTCTGTCCTTCATCAACACTCCAAGTCACTCCATTCAGGCAACTATTACCAGGAATTAAGAGTCTACAAACTGCATATACACAACTTAAAACCATAAATAAATTACGTATTGGCTAATTCACAAGAGCAGCTGGAATTAATGAGACGCTAATCTCTTTTGGTAAGACACCCTGTGAGTCGTGGTTGAATCAAGTGGCCAATCATCAGGCAAGCCCTTAGCGTTGCTCTTTCTCTGATAATTCGGTATATTTTCATGCTTTGCTTCTTGAATCCATAAACGGCTGATTCCATCTTAACAATTTTGATTCTGTCTACACTTTCACCTTCCTTATCTAGCACGATTCAAGGCTTTCTCAGTACTCCCTCAGAAGGCTTTTTCGCAATTCTTGCGTAATTCAGAAAAAAAGGTTATTTGTTTGAGTTGAGAGGGTCTGCACTCCAATAGCACTGTGTAGCCTACAAATTCTGAAGAGTACGGGGGAATTGTCTGGATTTCCATGTGGAGTCGGTCTTCTAGATGTCATCTCCTTAAAAGATTAATTTTCTGTTACTGGATAAACCAGCAAGATGCTCATAAGGAAACGCTATGCACGTTCAAGAGAGTACGAGGCAGGACATCCCTAAATACTTCCACGTTACCATTACCCAAGTTAAAAACCCGAGAACATTCAAAAAGTGAGTGCGACGCGTTACAGACAAGGAGAGGCCTCGGTGCGGTTACGAGCCTGAGCCCATCGCCGCCAACTGACAAGCGGCGACAGTCGCGACAGGATGGATGCGGCACCTCCCGTGAGAGCCAGGGAAAAGGAAACTGGGCCAGCTCGCGGCACGGAGCGAATTCCCGGCGGGACTCCGGGGGGCTCCGCACACCTACGCGTCCAGCAGAACCGCGGCGGGACCAACGCCGCCCCGGGCCGGCGGCCGAGGGCAAGGACAAAACGCGGCCGGCGGCGCCACGAAATAAAAAAGCGAAACAAAAAGAGTTTGTTTCTTTTCCCGGTTATTTTTAATAGCCGGGTTATTTCCTTCCGGTGCATTCGCCGCCCCGAGCGCAGGCGCGGCGCGGGCGGCGGCGATGGGCGGGCGGCTGACCCGCGTGTTCCGGACCTTCAACGTGGAGAGCCGCGCCCGCCGCGAGATCAGCAAGGAGAAGCCCACGCCCGCCCCGCGGCACTGGCCGCCCCGCGGGGACGCCGCGGCCGGTGGGTGCGGGGAGCGCCGGCGGGGTGGGGGGCGGCGTCTGTGGACGCGGTGCGGGCGGGCGGGC
>VXBA01000213.1:18071-74201 GCA_013399895.1 Serilophus lunatus
GGATAAGGGGAGGCTGATGAGGCGGTTGATGATAAGAGAGGCCGATGGGGGTGCTTGCTAAGGAGGGCAGTGCCCAGTGTGCCCCAGGCCTGTGCCTCCATCCCGCTGTGCTGTGGGAGGGGGCCGGGCGGCACAGCCGGGTGTTATAGGAGCTGTTAGGGCCAGAGCTGTGGCAGGAGTGGCACCGTTTCGAGATGGCCTGTGCTTGTCTGTGCCTCTGGGGAAGCGATGAACTGGCAGAACTAAGAAAAAAAGAAAGTACTTGACTCAGATCTATCTTTATTCCTTTCACGCTCCCCTCCCCCACTCACTTCCCTTCTCCTGTCTGCCTTTAGATAGCCCAGAGATAAAAGAAGAAATTGTCAGAAAAGATGATAGGCTCCTCACCTTGCTAAAAGATGTTTATGTTGAGTCCAGAGATCCACCAGTACGGGTGAGTATGTCTCTCTGTAGGAGCCATACCAGCATCAGCTTGGTGGTGTTCACACTCAGAGCAAATTCTGTGTCAGGAAAAATGCTTTGTTAGTGCCTAAAAACTACCTTTTCCTAGTTGATAAAAGTGGTGGCTTTATTCCTTTTCTATACATCAGCAGCATCTGCCCCTGTGTTGTGATGAATTGTGATTATACAAGCTTTTAAATGCTTACACAGTCTTTCTTTTTTAACATTGCATTGATCCTATTTTGTTTTTCACTTAAATTCTTACTTCCCCTAATGTAAGACAGTTGTCCAGCCTTTTGCAAAAATACAGGAGTTTGCCAGAGATTGCTTGTGGAGTAGCTGGAAGAGATTGAGATTGCTATGGGAGCAGGGATGTGGTAGAGGACAAAGATATTGAAACCTTAATGGAGTCTTTAACTACTGACTTTAATGTGTCATGTAGTGCAGAGACTTCTTATTTGGCTGGTGAAGTGCCATAGGTTTTTTTTCTGTAGGGGTTGTATGGTTATCAGTTTCCTTTTTGCCAGTGGTTGCAATCTTTGACTCGAGAAGGCAATAAAATGTAGATTGAGGTTCAGTCTCATGTTTTCCATTGTGTTATGTCATAGCTTGTGCATTTTACCTGTTGCATTATTGAGCTACTTTATTCAGTAATAAAATTTTTATAATCATCTAGTAAAATTCCCTAGGTCTTTCTAATTTGCCACTTACATGGTATTCAAGACTATTTAAAATGCAAACAGGTTTTTGCAGTCTCTCTCTGAAGTTTCTGAGTAATCTCTATCCTTAATTTTCATCATAAAGGTTAGGACTCTAATCTTCAAGTGCTGAAGTTCTAATTTCAGTATCTTTGAATATTCATTTACAAACCTGTCAAGAGACATTTGAGGAAAAAACCAAAAGAGAGATAAATCTTTGCTTGATTCCATTCCTCCTCTGAGGCTGCTGCCACATAAGACTTGCTCGTGTGGTGTGTCTGCTTGCAGTTGTTAGGGAGAGCATGATTGATGTGCAAGCTCAGAGACTTGTGGGCAAAACTTAATCCAAAAGCTTCCTTCTGTTCCTGATGTGTTTCCTTTGGGTACAAACTTCTGTGTACGTTTGGTATGTCTGTCTGTGAGAGGTGGAAAAGCACCTACCCGGGACTCCTGAAGTGGGAGATTCCCAGAGGTAGATAATTTAATCAAGATTTGGAAAATGGTTCATTATCTGAGTACAGTTTTAGCACAAAGTAGAAGGAAGACATGGAGGGACAGATCAGACATTCCCCGTAGTTTAGAAAAACAGATGTTGTAGCATGTGAGTTACTACAGAGTGACTGTGCACTACTCTGTGGCTGTGGAATCCGATTCCTTTAAAAGTACTTTTTCTTGAATTTAAGGAAGATTTGTGTCTTTTTTTTCAGTCTCACTCACTGGTTAAATCTTATTAAATGGCAATATGAGGAAGCCAAAACTAGTTTGGAAATTACTTGGAAATATGAAGAGACCTTGGAAGAGAAACTTTCTGTGTCTTCGTGCTGCAGTAGTCACGGCAATTAAACTCCATGTGATGCTGCAAAACAGTCTCTTTTTGTCCAGGAAAGCTTGTTTTCTAGGTAGAGCAAAAGAAGGAATATTTTTAGTAGCAAAACTAAAACTGGAAAATGAAAGGAAGGTGAGAGAGACTGTAGGAAAAAGTTTTCTAATGGTATCAGAAGGATACCAATTTGTTGTATGGGGCTTTTCATCCCTTGCAGTAACTCAGTACTAAATATTAGGTTATATCTACATTTACATTTGGCTACCAAAACCTACAGTTTGCCTTGTATGAAGGGCTGCCAATTGCCAATTCTGTACAACACTTAGGGTGCAATGGATGGGGGCTTCTCAGCATTTGGTTGAGAGATGAATGGCTGTGAAAGAGTTTGAGATTTTTGTGCTATCAAGAAGCAAGGCTGGCTAAATTTTTTTTTTCTTTCTGAAAATGGGGAAAGCTAACAGGAAATGCCATATTTAGGAAAATGGCTTAGCTGCTGCAGTATGCATAGTAAACAGAACTGCTGTTAAGCTCTTCTTGTTTTCCCTCTCACAATTAGGTAAAAGATGGAGGTGGTGAACATCTTCCATGTAAACAGGAGGAAAAGAGACTTACAAAACTAGGCCACTTGGGAGCTCTAGATGTTAAGAAGGTTTCCAAAGGCAAAATTTCCATTGTGGAGGCTCTGACACTTCTTAACAATCATAAACTTCATCCTCAAATGTGGACTGCAGAGAAAATAGCAGCGGAATACAGTTTGGAACTGAAGGATGTCACATCTCTTCTGGAATTCTTCATTCCTTTCACCGTGCAGGAATTTCCTAAAGAAACCAAAAAAGCTATAAAGTCAACATAAAAATACTTGCCAAAACCTTGTGTGATCTCATTTGTGTCTTAATTTTACTCTTAAGTATATTCAGTGTCTGAGAGTTCAGAGTTGGTTATGTGTCATCCAACAAGGGCGCTTCCTTATGCCGGTGAGATGTATTCAAGCAATTCCATTCTCTATTGGATGGCTTCAATGAAATGCAGCAATTACAGTTTGTAAACCAGAATATGACTAATAAGTGGTATGAGAGCTTGTCACACGGTTCTGATTATCCCATTTGAATGTTAAGAGTTCAGTTAAAGCATTTTACCTTGACATTAACAGATTGCCTTTCTTAGCAGAGACTTCCTGCCCTGCAGCTAAACAGGTGCTCTGCAGGTGTTAGCTTTGTAGTTTCATGTTTCTGTGTTCTTTCAAGGACTTGCTGTCAAGGAGTGTATATACACAAACAGCTGTATTTCTTTTGTATAAGAATGGAATAGTAGTTACACTTTGTAAAGAAGGCTAGCCACAAGATCATTTGGGAAATTTAGCTGTGTCAAACATAAAATAAAATGGCGAATGGCAAGAAGGCCTCTTTCTGGTGCTGGAATAGTAATGCTGATATGTAGCTTCTATTCTGATTTATCTTCAATACCTGCACCTTCCCAGCTGCTGTCAGTCAGGGAATTTGTAAAGACTGATGATCAGTCTCTTCCAGCAGTCCATGGCATCTGCTGTGTAAGAAATAATGCTTCATAATAATAGGTAGCTGTGAAATGCAACTGGATCTACTAATGGAATAATCTTTTGTGCATGTGTGCCCATCCGGTTACAACAACCCTTTTTCCCCATGCGAGCCTTGTCTGACTGATCCAAATGTGGGTTAGATCAGGTCATGCAATGCAGCAAGTTACCCACATCCTACCAGACTGAAGATGAACAGCATCTTTTCCTTTTGTTAATAAAGGATAACACAAACTGTGACAGAGTAGTGGTGAATTGTAACCTTGATAATGTCACTATTCAGGTCTATGTACGCAAGAAGTTTTTCATTGATGATTAATACTGTAGTGAAAAGGGTTCAATTTTTCAGATAAGCTGGAGATGGGGCCCAGCAGATAATCAGAATAGATATTTTAGAATGCATTATGTTTGCCTTCATTCAAAAACCAAAAGCTTAACTTTATGTGATATTAATATTCCTAGAGCCCATCACCAAAGAAGGAGAATTTATTGAGTGTGTAAGTTGGTACCAGGCCTACAATGTAACTTTCTTTTCAAGACCTTTTCTGCCTGGTTCTTAGGTTTTGGAGTCTGGTAAATATTTTATCAAAAAGATGATCAGGTTTATTATTTCACAGCAGCATTCTTTGCACTTCTCTCTCTGAGTTGGAACACTACAGTTAGTCACAGTGTATGCAAGGCTTAGAATGATTAACTTCTACATTACACTGTACTACAGTGGAAGATGATACTAGGTGCATTGTATAAAGATTCAAAATTGTTAGTCTTTGGATATGTGGGGAAAGGCTTATCTTTTGTCCTGTAATATAATGGGGTACAGAGCTAAACTCTGAAACTAATGCTCCTGGGTTATGTACCAAAGTGTTATATAAATATGTATTATACCAAAGTATTCTTTGTTTTGCACAAAATACTCCGTTTTGTAGAATGCTGTAAATAGAAATACTTCATTGAGAGAGTACTGTTCATCCTAATTTAATATTTAAGGTAATATTCAGAAAACAGCTGTGGAATTAATTTGGTACAGATACTGTTGATACTATTATTGGAGATACTGTGATGTCCTCCTTTAAAAATGAGTCTTTAATTATGCAGTCGATTAAAAACACACTAGAACCGCCACCAGAGAGCAGATTAACCATGCTTCCTTGACCACCTTGTTACATATCTTGGCATCTTCCATCTGCCTTTGTGAAAAGTCTTGTGAGGTGTTTGCACCATTACAGGCTCTGTTTCACGTTTGAAGTCCCGCGAGGCATTATCCTGCTGCATTGCTTACACCCTTCAGCAGGCACGTGCTTTTGAGACATTTGGTGCTCATCTTGTGCAGTGCTCCTGCCATACCTTCAGGACAAAATCCTGTACACAAATGTGATCATTGCAAAGCTATTCCCTGTTTCTCTGAAGCCAGGATGTCTTCCTCGGAATGTATCATCCACAGTGGGGAAGCAGAGGTCCCACAGCAGAGTTAGTCTGGGGATCCATCTCCCTGGAAGCAGCTGAATTAGTGGCCCAGAATGCTCCTCTGGAGTAGAGAACTTCTCTGGCAAAGCATTTTTACTCCAAGAAAATTAGATGCAATGCAGTTGGTCAGCCCACAGATTTTTCTGCTAGTCACCTGCCCCACCTGCTGGGCAGTGTCAGACCAGCATTACAGAGGCATTGCCGATGGTACAGGGTCATGTACAATCTGTACCATTATCCAAATTATCTACAGATGGAATGTTTAGCTTTCACTCTGTCTTCAGATGTGGAGTATTTTAGTTGCCCAAAGCTTACAAGGAGAGCCAGGAGCTTGGATCTTTGGTGGGGAAGCCCGTCTCTGATCAAGCACTCTCAATGCTACTATCTTGTCCTGTGTAGGCTGCTGACCACAGCGTGTGTGTGCTTAACAGTGTTCCAGTGAGTATGTGTTTGAAGATAATGCTGTGTTTAAGGTTGATGTCTGGGACAGGACTTTTCATTGAGACTTTTCTAGAAATACTTAGTTCCCTTTTTTCCAGCTTCAAGGGGCTCTACTCATGAGTTATCTTGCCTGCTTACTATTTCTAATTGGAAGAATAATGGTATTTTCTTTATCCTTCAGAGTTGGTTTTGTCTGTGTCCCTTTCTGTCTATATCCCTTTCCTCTGTCTGTCAGCTTAAGGAAGTATTCTTCAAGCAACTGTTTTGAGAGGTAATTATGGAGAATTTGTGGGAGGCTGCAATTCAGTTTTCTGGTATTCATATGTGAAGAATTTTTCATGACTTGTGCATGCAGTGCACCAAAGGTAGCTTACATGGTTTTGGCCACCATATAGAATCATTACATTTGGCAGGGAACAACCTGGCTCACTCGAACTGTTTTTGTTATTTTGGAACTAATGTAAAATGTGTATCAAGTGTTAGCTTTGTAAGCCTCTAAAGGATTCGTTTAATTGCTAGTGTAAATGGTACACGGTTGTCAGACTTCTTATATGTGGCATTATTATGCCAGTTTTCCAAATGTCACAGAATGAATTCCAGGCTGAATTAGGCACTGATACAGAGTGAACACACAAGGGCAGGCTGATCCTCATTGGGAAATAAGGGTTACATTCCTGGTGAGAAATAAAATTTAATTTCTTCAGGGGAGTTCCATCAGGTATACTGGAATTCCTGCCTTGATTTTTTTTTTTGAAAGATTCTTTAGAGGGAGTCTAGTAGCTCATTTACCCATGTTTTCTTAGACATAGTCCTGTTTCTCTAGCTTTGTTCTATCCTAAGTCTATTCCCAGCCTTCTCCAGCCAGTTTTCTCTGCTATGAAAATTTCATACAATTGCACTCATGCTCTGTACTAGCTCACATGAGAATATTGGTTACGTTCTGCCCTTTCAGTATCAACGACCTATTTTATTTCTGCAGAGCTCTCTTGCCTTCTAAAAGTGTCACATCTGCTGAGGTAAAGATGAGAAGACTGAGCGCATGTTTTGCTCTGCAGAATTTATGAATAGGACAGATTTTCAAAAGGAATGTAGCTTTTACATCTTCAAAAGCTGCTCTTTTGGGATATGTGAACCTAAGTCATGTTTTTCTGTCTCCCTCTGTATGTATTAATTGTAGATTAGTTCTTGCAGTCCAGTGGCAAGGTAGAAAGATTGGAACCATGAGGCAGGAAAGGGTTTTAAGTCTGCTTTCCATACAGGTTAGTCAGAGGGTCATTCAGTACAAAAGGGGATCTTTCTGTAGCCTTCCAGCACAGGTAACTTGTCTTTTAAGCTGCCTCCGTTTACTCAAGGAGAAAAGAAATTCATGTTTATATGTGATAGGTGTGTATTAAACTTACAAAATGGAGTGTCTTATTTCTGTATTGAAAAATGGAGTCAAAGCTCAAGTAGTCATAAAACACAAAATTCAAAAGTTAAAAAAGGTGGCTGTCTCACCTTGTTTCATGTGAGCATCATGCTTACATGTTTGAGAATGCAGGTCTTTTCTGGAGCCCCTTTCTAAACAGGAGTTTTCTGGTTCTAAATCGGGTAGTGCCTGATAGAGGAAGCCTGACCAGAGCAGGTGAGCTTCAGGTGCAAATAGGTTTTGGCATTTGAAACTGTGGCAGTTCTACACCAACTGGTGTCCGACTAGCCTGTTACTGTTCCAGCAATCTACAAGTCCAGTGATTTCTGTACCTGTTCACAGTTTAGTTACTGCTGTGTTGTTATCAGAGCTAAGTGTTTTCTGCTGAAAAAAACACTAACCCTGTGGATTAAATTAGTGTAGCAATTTAATTTTCTTGGTCTGAAACAGGGACTTAGATTCACACAGCAGCAGCTTTAAGTAACAGCATCACATCTCTTGTATCATGCTGGAGAGGGAGCACTGTAGTGCTCCTGTGGCTCTGTAGGGTAGAGTGGGGTTTGATGTGTCTACTGCCAGAAAAAGAATTTAAAAAATAAGTCTGCCAAGGTGGTTCTTCTGTGACAAAATGTGAAGAGTCCCCTTTGGGTGCAGGTTGCTTCAATTGATGAAGATCTGTCTTTAGATGAGATGTTTTTGCCTCCTGACTGGAGTAATGGTGCATTACCCTGGAGGGAAGCAACTGGCAGGATAGACCCCATAATCATCTCCTATAAGAATTCCTTGCAGGGGAATGGAAAATGCATTGTGTCTTGTAGGAGTGAGGCCCTTATTTTTAGTAAGCGAAGGAAGTGATGGTGTGGCTGAATGAATCTCTACTTTTGAAATAGTCATTCAGCAGCACCCGCACCTACCAGCTGGGATGATGCAGGGACTGAGGAATCCCTCTGATGATGAGCTGCACGTGGTGCTGGTGAAAGCTAGATTCAGTCCTGCCGGGGCTGCTGTAACTGGAATCCTGAATGTAAAGTCACAGCTGGGAGCTCTGCTTACACAGAGTCTGGGTCTCTGAAGAAGGCACAATAGACAACGCTGGCATCATGAGTGCAGTTGGGAGTGCAGAGCTGGTTATAATTGCCTGTGTTGGCAGAGGGAAAAAGAGATAAAGGTGGAGTCTTTGGAACATTTTTTCTGACCTACAGTATGCCCTTTTGTTAATTGCACAGGGCTTTGTTCCCAGGAAAATTAACACATTGTAGTTTGTGACTCAAAGCAGTTTTGACTCGTCCCAGGCCATTGGTTGGGTATGAAGTAGGGGCAGAGCACAGTAAGCCTGGATGGTCAGATCCTTGTTCAGCTGCTCTATGTGTGGGAGTTGTGTGTTGCAGGCATGTCACACTTCATTGCTGTCTGTCTCTGTCACACGAAGGGGACAGAAATAAAGAATTTCTGTCCTGTGGGTATGCTGGGTCTTCCAGGAACCATCAAGAGCTTATCTCTCCTTTTGTGTCTTACCTGTCACCCCACAGTCCAGGTCTCTGGTGTTTGCAACCAACAACTGCAGCCTAAAGGATACAACAGGTTTGATGGTTAGTGTTTCCTCTTAAAGTGAGCTTGTGGATTCGCACCCCCCTACCGGTGAAGCAGAAATTGAATCTTAGGTAGGAGTCTACCTTCGCAGACTCCATGTCTCCTAAAAGCTGGAAACTAAAGCAATGGATCTCAGTTACATAATTCCTCCGTACCATGAATTTCCTTCATGAGCACCTAGGGCAGCAGGGCTTAAGTCCCTCTTGGTAGGGCTGAGGTGGGGAAGGGGTAGGGGCTACAGTCGGTGGGCACAGGAAGGGCTCACTGCTGCTCAGGAAGGGACACCTTGTTCCCTATCGCTCCCATCCCTGTTCCCAGTACTACAGCCCACTACAGCCTACCTCCTCTCTTTTGCTAATGCAGGCAATTTTCAGACCACTTTACGAACCACTTTAATTCACTAACATGACAGAAAACAAACCCCAAAACAGGTATATTTAAAACTGAGGACAAACAGTCCTCATTGTCAGTATCAATGGCTACCCTTTGGCTGAAGCCAGCATATATTCAGCTTACTTATATTATCAGCCATGTCTACTGAGGGAAACCAGTTATTAAAATTGGGTACGTTTTTCTTGCGCAAAATTTAGGTGCATAAAGCAGGGGTACCAAAATGCTCCTGAGAATTTTTTTGAAATGCATTATCCCCAAGTTATTTGATTTGAGATTGCAAAAGCACATTGTAAAACCTTTTTCTTTCTTTTTAATTGTAAAAGCATATTTTGGTTTGGTGATATGAGATGACATTTATTTGTAAGAACAATTCAAACTGAATGCAAAATATTTTGTTCAGTCACCAAAGACACCCTTTGCTCTACCAAATAATGAGGTGGGGATTTTTTTTGTTGTTTGGGTTTGGGGTTTTTTTTTGACTTTGGTCAATCTCAAAGAGAAATGCCAAGACCTGTATTAAACAAAAGTTTGTCCCATACTAGTTACTAGCATTCCTACCCTTAACTAAATCCAGTACTCCCACACTCCCTGATACTTTGTTGATAAGTATCATCTGTCAGGTTTATCATCCTGTTTCATAGATAAGCAATTAATTGCGTACAATGAGGAAGGCTGATTTACTATCTACCCAAGCTACAGTGAAATTGGAATAAACAGAAAGCAAGTGCATTGAATAGCAATGAATCAATGTAAAAGAGGCTACTGAAGATGTCTTCAGAAAGAAATAATGCCACACTCTTGGCTTTGATTCTCCACAGAGGATGAAAGTGGGAATAAATTTCATACTGTGTTCTGCCTTTCCCAATTAGCTGTCACCAGTTAAAGATTTCCTTTGTGGGCATGAATTCACAGTTGTCGTCACTTAACAAAGATAAATTCTATCAGCTCACTTCTGCACATGCAATACTTCAATATTAAACCCTTTTTATATTCCAAAGTTTTCATTAGTGTAGCAATTTGAGAAACTGAGCCATTTTTCCTGTGACTCTCTTAATTGGTTGACATTTAATCATGGTTTCTTAACCATTTTGAGGTAAATGTACTGTTGTGTACATCCTGAACAAAAATTATTTTAATTTTACCATGGACACATAGCTATGATTAAAAACTGAGAAGGTGCTACTAAAGCAAGTCTGTTCTTTCAACAAATACAATAAATACCTGCCTGTGATGCATAGAGTCCGTGACATACATCATTCTCTAGCCTTCGGAAAGCAATGAAACTTCTACATTTTGGAGACACCCTAAGAAAAAAACAGTTTTACTGACAGAGCACTATGGGAAACCCTTATTAAATTTTTCAGCCTCAAAATTTTGTGTTTTCAGTCATTCTGCTGCTGTAAACTTGTTACAGAACTCATCTCTTGCTACAACATTGCACTGAAGCATAAGATGTTTAATTTTGCTAAAAAAGTAATTAGTTTTCAGCCACAAACAAAAGCTGAACTGAGTGTAAACCATGCCTCCTCCAATCCTTTTGAGTTTGCTGCAACCTAAAGCAATCCATTGAGAAATATGAACTACTTCCTCTGCCTTAGCTGCTAGATACTTCTGAAAATGAAAGATGAAAATCTAAATCCAGTCAAAAAAAAAAGCAGAACATATTAATATAAATTACATAGGGCTCTTGATGTGCTATTACTTCATTCTGTCTTGAATTTAACTCAGACTCTGTGACAATTTCCCTTTTTAGTTTTTAACAATATGAAATGACTTAGCGAAAATAATCTTTTGTCCTCAAAGAAATGATAGCACCTCCTTTGCCTTCCCCTGCACACATCATCTGTTTCCTGAGTGAGGGAGGAAAATGGTAGATAAATAGATTCAAATGTCAGGTTGAATAATGTGTCACAAAGGATTTTCGGATACTGCATCCTTTCTACACTGGGCACTAGACATAGATAGGTCACATTTGTGCAGTCTGGATCAAAGGTTTGTTTTAGGTGGAAGACAGCTTGAATCTGAACTAACTTCACATTCTGCTGGTTTTCAAATTATTTTCATGATAAGGAAAAACAATCACTTTGGTGGTAAAAATCCAGTGTGCATTTCAATTGGTCAAACTGTTTCTATGGTTGCAGAGCAGTTATCTAAAGATTCAGCTGAAAAAAACGTGGCTTAAAGATGAGAAAAAGGCTTATGTGTTGCATCCCTTCACTAGATGCATTAGACGAAAATGGTGTTCCAGGCTGTGGAGGAGATAAAGGTTTTATTGCTGAATCCTTGTAAATAACCCCTCTCCGCAAATAAAACTTTTCCCAAAAGCACTGGCAAATGCTGCAGGTGGCCCTGTTTCTGTTCTATGTTGCTAGTTAGCAAAGCTTTTGACTGACTCGAGAGATTTATAAGAATATAATTAAATTTATGTGGGGACATCTCAGGGGACCTGTTTGCATCATTTGAGAAGGTGACTTACCAGGATGAACCTAAATGCAAACTATGAGAACAAGAATAATATTTGTTTTGTCTGTGTTTTGCAAGAACACTTCGCCCCATAGCTCTTAAGTCATCACACAAAAAATTACTGAATTTACTGCTATGTTTTTCTGTGGTTTGCTATTAGAAATAATTTTTTTTCCTGAGGTGTGCTAGCAGCAGAGTAGGGATAAAAAAATTATAGTTATGAGAAATTATTCTTGACTTTTCTTTAGCATGCTTTTTCATGTATGCATCTCTTGCCATGCTACAATAATATTTCTATTTCACTTTTTAATTTTACTGGTAAGATTCCAGAACATTAGCAGCATCTATAATGTCTGCAATACATTCAGAGCTCGTCCTTAGTCCATCAAGGTTATACAAAGACAATCACACTGAAATAATGAGTACTGGAGTCTTACTCACTTGCAGGATCTAGATGACAGTTTTAATAGTGGCTGGGGAGTCCCCAAGTCAACTACAATTAGCCATCTAGACAGTTGGGTTCTAATGGGACAAGGAATGATCTTGGAAGAAGAAGTGAGTGTTTCACTGGGGAAAGAGGCAGACCACTGACAACATTTGGCACAACGTTGTAAACATTTTGGAATTCAAAGAATCAGAGAATAATTTAGATTGTAAGGGAATAATTTCTCTTGTGCAGTCAAGACTTGAATACTTCCAAAGACTTGTCTTCAAGGCAAAAGTAATTTTTTTATAGCTAAGCAAAATTTCCTTTGTAACTTGTGACTGTTGCCCATTGTTGTTCTGCTGGAAGAGTGGAAGAAGGAAGAGTGACTCCATATTGCTTATGCCTGGCCAAATGTCTCTCAGCATCACCTGAATATTAAAAATTATGAGGAAAGAAACTTGGTTCCATCCATCTATGCTTTACTCCTTTGCTTGGAATGTCATTCTTCGAATTCCTCTTTCTACTGGGAACTAACTCTACATGAGTAGAGAGAAAAGGTACCATATTATAGCTTAAAAAACAAGAAATCATTCAACAGAATACAAATAAACAATTTAAGGATTATCCCTGCAATAGTTACACCATCATTCTTCCTGCCAGCTTGCATGTTTTCTCTGTAAATACTTCATACCAGGTAATGTATTTGTCTCTGGAAAGCAGCAGCCAGGGCTGTGGGTAGGCGAACAGGGAAACAAGAGCAAAAATCCAAACAAAACTTATCCCTGTTTTTTCTCTGTGGTTTACCAGTGGAAATAGTATTGCCTTATTTTAGTTAATGAACATTAATGTAGAAAAGTTATACGTAAGCTCACAACTGCTGCTGTTCCTTAGCAACTCTTCTGTAGTAACATTTTCTGGTAATAAGGTTACAGGATCCGCATTACAGTCTGATCACTTTATGAAAGGAATTGTTTTCATTTACTGCATACTTAAAAGATCCACAGTTGTTACTCATTTTCTAAGGCACCAAACTTTATGAAATATTGAAAACAAGACTCTTATAATGCCTTGATTCTAGGGTTTAATGGTATTGATACGTAGGCACAACTGAGGTGACATTTTACTTTCAAGTTCTTCCACATTTACTCAATGACGCCACACAAAAAATTCCAGTTTCTTAATGCCTCAGGTCTACATCAGACATATGAAGAAATCTGGTTGCAATGACTGTCTATTTTTTGATCATTTCCTTAGAAGCATACACCAAAATTGTCATCATTATATCCCTGAAATCACTCCTGGAAAACTCTGACATAGTCCTGTGACATATATACATTTGTCTTTCTGGTAGATGTTCATTTTAAGTTCAAATCAATGATAAAAAAAGCAAAAAAATTCTGACCAGCTGCAAGAGGCCTGTGGAACTGGTGAAGTTGAGCCTGTGCCAGTGCCAGTGCAGGGGTGCACCTTTATCCTCATTGAGTGAATAGAATGAGTTAGACCCTGAAGTCCTGATTCTCCAGCTTAGATATGTGAATATTTATTTACAAAAATAGTTCGGGTTTCCATCAACAGAAATAATGCATGGGATCAAAAATATGCACAATTAGGTCTTAAGATTAAGGTATCTATGAATTTCTCATAAATAAGACTCACAGAAAAATACAATTTATTTCTTCACAACAGAGAAAAACATGTACACACAAACACACAGTATTATCATTCTCTTAACAGGTTTTGAGAACCATCTGAGCTTACTCAACTGTGCTAAGCTACTTTTGGAAAGACATAATATTCCTGTTCTTTTTTACAATCTCTCATGAGAGAGATTGTAAAATCTGTGGATCATCAACTTGTGCTGTGTCAGATGCTGGCAGTGTTGTGTGGGTTGGTTAAATCCCAGTAAGTATAAAAGCATTTCACCTGCCTGTACTGAGGAAAACGTCTGTATGTGAAATGAAAAAGAAACACGGCCAGCAGATCAAGGGAGGAGATTCTGCCCCTTTAGTCCAATCTGATGAGACCCCACCTGGAGTACTGCATCCAGCTCTGGGATCCTCAGCAGAGGAAGGACATAGACCTGTTAGATTGTGTCCAGAGAAGGGCCACAAAGATGATCAGAGGGCTGGAGCCTCATTACTTAATGAGTGAGTGCTTAGAGAGTTGGAGTTGTCCAGCCTGAGGAAAAGACTCTGGGGAGACCTTTCAATACTTAAAGAGGGCCTGTAAGAAAGAAGGGAATATACTTTTCACATGGGCAGATGTCCCATCCGTGGAAACATTGAAGGTCGTCTTGGATGGGGCTCTGAACAACCTGATCCGGTTGAAGATGGTCCTGCTCGTTGCAGAGGATTTGGAAAAAATTACCTTTAAAGCTCCCTTCCAATCCAAACTATTCTATGTTTCTATGAAGATTAGCCTATTTCACATGTACCATCAACAACTAGAAAGCAGCAATACTTTATCTCTTTTTACTCATTACTATAAATAAATTGGATCTTCATTCAGATTTGCCCACTAGGGTAGATATCAATGACATGTTGAATAATATTTACTGTTTATAAAATATTTTATCATCACTGTGGAGAACAATTCGCATTATTCCAATTTTTCATGCCAACATGATTTGTATGGCAGCCAATTAGAGAATTTCCCTAATTAATTTCTGTTACAGTGCTGCCCTAACATGACTTAAAATATACAGTTTAATGTTGTAAATGTATTAAAATTGCTTATACTTCCTAATGTATACCAGGAAGCAATTTGCTATTAACGGCAAGTGTTTACAACAATCTTTAGATGCATACATTCTAATTAAAGTGAACATCCAACATGTTAGGCAAAGATGAGTCACAATTCACAAGAGCCATACAGGGAAGAAGATCTGAGTTTTGTATTCCTCTAAAGCAGTGGCCAAAGAGAATAAATTATTTTCTTTTGTGTGAAATGTATTTTGTGCTGCTTATTGCATGCCTAAAGGATTAGTGAACATGAAAGTACAAAGCCTGGGCATATATACTGCATGGGACAGGGATGGCAGCTGCAATGGAGGGCTGGAGGGAACTATTTGAAAACTTAGTTGGTTAGGTTTTGTTGCTAAGCACAAAACCTACTCTATGTGCATTTTTATCACTCAGGAGCAAGGTACCAGCATATGCCACCCTGGTTACCATGGTTTCCATTCAGCCACAGCGCCCTCTTGGAAAAGAATATAAAACTTTAGTATTATATTCATTACATATATCCCTTTGGTATCTTAAAACCAGAATTGCACTTGAATGATCTTAAAACCAGAAATACTCTTTGAACTATCTAAGGACAGATCACCATGATTTCATTTTTGAACACAATACTTATCTTCCCAGACCTAAAAGTATCTCCTCTCACCCCAGCAAGGTTTGAGAGTAAACACACCCACAGAGAAGCCTTTTGTCAGAGTGCTGAACCTTTTGAACATCACAGGTTATGATGCACCCTGACAGTGAAGGGATAGTACAATTCCACCTGGCACAATCACCACCATGGTACTGTCATGTCACTAGTGGGAGGGGATGGATTGAAGGCCTGGAGAAGGCTGCTGGCAATCTCCAGAAGCCACCACTGCTGCCACTGCCTCCTGCCGCACGGCCAGGAGGGCATGCTCCACTGGTGTGATGGTTGAGGTGAAGAAAAAAGACCTGTAGTGTGAGGGCAGTGCACTCTCAAAGGGAGTAGTTGCTTTTAGTCTCATAAAAGAACGAAGGGGTTTTGAACACAGTGTTTATTCTGAAGGTGTCAGGACAGATCAGTAGTTTCTGGTCTTTGCACCTTTCAACAACTCCAGAAAGTGCAAAGCACAGTGACCTGCTTTCTAGCGAGGCATCTTGCTGTCTCTAGCTATATTTAAATCACACAATTTTCACTGTGATACTTCCCTAGGAGAAGTTTAGTTTTGGTGATAAAGCACGAATGCAAAGAAGCAAATATGAAAGGGATTCATGCCATCAGAACAAAAGCCAATGTTCTCATTTTGTTCTGAATTTTCACCTTTTCTATGCAGCTGTGTTCTCAGCATATGATGAACAAAGATAGCAGAAGCTGGTCTTTAGGTAGCAAATTGCATGTGAAATGGCATATGAAGTATGCTAAAACAGATGGGGTAATCTCATTTTTAAATGTGTCTGTAGATGAAATAATTATTAGTACAAAAACTAATTTTAGTAGGCTTTGGAGTTTTGTCACTCTCAGCGAACACACCTCTGCAATTTTCTGACCCATTACTGTTTCTGACTCCTACATACCCTAAAATACTTGTGAAACAAGGCTCCAGTTACACTCGTTACTAGAAAACTGCAAGGAAAGACACTCCCTGTACTAATTGTCTTTCTCCTACCTCTTCAGCTGATTAGAAATGTGGTAAATTTGTAGTAAATAACTGTTGGAAAATGTTGACAAGTTAATTGGGCTTATAACTGTGAAGGCAATGAGACATCTCTGCAACTGTTTCAATCAGCTTTGTCAGATGTAAGGCAGTTACAAAGGCTGTCAACACATTTAGTTCTACAAAGAACACATGGAGAATAAATCAACTTTCAGTCTTGAATTACAGTGCAGGAGGGATAATTACCATAGCAGAATATGTACTTAGAAACAAAAACCTTTTGTACAGCGCAAACACCTGGAACAGAATTAAACTGAAAATTCATGTTGAGTATCCAAAAAGAAGAAAAAAAAAAAGGAATAGGAATATCAAATAAATCTGTTTCACTATTTTAACTATGCGAATTCTCAGTAGAGATGGAGAAGGGCAGCTTTGAACAGATTTCCAACACTTATCGAGGTGATGCTAATGTTCACTAGCCTTTCATTTGTTCCACAAAGCCAATTCACAATTATGGAGCTGCTTGCACCCTACTTATTCCACAGTTCCCGTATGCTTGGACTCTGTACATGTGCAATCTGGGAGGCTTGCTTCAGTTAGAAATGTATATAAATCAGAGCCACTTATAATGGTTCAAATATAATGGTCATATAAGAAGCCTAAGGTGAGCTTTGACATCTGGGTCAATAGAACTGAGGTCTTTTACGTAACTGCCCTGCACCAAATTTTGCCAATTTTGTTCTTCTTGCTACATATATTCTCAGATATTATAAACCTGTACCTGGTTCAAAGCTTAGCAGTAGTATATAGTGTGCTAAGTAAAATGTGTAAGACATTTCAGGTCTATCTAGATAAAATAAACTCAGGGAGGTGATGTGATGAATTGCTGAGTTTTACAAAATTTTATCTGTTATAAAAGGTTGGTGTCCTTGTTCAACATTCCACTGAATGTTCCCATTAATTGAGGGAACTTCGGAAAAAAGGGCATATATCCGAAAATAAATAACATCTTCACTCTGGAGTCACCTAATCTGTATAAGTTTGTTGAAAAGCAGAGTGAGGCTATAACAAAATCTAAATTATTTCTCATCACAACAAATGGCTACAAAGAGGTAGGAATTACAATATTATCAATCCCAAGCACAGAAAAGTCTTTTGTCCCAGTTGCCAAGAATCGTATTACTGCCCTCAAGCATCAAGGAATTTTAAAAGAAATATGGTGTTCCTAGGGGTTATTTGATTTACAATTACTGAACCTTTGCTGCAGATTTATAATATTTTCTCTACAATCACAAGGCTTAGACACTTCCATTTTAAAAAGATGGACATAAAACTTTTCATCTACTAGCAGGACTGAAGGATTTAAAACTTCATGAGTCAAAAAAAGGGTAATATACTTTTGGGAAAAAAAAAAAGCTGAGTTAATGTAAAATCAGCACTATCTTAATCAGATACTGAGGAGTGATTTGGAGGAAGGTTTTCTAGCATATAGTTAGGCATTTTTCTTCAGCCCTTGTTTCCAATCATTTTCTGAAAAAAAAGGAAAACAGACAGTAGCTCATATATTTTGCTATAGATGAAACTATCCAGATAACCAGAAACCACACTGCTGACCCAGCATACACTGTATTACTGTTGACAGAGAATAATTACAATTTTTCTACCCAAGAAGAGATTGCTTTTTAAAGATGCATGAAATATTCCCATATATCATCTATACCCCTTTGGATTGCCACTAAACAAAAGCATTATATAAATCTGCAAAGTTGTTTTTTGTAAGGAAAAGCCCCCACTAGATAACCAAAGGGGTTTTTGTTTAAAGTAACTGATTTTTATTCTGAATCATTCCAGAATAAATTGTGGTTTTCAAGGCTTTGTGGTTATTTTGAGTTCTTCCTTTATTCTTACTTATTCATACTTTATATAACCTTAGACATAAACACTGTGCTGCTCTAATGTGATCTAAAATAAAGTGATATAATGCTTCCTTAATTTCCTATTTCTTTGAAATAGAGAAGAAGCTTTGGGGAAAGCAAACAGACCTACTATTCAATTTCAAGTGAGAGACAATCCTGCATAGCCCTTAGAAAATGATCACAGTGAGTTACTACCTGAATGTTTAAGACTGAACTCTACTTCTAGACTGGCTGTTTATGGTAAACTTTCAACCATTTATTGCCTTTTCTTTAGTCAATGTTTATGGCATGGAAAACCCACTGTATTTCCCATGAAGATACTTTCAAACTGTGGTGTATTAATATAATGACATCATCTCTGTATTACCTATAAAAGGAAATGCACACATTATTAGTCTAGCAACTGTTGAAGAAGGATAGGAAATACCTTGAGAGCTACATTTGTGAGGAAAACAAGCCTGCTCTAAATATCAACTATTCCATACAAGACATTCACAGTAGCTCTAGCATGAATCCTGTCCCATTCATTCTGTTGAAGAAAAACACCCCGGGGACTGTAGAAGTCATTTTGGTTTTGCACCCTGCAGATTGTTCTGAGACCTGCTGTATCTTTTAAGTACACTGATGTTATCATGTCAAGCTGTGACTGAAACATTTTCTATTACAGCTGGGGCTAACACTATGATACAATAGATTTTTGCCATTTCTACCTTCTGTATGAGTCCCTGTAGGCTAGAACTTTGAAAGGAGTGCATTAAAATGGCAAACAGACTTTGAGGAATGTGTAGCTACAGTGCATTGTAAGTCCTGCAAGCCAGTTCTTCTTTTAATGTATAATTAAATTGTGAAACTCATGGCCATGATATGTTATGGAGGTCAAAAGTATAAGTAGATCAAAAAAGAAGTAAACCCCCCTCCCCTAAACCACCGCTGAAGTACAAGTTCCCGTGTAGTTGTTAAACACAGCAGTTGGGATGTAACACCTGGGAAAAACAAGTAATTTAGGAAGTCCATACATTATACACTGCTGGAAAGCAGCTGTAATAATTTGGTTCATGTTTCTTACACTGCTCCTGTAAGCATCTACTGATCACTCTTCAAAAGAATACATGGGCTAAAACATTGGCAGCGTGGGCACCATGCTAAAGCTGTGAGGTAGCTTTGTGAGTGACTTGCCAGAATGAGACATTCATTGGTCAGGGTGTCAAACACCTGTTCATCAGTATTTCAGCACTTGTAAGGACCACCAGTGTGGTACAAAGCAATCCAAACAGGCCAAGAAGAAATGGGCATCAGGGCAGCATGAAAGCAAGCAGAAATCTGTACTGTCCATTGATTTTTCCTTCCATCTATTATGCATTTCTCAGTGCACCACAGGAAAACATCTGAGAATGCATAAATCTGGGAAGCAAAGTGTTCTCAACTTGTCCTGAAATGTCACAAGCCTAATACTTCAAAGGTCCTTGCTGCATGGAGAATATAATTCAGATTGCAGCAGAAGTAACTGGTTGCATAGATACAGCTACTGAGCTGTGTCAGTCACCACAGAAATGGCAGAAGCTGTTGCTGTCCTTGCTTTTCGCGTTCACTTGCCTCTGGAGCTCAGTTGTGGAATGGTCTTTGTGGGCACCCCTAATCTACTTCTGCACAAAGTCAGCTGGCATTGTTTAACCTATTTTTTAATGTATTTTGAGCTAATCTTGGCTGACCTTTTACTGAAGAAAATAAGAAACACTTGTATGAGCCTTTCTACTGACTCAGCTCTGATGACCGTGCCCTCCAGCAGAAAAGCAGTCATGTCTAAAATTTCCACAGATGTATTCACAAAAGTTAGTTACCATAACGCCACAGCTCAGTAACAGTTCGCTGCCTGCACAGGCAAGGTGTAGCAGAGCAGAATGTGGGTTTTCTCCTTTTAATCCCTAGAACAGAGGATGCCCAGACTGTGGAATTTGGGTTTGGTTTTTTTTTTTTTTGTTTTGCACAAGAAATAAAGACTCCAGGCTGTGTTACAGTCTTCTGATTAAACTGGCAGAGCTGGAAATTACAGATGTCATCTTGTACTGAAAAGAGTTCATCGCACCATGACTTGTGTTGAAAAACTGTTCCAGAACCTGATTCTTCTGATGATTAAAAATGTTCTAAAATTCGACTCTAAATTTATTCATAGCTCTTCTCCCTTCTTAGTGATTGCCATCTCACTGCCTGTGTATTTGGAGGCATCAATCATAACATTAGAAAAGACTTTATATAGAGCAATCAGGAGAAATACGCATCAGTAAACATGATCTGAAATAGAAATAAGGATGGCTTTATCAAATTTTTCAGTTAAAACACAATTTTGCTGTAACCACTTCCTCCTTGCATTCAAACAAACAAACAAACAAACAAACAAACAAACAAACTCATCAGGTGGTCTATTTGAAGTTAAAAATGGCAAGGGGATGCTGATTATTAGCAAAAGGTTCACTCTTCAAACATGTTTTTTTAATAACATAGAGTTGCTTTAAAAGGACATAGAGCTTTCACATTAACAACCATTTCCTCCCCAGTAATTAGCATTCATAAGAATAGAACAGTGTGAAATTATTAATTTTTAAATGGATATTTTACTTATTCTATGGATATTTTGCAACACTCCCCCTAAAAAAAATCCAACAGGTTCCACCTTATTTTATTTGCTATAAAATCAATTAAAAATGTCTGGATTTTTAAAATACAAAACTAAACCAGCAGAGAACATTGTAAAAGAATATCCTGCTGTCTATGCAATTGCCTTTACAGGTGTCCTACATTATTGCTTCATGTGGATATTGAATAGGTAAGAACTAATGTGCCAACCAAAATGTAATATGCAAAGTGCTAGATAGCCCTTACTTCTCTATGTAATATGGATAAGAAAAAATTTACTTCCTCAGCCAGTATCTTGTTTGAACACCAGTGCAAGGCCTTCAAGTCAAAGAGTGCATCATATAGGAGATGTCTGCACACATACCACACACAAACAGCTCAATGTCATAAAGTCTCTGATAAAAAACCTCTTAGTTGCTTGCTTTTGGCATTTATGCATCTAAAAATGAGAAATTAAGAAAAGAAACAAAAACCTATGAAAATTTCAATGATGTTTAAGGAGCACCCATTCCCCTCCTCCTTCCATACTCAGCATGGAGGCCACCAACCACAAAAGAAGCAGCTGGTTTATCTGTCATAGGACTCCAAAGGTAATTGTAATTTGTTCTCTGTGTCTTCCTAGCTAAGATCTACAGTGTTTTTACTTTGTGTGCCTTATACCAAAGATACGTTTGAGCATATTTAAATAAGAATTTAAATTCAAGTAGAGCTGTTCCTTTGGAAAGCCTACAGCTCTGGGACCAATAGGCACGTTCATGTCTTATATGAAAAATGATAAAAGTAATTGTTCATGGGATTCAGAATGAAATCCTGGACCTGTATTGCTTAACATCACTTCTAAAATTTAACAACACTATTTAATTGGCTTTCTCTGAATGACAGAAATTATCATATAGTACTTTCAGATCTAATCACACACACTCACTCACGCATACAGAGAATTAACAAGGTTGGAAAAGACCATAGTCCAACCTATTACCTAACTTATCAACCTACATGGTCAGATACAACTCAGAAAACAAATGTTAAAAGTTCTTCAGACTGAAATTCTTTGAAATCCTTCAATGAGTTTATAGTAGTATTCAGACAAGAGGCAAAAAACAGTGTTTGGCATGATCTCAAATGGTACAAAGTAAAAAGGCAGTGAGAAAGCTTTACTTTGTCTCAACTGTAAAGCAGCTCTATTGTATCCACATTTTGAAGGCTCTATACAGTTTTGGTCTTAGTATCCAGAATAAGATATAATAAAGTTAGGGAAGATACATAGCAAAAACCTGAAATTATTAAAGAGATTAAAGGGAGTGGCTGTGTTATGAGAGCAGACTAAAAACTTCAACTGGGAGAGTGCTGTGGTGAGACTTATTCAAGCTTTATGAAATCATGAAGATGGATGAAAAGATGAATATAGAACCATTTTTCATCAAATTGCAGAGTTTGGCTTATTTAGTGGAATTAAATTAAAACAGATAAAAAGAACACATTACTTTACATAGTCGCTAGTGTATTTCTGGATTTGCTGCCAAAAGAGGTTGTAGAAGCAGATCCCAACAGTAGGTTCATACAGGAATTGGCCAAGTTCATGTAAAAACATACAAAAAGTCTAAAACTCAGATATTGAAAGGACTAGGCAAGGATTTATCTTCATAAGAGCCATGGAAGTAAAAACATAGTTTGAAGAAGGTAGCCAAGCTTGTGTGGGCCCTATAAATAGTTTCTCCTACTGCTGCTGGTTCTATTTGCTTTTTTCTTTAGGTATGTATTAGCAGAACCTTGAAGGCTCCCTAGGGAGGGAGAGGGCCACGGGTAATGAAAATAAGGAATAAAAATTGAACAACAACAGATGATAGAAAGGGAAGACTTACAGGACTGGAAATATGATGATAGGGAACTGGAGGAGAGCATGAAGCAGAGAAACTCGAACATCACCCATCACTTCTTGAAGGCTAACCAAGGGGCAGGTGGATGCTGCCCAATGATGCTTTGCCTGGAGATGTAGCAGGATGATGGAATGAATGGGCACAGGTCCCACTGTCATGAGGATCCAAACATCAAGCTTTCATTTTTTTGGTGATGTGAACAACCAACACAGACAGGGCCTGGAAGCTGTTGATGAAGAGATCATGCAATTTAGAAGGGCCTTGGTCAGGGAGTGTATAAATAAAAAATTCAGATGAAAAAGTGCAGCTGGAACTTCAATGACCATTCTTGGAGGAGAGATGGCACCCTGCCTCATTTGATGCACACTCAAACTACCTGATGTGTGCTAGAGTCTGAGAAAAAAATAAATTCACAATCCCAGCCAGGGGGGCATTTACCATGTTCACGTATGTTCTTAGACATGTTTTTCTCCCTGAGGAGTGTGAATTGTAAAGGCCTCCACAGGTAAAAGCCACTTTTAAGGTAGTAGTGCTGTTTAAAAAATGCTAAGGTATATTTAGGACAAAGGGTACTTAAAAAGAATTTCAAAACTAAGCTAATCCCAGCAATTAAAATAGGGTAGTAAATTTTTAAAGAGACAACTGAAAATTATGTGCAACATCACAGTAAAATTTTTATATTTTTATTAAATTGACTGAACATAAAATCTTGTTTTCAAATCACTATTTTATGTTCATTCTTTGCTGAAGTTACTTGTCCATTCACAGAAGGGGATTCCAACACAGATATTTCTCAGTGGTAAATGCTTTACCTTACTTAATGTAATGCTCTCTTTGAAAGATAAAAGTTTTTCACCATTATTTTTATTTAATTGGAGGATCTGTGAGGCATTTGTCATTGGTTAGCAGTTCAGAAACCTGTTTTATTATAGAGGTCACTTTTTAAGATTAGGTTCATGAGGCATTGCTTTTGGCTCTGAATAAAAAGAAATAAAAATGTTTCTAACAAATACCATCTATGTTGTCCATCTCAGTTTAGAGTATCTATTAAAAGTCAAATTTGTTGATGAATGAATGGCAACAGTTTTAACATGATGCTCAGAATTAGATTTTTGCAATACCAAATTTGTGACATCACAAAAGAAAGGTACTTGTGGCAGAAGTCCTATTGTTATCCTTTTGTTAGAGAGTGTAGTTGCACAAAACACTGGACACGTTCAGACACTGCCCTATAGGTAGTTTACAGTGGTAAGACATTGGAAAGTCATGCCATCCAGTTTCACTTAGACTATAATGTAAGAATCCAAAAGCATTTGCTGAAAGCCAGAGACAGTTAATTTCAATTACTATGTTATCAGTAAAAACAACTGTTTTGGAAACAAAGATGCCAGTATGTACCATAAAGATTCCACTGAAAATTGTATCAGTAACTGGAGTAGATATGTATCAAAGCTGAATGTGACAGAATAGCAGAATTCCAGAACCAGGCACAGCTGGGATTGAGATGGGGGCAAGATTATACTTCTTTTATTACATCCACTGCAAAGAACAAGAAAGATTAAGCTGGGAGGAGAAAAGAGCAGAGGGTAGGGGAAGAAGTCTATTGCTTCTCTCTAGGAAATCCATGCATCATGATTTTTTTTGCCCCTGGTTCCTGGATTAAAGAACAAAAGGAATGAAATGTCATATTAAAAAGAGTGTATCAATTTCAGTAACACTGGGTGTAGCTCCTCTGCCAAGATCAGAAATACCAGGAAGTGTCCAGCATATTAACTACAAAGGGAGGTTGGCTGGTTCTATTACGTGAAAGTCCAAATCAAGAGAAGTGTTATAAGTCTCCTTCATTTCTCAAAACACAGACATGGGATGAAGATACATGGTTCGCAAATTTGAGCTTTAGGATCAAAATATCACATTGGAGACTATTCTGTACTATGTCCTCCACTTCCACGAGCTTCCTAAATGATAATAATTGTTGAAGGATTTAAGTTACAGCCCAGACAGGTCAGAGTCTTATAGACTGGGAATGGAATGCTGAATTTTCCCAAAGCATTTTTTTCATGGTGATGTGGGTGTTGCACAGATGCAATAGAAGTTTCATATATCTTGTTTCAAAGGCAAACAGTAGCAACTAAAGCAGCAAATGGTCTCTGAGAGGCAGGTGAATTCATGTGGTTTGTTGACCATCTTTTCATCTTTGCTATGATAAATAAAAGAGGAATTACTTCAATAACAGTCAGATGGCCAAAAGAGGACAAGAGACACTGAATACCTGAAACTGTATACTAAATAATCTCATATTTGATTGGCAATGACACAAATTTTGCTGACATACTTTCTTCTCCTCAGAATGCAAACAGGATAGAAAACAAACAACTGAAGCTGTGAGGAAATGACTAGCTGATATTTTCTCCACTGCAAACATGGCTCTAGAGGATTTTGATTTTCTAGAGAAAGGTGTGAAAGCATTTTCATGCTACATTTCAAACTCAAGTCCAATTCAACAGCCTTCTGCACCAATTCTCAGATCAGTGTCATAAATCTCCATTTCAAAATAGCAACCTGTTTTTCCACTAAAGTCCTTAACTCACCTAGTCTTTCTTACCTCACTCCAGTTACTGTGGTAAACAGAACAAAGTACCTGTCTAACTTCAAGCACATGAAAAAATCCACCAAGGTCAGACCTTGGTACTGTTCCTTCATTGTTACACCATGCTGTGTTTTTTCATTTCTTCAAATTCCTTCTATTACCAAGAAAAAATAGGCAAAAAGGACGATAAGTGTCTTTTTATCATGGATAAACCAGAAACTACATTTCGAAATCTGTCTTTTCTCCAGGGCATGGAGTTCAGAGGCAGCCTTGAAACTCAAGACTCTACTGGGATTGTATACAACTAACTGCTTAATACAGCCAGTACAAATACAACATCTTTCAACATTTGACTTCTGTTCTGTTCATCTGCATGTTTTCTTGCTACTGTTAGAGAACAAAAACCCCCAAACCTAACCACATCATCGTATCATCCATGTTCAATGCTTTTAAAAAGCAGACTCTTCATTTTTCCTCTCTTTCAAGTTTTCCCTGCTTCAACATTACTCTTTGGCCTGTTCTGTAAGAGAAAGAGCAGTCATGTTATGTCCTGATTTACCTTCAAATGAGATTAATGGTTTCACAAAAAGGCCTGACCATTTGCTCTGAGTTTCCACATACTGTATTGGAAATCATCACTGGACTGAATTAAATATAATGAACATGAATAGAATAATCAGGAAGAGTCTAAATAATCCCAAAAATGCTCATGTAGGATGCTTTCAATTGAGGATTGTTTCAGGAATTCTGACAGTTGCATAAAAAGTGAATTAACATAAGCATTATGTTACTTATAATAACAATTTAAGCAGTGTAGTGATGAAGTGATGAGTCATTGCTCTAGGAAAATGACGGAGGCATCTGGAAAAGCCTAGCAAATACTGTAGTCACTGAAGATTCCCTACCATTAGTATTACATCAGGAACTAGTGAGTGTCTAATGTTTGAATAGTAGACAGAAAGAGACAGTCCAACTTCCAGGCCTTGCTTGCACTGAGGCATTACTTAGATCAAGTCTACCTTACTAGACTTAGCACAGTTTGGAGCAGTAAAACATACTGCCAAACAGCAAGTTGTTGTCCAAGCCCCTCTCTGGCAAATTAAATACAAAAGGCCAGTGCTTCATTCAGCATTGCTGTTCCATGCCACATCACAGAGAGAGGCACATACATTACTGCTACTGCAAGAGAGAGGAGAATTCTGGGGAGGGGAAAGAAAAAGAAAAGCACAGTTTATGTCTGCTAATTAAGTTCTGTCTCCTTTTGCAACCCACTTCTAGGGTGAGGTAATTTGGAGAATCCTCATTTGCACGATAGAATTTCCTCCTAACTTTTTTCTGGTCTTCCCTGGTTTTTTGGGTCTGAATGACTAAGCTTTTCTACAGTCTTTTCTAAAGAAAATCTTTTTTCTTCGTTCCAAGGAACAGTTGGAATAACTAGCCCTTTGTATTTTAAGTTATTCATTAAAGTTAAATGGCTTTGTCTTCAATTTTGTCCTGGGGCAACTATTATAAAGTTAACCTTTCTACAGCAGTGAATCCAGATAAGTTTCTCAATTTTCTCTGAACCTGGTCAGACAGAAATATGTCTGACTATACCCTTGCTATGGTTCATAGTTGTTGCCTCAATACTTATTTTGATTTCCCAAAGTAGCACTGAACATCAAGGAGAAAAAGGTCACAAACCATGAAAGACAGTCTCAGAAGGACAGAAAGAACTTCATAATTTGTTTTTTTTTTTTTTTTTCTTGGTAAGACAGATAGTGATCCTCAATACAGTGTCCAGATACTGGATTATTGTACTTCATATTGGTGTAACAAAAAATCACCCAACTCACATAAACCAAAACCCCAACCAATCAGTTCCCTACGGAGCAATCCTGCTCAGCAGAGTCTTTACCCCAGCCATATATGCCCACAGATCACCAGCCCCAAATCTCTCCCAAATCTGAGTGCTCCTTGGCAATCTCAACCTCACCTGGAAAGCAGATTCTTTTCTGCTTTAGTTTCTCTTTTTAAATTACACTCATTGAACACTTTCCTAAAACTCCTTTCTAAAACAAAGGAGATGTGAAGCTCATACCTACACGAAGGGACATTTACACAAATCCATTGGGTACAATTAGGCAAATTGAGAATTAAACAACTTCTTGTATTCACTGCTATATGTAGTTCCTTGCCTTGGCAGTAAGAACCATTGTTAGGTTTAATTACTCAAACAAACCACTGCAGGATCATTTTGAAACATGTTGTTGCCTCTTCCACAAGATGGAGTGCAGTGATAATATCTGAGGATTTTCATATTGAATCAATACATCATATCTCCCCTATGCTAGAAAAAGCCTTTAAAAACTTTATCCAACCACAGCAAAA
This sequence comes from Serilophus lunatus, assembly GCA_013399895.1. Taxonomy (NCBI): domain Eukaryota; kingdom Metazoa; phylum Chordata; class Aves; order Passeriformes; family Eurylaimidae; genus Serilophus; species Serilophus lunatus. The sequence continues at coordinate 45,516 of VXBA01000213.1, forward strand.
CAAATTAGAAGCCCCAGAGGAACAAGTTCTCACTGATTAGTTATGTTTATTTCAGATGGGAGGAGTTCAGAGTGCATCCCAGAAAACGAATAAGGCCCACAGGTTCTTCTCTTTCTGCAGCCAAAAGAAGCAGCAGAACGTAACAGTGATTTTCCTCTGATGGGAAATTACAACTAAAAAGAAGTGCTCACACCCACCTGTTAAGATGTAAGAACAAAGACATAATTTTACTCTTTTACGTGGTCAAGAATTTTTTAAAGTTCGCCTTGCAGTTCTCAGCCATAGCCTTGTGAGCACAGGGCTGCTGAACTGTCAGGAGTTGAATTTCTCAAAAATCAAGGCAGTATCAGTGCTTTGACTGGATGTAGCTGCTAGCATTCTGCTGGCATACCATCAGCTGCACGCTTAAGAGATCCATTTGGGAGAATGAGAAGCTTCCTTATTCTCTTTCATGGTTTGAGTTCACTGTGAGTAGTTGTGATCTGATGTAGTTGTGAGGGGATGAAGAGACATAAAAGCTTGTCCTAATCCTTAAAAATCAGCTGGCACAGCTCTCTATAATAAAGTGACTCCTAGAGATATATTCATTTTCCTTTTATATGCACAAGGACTGCAGTACCACCAAGCGCATATCATATTTATGCCCATGCCTGGCAGGAAGCTTGAAGGAAGCATTTGTTAATCCTGCTTTTTCAGCATCTTTTACCTGAATTTTTAAAGAGACGCCTCCAACTTTACAGGAGCAGCGAGCAGCCTGCCCGGCACTGGGCGGTGAGAAGTGACGGGGGAGGCCTTGCGGAGCAGCTAAGCCCAGCCCGAGACGCCCACGGGCGCGGGGCGCAGGGTCTGCGGAGCCGCTCCCCCGGGATCGCCCACCGGCACCGGGGGTGGCGGGAGCCGCTCGGCCGGAGCGTGCGCGCGCCCCCGGGAGGCGGAGCCGCGGCCGCGGGCGGGGTTCGGCGGCTCTGCGGCGGCGGCGGCGGCGGGACGGGGGAAGGCGGCGGAAAGAGGCGCTGGCTCTGCTGTCTGCCCCTCGGTCCGGGCGTTCCGCCGTGCTGCTCGGGCAGCAGAGCCGCCGCCGAAGCAAATGGGGAGGCGACGCTGAGCGGGCTGCCCGCCAGGGGAGTCGGCAGCCGAGGGCAGCGGCGCGGCAGGCGAGCGATGCCTCTCACTTCTCTGCTCGCGCTGCCCTTCCTCCTCCCGCTCCCGGCTCCGAAGCTTTTGTTTTCCCCGGCTGCTGCGATGGCAGGAAACTTCCCGGAGGGATGGGCTCCGGCCGGGCTTGTGCTGCGCCGGGCTCCGCAGGGCACCGGCCACGCCGCGAGGTGAGACGAGGCGAGGAGCGGAGTCGAGCAGCGGGAGTTCCGCGGGGCCGGGCTGCTGCTCTCCCCGACCCGAGAAAGGCAGCGGGACGGGCGGCAGGAGCGGCGAGAGAGTTGCGCTGGGGACGGCGCGGATGTTCTGGTTGTCCCCAGCTGGGGTCCCACGGCCGGGAAGCCGCTCCAGCCCCGGGGATCCGTGCCCGTGGGCCAGGACGGTTGGCGGGTCGGCGCCTCGAGGAGGCTGCGTGGGCACGGCGGGGCAGCGGGGGCCGGGAGCGCTGGCGGCCCCGGGTGGGCGCTCTTGGCCGCGTCCCATGGCCCGTCGGGTCGCCTCGGGGGGTTTCCTCCTCCTCCTCCTCCTCCTCCTCCTCCTTCTCCTCCGGCGGCGGTGGAGGCGGCGTGCGGGGGCCGCTCTTCCGGCCGGAGTTCTATCCCCGGCTGCCCTCGGCTTTCCTGGACCGGCTCTCCGGGGTGCTGGTCATGGGCACGGGGGAGGGCTGCCTGCTGCTGTCACCTGCTCTGCAGGCTCCTGCTTATGCACAACTATTGAACCTGCCTGTGCCAGTATGTGGTGTGTGTGGGTCCTGGAAAAAAAAAATAGAAGTGTCTTGCTTGGTTTTAATTGTTTTTCGTCTAAACGGGTATGCAATTTTTATTCGGGTGTGTCGAGTTTTCCTCATACTTGCTTTGTGAAAGATAATACAATACAGCCTAATATATATATTTATATGTGTAAAACAGAGCATATCATAAAGTTTTCCTAGAAAACAGTTGATTTTCATAAAGATACAGATAACACGCTTATTTTAAATGGTCAGAACCAAGTATAGCTTGCAAGTTAGATCCATGGCCAAGAGGGTTGTTAAACGAAATTGCTTATTCTTGCTGAAAACATGAATGCTTAAGCAGGGGCAAATGGTTTTTGCATAATGCATTTTCTGTGGGGCATCTTGCACGTTCTACCGTGAGAACAAAGGTGCCAGAGGCGTCAGATCATAAAAAAGGCAGTTTTAAATAGACCATTTCTAGATGGCTGAGAATCTAAAGAAATTTCAAAGAGATTTGTTTCAAGATTAATAACACAACATAGCTGTGTACTGTCAGTTGTCAAATGTGTTTCTACTGTTGTTTTTGTACAGTTATCTATTGTGAAAATAATATAATAAACTCACTAGTAATTACATTTTTAGTCTACAGAAGCAAATTTGGTAATGACTAGTAATTAGAAGAATGATAATTTCTAAATAATTTTCATTTGAAATGTTTACTGCCAAATGATCATCCCTCAGAAGCACAGCCTCTGAGGCTGTTCAACGTTAGTCATTTATTAGAGAGTAACCTTACTGTAAGAATGTGTTCTAAATGTATAAAATTTTCTTTTTATAAACTCAGAAAATAACTGAGACTGTGGAAATTACTAGATCATATGCAAGGTCTGCCTACTCAGAGGAAACAGGAAGAAGCCAAGATGAGCTCTACTAATTTCTAATTTTCTTCTCGTGCGCTGCAATGTGTAGGTGACTTTCGTCAAGTGATGCTGATCAGGCAATGCTTGTAGGCTTCATCACTGCATTTACCACTTTTAAAATACTCCTTTAGGAATAATAGCAGATGAAAACTGAAGAGGCTGTGACCACTTCTGTGCGGTTAATTAAGTGCACCCAAGACTGTTTTCCGGTTCTGAAGCCAATTGATGTGGGTTAGCCCTTATCAATGCTACTAAACTCTTCTGCCTTCCAGAAGGGGATTGTTGAATACAAGATAGGGATTGGGACTAGCACCGTGTCTGCGTTAAATCCAAAACCATGGCCCAAAATTGAATGGGAGACCTGTAGCTGCCCTGTGTTAGAAGGATGCTGTGGTGATCTGCAGCAGTTCAGCAGTCTGTGACTGAGGGAATTCCATTTCTCAGGAATGGTCTGTGCCACTCCTTGATTTACTGGTGTGGACATAGTCTATCTGTTACATAGTCTATCTGTAAGTAGCCTCCCTTAACTCTCTACTCAATCATAGTGATCTAATTTCCTTATACTGAAGATCTGTGGCACTATGAAATGCTGCTTTTCATAGTCAGCTGTTTAGAACTCTCAGGGCTTTCTTCCTTTCTTTTTCCACTTGTGCATGTGGGTGAAGACAGTAGCTGAAGGCTTGGTGGCTTTCCCAGTTCTCCATAAGGGAGAGGTAAACAGGGTCAGGAAAAGGCCTGTGTGACTTGTTTGGTTTGTCTGGAAATGTGCTGCTCCCAGGGCAATGCGCGTTTATAGGCAATCCCGATGGCTAGGTGTGAAGGCAGTCGCATGCTGGTTTGCTACTTTCCTAATTATTTTGTTACAAGTAGCAAGTTAAGCAGAGATTGTTGGGTTTTGGTTTGCTTTTTTTTTTTTTTTTCCCAGTGCTCTAAAGGATGTCAGATTTATTTGTTACAAATGAGGAAAGTGAGGCGAGAGGAAGTGTAACTATTATCTAAGGAAGTCTAGTTGTAGGATCCAGGAGTAGAGTCTCAGACAGGAAAGTGTTCTGTCAGGTTGCACTGCTTTTCATAAACATTTAAGATACTTTAATAGAATGGTGTACTTTTTATCTCTGTGATTTGCTGGCAGCCTTTTTTTTGCTAACCTAGTAGTAGCAGTTTGAACTTAAATAGGAAAATTGTTTCACCATCTCATTTCCAGTTGAGGATGACACTTAAATACTTACATGAACCTTACATGTGTGATGGGACTGGGTAAATGCTCTAAAGTACTTTCACAAACAAGCAGTTTGGCTCAGTGAAATTCTAATTAATTTCATTTGAATGAAACCTCATAAAATAGAATTATTACTATTGAGACATTTCAGTGTGTGCTTTAGGAGAAAGGATTGATTTAAGAAGGTGTATTTACACTTAAGCATGTTAGAAGTGTCTGAGGCGTCCCATTGGTTTGAATGGCACTTTGAGAAATCTCTTGCATAACTGTAACCTAATTTACCTCAATATAGATGTTTATTATACACAAGCTGTGTTTAAAAGAATGTTGTTAAGACCACATAAGCACAGAAGTGTTTGGAAATTTAAAGCTTTGAAATGGTGATGATGTGGCCTTTGGGAGCTGCGCTTTTACTATCTGGACCTGATTTTTTTCAGAGCAGTTTGCAACAGAATAATTGAGATTGGAAGAGACCTCAGGAGGTGACGCGGGCCACCGCTCAGCTCAGTGCTGAGCCTGATTGAAAGTTAGATGAGGTTACTGAGGTTCAGGTACACTTGAGTTTTGAATATCATGAAAGATGGAGATTCCACAGCCTCTGTGAGTAATCTGATCTAATGTTTGACCACTCTCAGCCACTTATGATGCTTTTTTCCTAAGGCCTATTCAGAGTTACCCATACTGTACCTTGTGTGCATTGTCCCTCTTGCTATGAACCTCCTAGAAGAGTCAGGTTCTTGTGCTCATTAAAAGCATTTTTCAGATGCTAAATAACACACTTTCTGTCAGGAATATAGGTAACTTTTGCCAAGCATATAAAAACCAATCCTCTTCCAGTCAGGCTTGCATACCTTATTCAATAGCAGGCTGATCAAATCAGTTGAATTACCTTTTTGTTTATGTGGACAAAATAAAAATCTTTTGCTAGCCTCGCTTTTTGAAACAGGTATGATGTTTACAATTTCTGCTTTCTTTCTCCTACATGATCATTCATTGTATTTTTCATCAGGTGACTGCCACATTATGTGCAGTGAATGGATGCTAGTGGTCTGGGAGGTATAAACTGCAAAGTGTTCAAGCTGTGCTTCTGAAAGCCAGCTATCTTGTTCTGTGAGGTTTTTTTCAGCCTTGTTAGGTGTATGGACCCCTGCACAGAAAATTTGAACCCACTGACTATAGGCTACCTTTCAGGGCTCTGTTAGAAATGATCTGCAGAGTACTATGATGGCACTGAGGTAGCCTTTCCGGCACAGTCAATGGAGAAAAATAAGCCTGTCCATAATGTGGTTTATTCTACATGTAGAGGTACTACTTGCTCAGTGTCTCTTTGCTTTGTATCGTGAGTCTCAATGACTCTTTTAGCTTTTAGGACAGCTACATTTAGGCAAGGTTAATCATTAATGAGCACCTTTGCAGTCCTTAATTTTCTTGTCATTGTTCAATATATGATCACATGACTTATTTACAACCTGTCCTGAATGCTTTACAATTAAATTTGAATTTGTGTTTCTTCTGTGGTGGCATTTGTAATATCTCAATTTTTAAGGAACATTTAAATTATCTGCATTAGCTTACTTATCTTGTGCGAGTTATCTTCTCATTTTAAAACCAGAACAAGGGGAAAACAAGCAACAGAAAAAAGTTCACAAACAATGTGTTCAGTTGGGGTTGCTTTGAGCACAAAGGGGACACTTTGCAATGAAGCAGAAGAAAAAGTGTGTATTTTTCATGCAAATTGAAAAATAATAATCCTGTCATTCTAAGGCTGTCTTAGAACTTTAAAACCTAATACAACTTAGAAGTGGTTATTGCTACGAGTCTTCTGCATCAATAGTGTAATTCACAAAATTATCCCTTTCAAAGAATTGTCCAAGGTTCATTGTCTATAATGATACAAAAGAGACTGATATTTTGTGAAAAATTAGGATGACTTTTTTTGTCAAAGACTTGAAAAGCAATTTGAAAACACATTGTATTATATGTTGATTAAGTTCTTGTCTTCAGGAGATAATACTTCAACAAGCCTTTTATTACTTGATCATATTGATTTCCAATCTTCTGTCAGTTGTCACTTCTGAATTTCTCTAGACCTTTTTCTTGAGACTTACTTGTGGATGTGTTTAGGATTATTGAACATCATATACACATGATATTTTGATATTGTTAGCCATATGTGTATCTACTTTTGCATATATAGACTGCAAAGTACAGATAAGGATTTTAAATTATATTTGTATATCAATTTCCTATGCTTTGCCTTATTACTAAAAAGATTTTAAGAACAAAATTAAATCTCCAAAGAAAGATCCAGACTTCCCACATTTAGCCAAAGAGATGTTATGAAACATTGAAGGAATGTGTGCTGCATTTGCACTTTGATTCTCTCAACAGTGCATACATGCACATAGTACCACTGACCTTCATATGCTTGTATTGAATGCTCTGGAAAAATTACGTGACCTGGAGAAGAACTACCCATTTCTTTTTGAAGCAAAACCAACTGAGTTGCAGTGGAGCCTCCCACCACTTGCCTTATTTCTGGATTGAAGTGTTCATGAGTTGGTAGAGCTGAGAAAAGCTAATTCCGTCCTTCATACGACTGAATTCATTCAGCATGTCTGCTCAAGCTCCAAGTGTGTCATTTATGATAACTAATGACATGTAAAAGAAATTTGGCAATATTTAATAATGACTCATGAAGGAATATTGAGAGTATTTATAACAGGGAGAAGTTGTACTATGCATGACTGATATTGGGACATCTGCATCTGCTATAAGAAATTTCCATTATATTTATTATGAGGATAGGGACAGGGTTGAGTGCATTTGCTGACTGAAGTTGAGTGTTTTCCCTTCCCATTCTCTACATTTTGATAAGAAGGCAATTTCCAACTGCATTCATCTTTTCTGGAGATACCAAATCAAAGCATGAAATCTCAGGTAATAGCACTTCAGCTATTAAACTGCTAGATCCAAATGAATTGGATTTAATGTGTATTTTTAAGGCCATCACAAATAATAGACTTGAAAAAACAGCTCCATGGTACACTGCCAGTATGGTGATATACTTCAAACTATTATCAGCAAGGCTGAAAATGTAATAGTCCTGGAATATTCTCTCTGTTTTCTGCACTCTTTTGAAAGTCTATCTCTGTTCTTGGATATGCAGCTGTTTAAATAAATAGTCAAGTTCTTTGTTTCTTGATGCCAATAGAAATGGATGTGAATTAGGCATCGAGTCAGAGACTGATCAGTCGCTTTGTTGGTCTTCCAAGAGTTCACCCTTGTAAAATGAGGAGACCAATGGATGATCTTTGTTCTTAAGCTCCAGAGCACAGTGAGGATCCCAGCATCTCAAGTTCAAGGAGGGAAGCCCTGGTGAATCACTCCTGGGGTAGGCTGATGTCAACTATTGACAGGGCAACTGTTAAGCCTTGTGTAGCTCTTGCATAGAAGTGTTTGTCTGAATCAGATTTTCAGGTAGATGTATGAAGACCAATGTACATACATAGAGGTGTTCATAAAGAGTATTGTTAATAAACAAGAGAAATGAAATAGATACATGAAATGGTTTAGATGAATTTGCCTTCCAGAAATGCAAGTTCTGTCTGCTGAGCAAGCTTTCCTGAATGTTTTGAATTTGGTATTTTTACTCTTAATGTTTAAATGTTGCTGTTTGGACCTTTAGTTTAGTTTGTGTAGATGTTATTTATAGTTTTAAATGGAAAACCTTGAAGAGTATGTATTTTTAAGACAAGTGTCTCTATTTAGTAGTGTGTTTAACTTTGGGGTATTTTTTGGCTGTCATTAGTAGCATTGCATCTCAAGTCTTTCAAATTGCTTCGGTTAGAAAAGTCTTAAGAGAACTGATTAACCATGTGCAGTTCTGAAGGCTTCTTTAGCTGCACATGGTGAAACAAAAGTGAGAGAACTATTTTCATTTCTGAAACTCTTGGTGGAAGATATTTTCAGTAGAGGAACCACTTATTCAAACTGGAGCAGGAAAGCTTGTGTGTGTTTAAGAATATTATTGCCTTTCCAGATTCATTTATACGCTCACTAATCATGATGACTGCATGCTGTTTAAAATATAAATGTTTTTGAGCCTATATCCGGTGTATGGGAGGATATGGTTTGGGAATTTAGCTTTCTGCTGCCAGATGGATTATAGTGTTGCTAAGGAAACAGACTATAAATGAAGTGGCAACTGAGTGTCCCTAGAACATCAGACTGCTTGAAGCTGGTATTTTAAACTCATTTAGGTGGGCAGATAGATGATATGAGAAGTTAATTTCCTGTATTTTGTGGTTAATTAATTTTCATTGCTTAGTTAGTATTTACAGAAGGTACCTTAACTTTTCACTCAGACCACCTAGTGTGTGGGTCACTGAACAAAAATTTGCTATTGAAATTGGAAAATGGACAAAAGCTATGCAGTAAAACAGATCCTAAAATAGTCTTTAAAACTACTGACTGGCAGATGGATGACAGTGTAACAAAGACCTGGCCTCAGTACGTCCTACTGAAAATCTGCAATAAGGAAGTGAGCTGAGATTCTTCAAAATACTTTGGAAAGAATAGAGCTAATACAGATCTTCTAAAGCTACAGATTTTTAACTTCATGTGTAAAGTGTTTGATATCTATATTATACCTATTCGAGATACATATATATCTATATATATATCTATATAGATATATATACATGTAATAGCAGGGTGGTGGTTTTTTTCCTATCACTGAGAAAGGCATACCTAAGCCATTCTAAGCCTGCACCTAGAAGGGATAAAGACCTGAATTAAGCTGAGCCCACAGGACAGACAGCAACCGCTCAAGTTGGTAAGATGGACTGATGGGACAAGAAGAGAGGAAAAGTTTTGCGTACCCTGAAATACCTGCAGGCCTCAGACCTTAAAATGCATGTAGATAAGATGTGAATCCTCCCCCTCCCACTTACCAATGTCTCCCATGTAAGAGGTAAAGTAATGTGCTGCTCTACTTCAAGTGCCTTGTGTTCATGCAGCTAATATCCCTTTGCAGGTTGATGGGCTTGGAAACTGAAATGCTAGAGAAGGTAATGGTATCTGTGTTCTCAGCATTGTGTGAGTTGTGTTTTAAGAGAAAAGGAATGATTAGATGAGATGTCTAATATATTATCTATTTCTATCTATATTAGATATTGTCTATATCTGCCTAGTCAGCTGGGAGGAGAACAGGCGATGGTTGAGTGTGTAGAGCTTCAGAAACTTGCCGTAGCTACTTCTGTAACAAAAAGGAAATCTGGAATGCTTTTGGTAAGAGTGAAAATGGTAAGACCTTGCCAGGTAGAGATAGTTTGTGAGCTAAATATGAAATGGAAGACTAAGGAATGTTTTCAAGTATGTACGGGTGGTCAGTAGAATTTCCGTTCTATGTTTTCCGAATTGAAGTTCAACTGTTTTCAGTAAAACACGTTCTGGAAAATAAGTCATTGTTTCAGCAGTGTTAAACCTCCTCAACATGCCATGTTTAAACTGTTCCTTGGAGTGCCTTTGAGAGAACCGCTTCTGGTCTTTTCAGCCAGGTAGGCAACAGAGATCATTATGGAGATGTCCTTAAATGCACTCTAACTTTTCCCTCCATATTTGCCAAATGACTAGATTTATTGCATTTATGTGAGTACTGTCAGTCTATATATGGATCAGGATCTGCCACTGTCTTTTAACTGGAACAGCATCCAGGAGCAGACTACAACTGCATAACATGTGAAGGATGACTTTTCTTCTTTAATTGCCCCTTTGCTGAGAGACATTGGGATTGAGCAAGTTTAATTGTCATGGTGGCTGTTTGCTGCCAAAGGATGCCTTAAATCTTTCCTGAAAGCTTATCTTGTGGCAAACTGTATGCTCATCATGTGGTGGAAGGAGCTCTAGGACCCATAAGAAAGCTGGCAATAAAGAGCACACCGTGGATCAGGCTAGCTGTTGCTGCAAAGTGCCCATAGGGAGGGATGGTAGGAAGAAGACAGTGAGCCAGATGAAAATGTTCTGAAGGATTAATTATGACTATTCATTGAGCCTGGCTGAGAAATATTTTGAGGAAACTGATGTAAGTGAACTGTACTGTAGCCAGGTGTGCTGGAACAGGTCTTGTTAGAGTGAATGTTTTTTTGTGTAAACAAAATAATGGCGTATAGACAGTTTTGACTTTTGTTGGAGAGATCTTGTAGATATATGTTAAATTTGACTAGATTGTCAGTGGAAAAGATGGTAATGATTTGATAGAAAAAAAATCTGTATAAGTTACTTTCAGCAGCTTTGTGAGAGTAAAGAAGGTGCTACCAAAAGCTTGACTATTACATCTGGAGAAGAATAGTGGTTTTGATAGAAATAGAAAATAATCAGAAGATTAGACAAAAAAACTTTAATCACAGAGAAGGGCAGAAAAACGATATTTGTATTTTCAGTCTTGACACCTTCAGTAGAATCCTGACACAGAATCCTTTAAAATGACACGCAAACCTTCTCTGGTACTTTAAATTTTTTTCTTTGCTCTTTCCCTCCCCTCCCCCCCCACCTCCTGAGTTGGAAATACAAGAAAAGCATCACTTCTGATTTTACATTTCTTCTTTTTTAATGTCTTATGCTGACTAATGTTAATTTTAACATTAATATATTGGGATTTTATAAAGAGATTTATAGAGAGCAGAGAAGAAAGAGTTTAATTTTTCTAATCTCATGGTGCCTATTATTACACTTGCTTTCCTATAAACCATGCCCATAACTTCGAGTCGTTACTAACTTTTGTTTTGGGGTTTTAAAAAATTGATATGAATCTCTTGGTCAGAATTTTTCAACTGTTACTGCGTAGTTGCAATTGAATTAAAAGTTATGTGTTACATTTATTAGTCTATCTAAGGTTATTCTGCAAAATGCAAAATGATAAATTCCATAGAGTGTTTCTGACGACCAATTTCATGTTGAAATTGAGACTAAATAAACGCCTCTGTAACCGAAGAAACACTGATATTTGCAAAATTCATTAATTGAGCATACTTGAATAGCTTTTGATTGAGTAGGGAAACATGATCTTGAGCTGTCAAAGTGGAAGACAACAGGAAGACATGTTTGTTGTAAGGTAATACTTCTCTTTGTAAGTTTGAGGGGTTTTGGGATGGGATTTTAATTTTTTTTCTTGGTTGTTTTTTTGATTGGATGGGTTTTTTTGAAAAGCACAATTTTCAGGCTTTTGGGGTTTATGTTCATTATTTTTTAAAAATAGCATGAAAACCTCTACCTTATTATGGAAGGAGCTTTTCCATAGAAAGAAGCCCTTCTTAAATATGAAGATTGTAAATTGGGAAATGCTGCTAGTATCTAGGCAAGGCATTTAATTTCACCTACTGTTTGCTTAACAGTTCTCAAGTAGCACAGAACTACTGAGTAGTACAAAATCCCTTCAATTAACTGTTAATGTAAGCATAACAGGAAATTCTAAGGTACTTTAAAAGATTGTTCTTACAGAGGATTTGAATTCCTCAGCTGATGTGCATATTTATTTGCTTTGTGTTTTTTATAATTAAAAAAAAACAGAAAAAAATTGAAGTGCTGATCTCTTGTATTACATTAAAACAAAAGTGTGCTTTAAAAATCATCAGATTGATATTTTTGGCTTTTAAATGTATTCAGCTTCTTATCTGTTTGGGATGCATGTTCCAAGCCCTGCTAGCTGGATCTGTACAGAAATTGTTTGTGCCTCTATTGCATAGGGTCTGAACATCTGTAATATGTCATCTCATGCTGAGATGTCCAGATGGGAACTTTTAATCTGTATTTTAATCTCTGTTGTGAATAGATTTCTAACTAGGATTGTTTCTCCAAAATGGTTGCTATCTTGAAAGTGTTATTCCAGTTGGCTGGCATGAGCCAAAAATAATTCTGAAGCTATTAAAACAATTAGATGACATGGATAACTATTAAGAATTAGTTTATTTATCCTTTGTTGCTATGTTATGAAAAATAATTTACTACTGTAACATGTAGCTGATTTTTAATAGACTAATTCAGACTAACAGCAAAGTATAGGGTAAATCTGTGGGGAAAATAAACAAGGAAACAACTTATTTTGTCACAGTAAGCATTTTATGTTTATGTTTGACTGAATAGACATACTAATAAATATTGAGAATATATGCACATACGCAAGTGTGCGTATGCATAACAAAGAGTGGATAATATAAATACATAAGTATGCATATCAACTAAATCTTTGTTTAGTTCTCAGCTAAATCTTATAGTTGCAACCTTTAAGTACTCTGAGGGCAGGATGCTGCAAGCAGGAGCATTTCTGTTACTGAAATAGTCACCCCATTTAACTTATTACCAGCACCTCTTCTCTGTGAGTCAAGTGACAAGAAGTAAGATCCATTACACCTGTATTGCAGCAGCAAGACTCTTGGGCAGGCCCAGAATTCAGCTGTAGCATGAGTCGAATCCCTGTGGGAAAAGCAGAAGCAGGACTGATCACTTTGCTTTGGGAACTAAACCAAATCCTGAGAACTTGTGGGCAGAACACTGTGAAAATGGTACCAATTTGATGATTCTAATCACTTTTCCATTAGCATCTCTGCACCTATTTATGGAAAAAAAGAAAAGGATGAATTTTTGTTAAAATAAATATTGCTTCAAGAAAAAAAGTATGGTTTTGTGGAAGGGACAGCTTAAATTCCAGCAATTTAGAATGCTGTTGAGGATGGTGTTACCATTTTTATAAGATGAATTTTTTAAAACCTTACTTACAAAAGAAGACAGTGTATTAACAGCTATTGTCAAAACTACTGGCAAATGAGAAAATATATTGTCCTCTGTTCTTAGGAGTGGAATAGCGTACATTGGGTGTCCTGGGGCACAACAGGGGAAGTAAAAATGATGTAATACAAGGAGCCTTTAGATCTTTACCTTACAGTGTGTGAAGGTGAAACATTCTCACAGAGTTCAGTCTTTCATTGAGAAAGTATATTGGAGATGTTTCTGTAGTTGAAAAGCCAAAATAGCCTTAGGACAACTCTGGTAAGGCTTTCTGTCGTGAAGCAGACTTTTTTACTTGCCTATTATCTTCTGATGGATTAACTTTTTTTGAGAAGAAAACAAGCTTTCTGTATTTCACTTCATTTTTGCCCAGGGTTTTATTTAATATCCCAAGAAAACGTTAGGAAAACTTGATAAAATATGGCTGTAGACTAGATGCAAATAGATGTACAGAGCTGTCAGTAAAGTACGTAACAAAAGTTACAACTCATTTGAAAAGCGATTTCATAGTATTTTTAAGACTTCTCTAGCCTCTTGCTAAGTCTATTATGTAAGCTTGTGGGAAACATTTTTAAGTGTAATGATGTTTAAGATCTCTGTGAATTCTGCTTTTTCAGTTCTTAAATGACGGCTCGTTGTTTGGGGAATTGAAATAAACCTAATAAGATAGAAATTTCGCTGTGGTCATCAGTAAGTACAAGTTTTGCAGTGTTCTTGCTTATAGAACAGCACTCTTAAATTAAGATGCCTCTTGGTATGTAGAAGCTAAATCTGCAACTTATGCCTTGATCTAGGTACCACAACATCTGAAATGTGAAAGCTTTTAAATTGAAATGTGAAGCTTTTAAATTGCTTGCCAGGGTCTGTTTTAGTCCAGATCAATCCTTTTGGTTTGGGAGTGGGAAGCTGGGCCCAGGAGTGAATGAGGAAAAGGTCCAACTATCCTTTCAGTAGCTCTGCCTGGTCTAAATGCTGATAACAAGGTTGTAATCCCACAAGTAGAGCTCTTTGCAGAAACAGGAATCTTTGTATTCCAATTTCATGCAGGGCTACAGAGCTTTCCCCCTCTGTTCTTACAGAAAAGTTCTGACTAATCATTTATAATGAGAGGAAAAAAAGGAATGTTGTTATGGAAGTGTTAACCCCTAATGGCCAACCCGAAGCAATCTCACCCAGTTTCGAGCAAGCTCTGAAAGGTATTCAAATTTAGTAAAGTTTTCCAGATTCACTTTGAAAAAGTACTTTTATTTTTTTCGTTCTTGGAGGCTTGAAGTGGAACTGCCTGGTTTATAGTGATGTTTTGGATACTTTTCTAAATAAATTTCAAAGATTCTTTCATTTTAATGAGAGGTGGGAATATTTTCTGTGATCACATATGTAGAGAGAAGAAATGTTTCGTATGTCAGAGAATGTGCTTGTCTAGTGGGGAGATCTTACAGTTGTTGTTGTATTTAATCTGTCCAGGCTCCTGGCAGTTTTCTGCCTGCTTTCAAACCTGCTCACTTCTTTGACGCTTCAGAAAGAGGGAAGATTAGCAGTTCATATTTTTTTATCTCACTGAAGAGGGAACAAACCAAATAGTGAAAGTCTGTAATAATCCAACGGCTACATTTTATCTCTTTTATACATAGCTAAATCTGAGACTTCAGTTTTTCCTTCCCTCCTTGTTCTGTGGAATAAATGTAAAGATCAATTTTTTGTGCTAATGAAAACCGACTTGTATTAATAGACTATCAGAAAAATCTTTCAGACGCTAACTTCCGTTGTGGCTTGCTAAGATGCTTGTTCTGCAGAAGGCTGATTTCTCAGCAGGTTCAAGTCTGGCAAATGTTTTGGATGATTGAAGCCCATGTTAAGCTGGCTGCAAATACAGAAATTTAGCACTTCAATGATTGGATGGTCTTAAAGAACAGTTTGTTTTTACTTTTTCCCTTATAGAAGGTCATTGCCATGGATTAGTTTGTCCTTCAACCCCTGTGTACAGCATTTATTTAGAAGAATCCTGATATCTTTCGCTCTTGTGTGGAGGTGACTTACAAACGTTCCTAAAGCTTTTTCTGGCAGAACTTAAAAAGCTGTGTATCCTTTTAAAAACTAGCATGTGAAGTGTCTGTGTCCCATATCTTTGTTCTCTTGATTTTGATATATAAATAATATTTATAAATTATACATTATTTATAAATTAATTAGGTCATTTAAGTCTATTAGTGTGACATTAACTCAGCTTTTCAAGCCTTGCTGAGATTTTTTTTTTATTTTTAGAGTATCAGATAAAGCTACACTGAAAATTGATGTTCTCAGTTAAGAACATATATATCATGATAGAATAGGCATCTTTTTAGCTATGTTAGGCCCAGTTTGCAGAAATAATTTTAATTACCTAAGGTATATTAGGACTGTGATGATGACTGATTGATACAAATGCATGTGAAGGAAGTGCTGATATCCTGCATTGAAACTTTCATGGTTTATTCTTCCTCTCTGGGCCTGTTTTCTTGCCCTTTTTTTCCCAATACTGTTATACTGGTATCTTTGCCATTTGGGGAAAATGTATTCATCATCTTTCTGATAGTACCCCATACATTTAAATGTCATTGTTCTGAGATCAAGGTCAGGATCCTGATGTTTAAGGCTATGTATTTTCATAGATCCAGTAAGACTTATGGCAGCTAGCTGCTATGTGCTTGTCTACAAATTAAATGAATGCATCTGAGTGAGACCTAAAGCATGTTACCCAGGCCTGGCAAATGTTAGTATTAAATATTGAGATTCCTATGATCTGCCTTTTGTCAAGAAATAACAGCGTATTCTACTTCTCCCAATAAAAATCAAGTTTTGTTACAGCAAGAATCTTGCTATTCTTATCTCTTCCTGTCTTGGGTGTAAATATGTCCCATTTTTTACTCTTTTTATTTTTTTGGCAGGTTATTTGGGAACGGAATACTTTGCTGAACACAACAGCCCAAGATGACTTATGAATCCTGCTCTTCATGGGAACCTGTCTGGATTGGTATGTTTTATGTTTTGTTCATTGGGTTTTTTTTTTAACACACTGACATACAGTGATTGCATGTTTAATCTAAAGGTCCACTTAAAATTTAGAAAGCCAAGCATTTATGACGCTTCCAACTTGTTAGTTGCATGTTAATAACTAGAGGGAGACTAAGAATTAAGGTATTTTCAATAATGTCTTGCATGTTTGCTGTTGTTCTAGGTGTTACAGTTCTCGGTTAGCTCTTCATCACGAGGATGGTTAATATAACCATTGAGCTAGTGGGAAAGTTAGAAGTCAGGGGAAATATGACAGTACTATAAATTAACCTGTAACTGTGTAAGTCGTTTCACATGATCTATGACTTGAGAACATGGGTTTTCCCAAGAGCTAAGAAAATAGAATTATTCTTTGCGTACTTGTGGTTTAGAACAGTAATAATGATTCCCATGGCTGACATTTCTTGACAGTTAATGGCTCTCTGAATTAAGGACAGAGGGAAATATCCTCAAGAGGGCAATTAGTTGTACTAAATGACCCAAAGGCTAGGTGACTGTTTCCTATAAAGCTTTTGTATGAAAATTGCCACAGTAGTGTTTATGGAGTGGAAAAAAAGGACAATTTCCTAAATTAAACTAATGACTCTCATGAATACTTTTATGGGTCATCTACTCACACAGTGTAGTTGATTAGTTTCAATTTAGGATATGTAAATAGGTATTAAAACTGAAAACTGCTGGTTCCTTTTAGGTGAGTAAGAACATTGTCCCTGCTGGTTTGTGCTCTGACTCATTCTTTGCACTGGCTTTAGCAGAAAGGATTCCACTGCAACACGTTCCTGCTTCTGCTTAATTGCATGGGAAACTGTGCTCGATTCCTATTGAGAGGATCATATGTCCGGGGCTGCTTTGTACAATAATATGGTGTCAGAGAGCACATACTCAAGTGTGTGCTGTTGGCACATAAATTATTTTGAACACAAAACAAGTCCATGGCCTTCATGCTTTTTTGTTACTGTTTCCTCCCCAAGAATATTTTGCTTTTAAAATGTTTTTTATGTTGCAAAAATCAATTTTGCCAAAGTTTTGCATTTAAAATAAAACCATTGATAGTAGCTATAAAACATGCAGAAGCTTTCCATTTGTGACCGCTGAAAAGATACCAAAGAAATAGGATCACCGTACCAGGCATTGCTAGCTTCAAGTTTCTGAATAAGAGTGATTTTTTGTGTGCTGGATGAAATTTTATTGCTGGTCAGTATTGAAAATATGCTTGCTTCTAGCAGATAAATTTAATAAATGGTTGAACATTTTGGCAGCTGTCTGTAGTGTCTTCTGATCTGTATTAAACTTAACTGTTATTATGGCATTATGTTCCCTGTTTTGTCTTTGGAGTTACTGGTTTTGACTGATGTCAGTTGAGCATACTTTCCAAATTTTGAACAAAAACCTTTTAGCTTCTAAAGCTGTTAAAAAGACGCAATAGTTCTAGCAATAGTTATATTTGATGAATGGAATTTGTGTGTTATTTAGCTTTAAGTATGTGCTTCATTGAAATAATTTTGTCTATTATGTTCCATTAAAAGTTACATTTGAGTGAGAACCTTGCTCAAGAGAAAATGTGCATACACAGTAAATTTCAGCAGTGAAATTGAAAAGAGTGCTTTTTGCATCTGAAAAGAATCCATGAGAGTACACGTTCCAAAAGTGAGAATGCTGTGACAAAAAGGTATCTGTCTACCTCTCACTTGAGTACTTGACCATCAATAACCTTATCCATTTAAACTATCAAAGCACGGTTGTCTTTTACAAGCTATGTGATTACCATTCAGCAATACCTGTGGCTTTGAAATTACAAGATCTGTCTTTCTCAAAGAGCGAGTGAGGACTGAAATGAAATTGCTGTGAAGTTATCTTATTGGTTCCTGTCATCTTATATTTCTATCTTTACATAATTTTGGGGAAGTTGGAGGTGTAGGAAGAAGGACGGAGGCAGATGTTTAATTATCATGTAGGTGCTCATGGTAGAAGCTCTCTTAAGTATGGAGAAAAGGAGAAAAATTTATGTATAACTGCAACAGAAGAAATCATCTTGAATTTGTTGGCTAAATTGTCAGTCACTTTTTTGAAGGATAATAGCGAAGAAAGAGTACTGCCTGCAGGTTAGGTAAGAATAAATCCAAATCACGTCTGAGCATGCAGATGTGGTATATGCTGCACAGAGAGATTTTGTAACTCACAGTGATAAACAGAGTACAGGGAAGGGTGTTACCTGGAAATCATCAGGAAGCAATGACCACAGGAGCAACACTCAAGAGTTACTTTCTGTGTGGGATCCATAGCCTCTGGTCCTCTTACTTACTATGTTAGATGTTTTCATTGCAATAGCTGATCACCACTCATGCTTTTGTTCTTGAAAAGATATGGCTGGTAATTTATGCAACAGCTAAATGGCCTGTGCTCACTTCCCTCTTCAAGCAGTTGGCTAGGTCCAGGCAGCAGCCTGCATGAGGTCATTCTCTTCTCTTAATTCCACACAGAAAAACATACAAGCGTCACACTGAGGGGTAGGATGTAGCTATTTGCACAGAAAGCTGGGACGGTGAGACAGCATATGTGAGGTTATTTTTCTTAGACGTTTTTCTGAGTTTGTTAGGAATAGGCTGTAGATGCCTGTGAGTCCTTTGTTCTTTGCTATAATCTGGATGCTGCTGTCTTGAGAAGTGTAGGGTAGCACAATCTTTTTGACTGAATTAAGGATGCAGAACACTTTTGCTCCTCTTGTCTTTTTCCTTGTGTTTGGAAGGAAAATTTATGATACATTTATAATAAAGCAGTGTTTTCCAAAACCTTGACTCTTTACTGTGGAACATTAGCAGTTGTTTGTTTTTTTGTTTGATTTCTTTCCTCTTTAAAGGAATAATATGTATAATATATATAATAAAGGAATAATATGTATAATATGTATCTTTTATGATACATATTACCATCTAAGCCTCTGCTGTACTTCTTACTTCAGAGTGTAAAGCTGAGTGGCATAAAGGATTTAAACTTAGCCTAAGAGAGTAAATTCTTTTTTACATATTTAAAATTATTTAAATACCTGCATGTATGTGTTCAACAGTCTGTATTCAAATCAGGTGACCGTGTACCCTTTGCAGTCAGCAGAGGGAGATGAGTGATTCACCTCTTCCTGGCAGGGGCATCTGTATAAAGATCATGTGAAATATGTCCTAAATTGCCTTCTAAATCCACAGAAGCTCTATGGCGTCCATAACATCCTGTGGCAAGTGTTTTCACAATTATTTGTGAAATAATAATTTCCAGATCTAAGCTCCTCAGTTTGAGAAAGACACGGACACACTGGAGTACAGAAGAAAGGACTGTAAAGATGATGAAGAAACTGGAGCATCCCTTCTGTGAGGAAAGGCTGAGGGAGTTGGGACTGTTCAGCCTAGAGCAGAGAAGGTTCAGGGGCATCCTCTCTCTCTTTCTCTCTCTCTCTCTCACTCTCCCTCTCTCTCCCTCTCTCATCATCTCCTGAAGGGAGGGTACAAAGAGGGCAGAGCCAGGCTCTTTTCAGTGATGCCTCTTTTCAGAGGCAATGGGCTGAAACTGAAACAGGAGGTTCCCTCTGAGCATCAGGAAAAAAAAATTTCCACTGTGAGGGTGACTGAGCACTGCAAAAGGTTGTCTCCATCCTTGGAGATACTCAAAAGACATCTAGATGTGGTCCTGGGCAACTGACCCTAAGTGGTCCTGCTTGAGCAGAGAGGTTGGACAAGATGACCTCCGGAAGTCCCTTCCGCACTCAACCAGTCTGTGTTTTTGTGATTCCTTTGACATTTCCTATTTTTATATTATGAAAGACAGCAATCATTCCCTTTCCCTATGCCACTAATAATTCTGTAGACCTCTATGATGCCTTTTTCCAGTCATTTTTGAATAGAGATCAAACAGTGCAGAACTGAACGTAGTAGTGAAGATAAGAGGTGCCGTGGATTTGTATCATAGCAGGTAGTGTATCAAATAACCAGGAGCTAGCTACATGTGTACACTGTATTTCTTCTCAGTTCTTTTGCTAACAATTCTGAATACTTGGCTGATATTTTCATAGACCAGATATGTTTTTCTTCTGGATGGTTTAACACCTGTTACTGTGCAGATAACTTTTTTTCATTAAAAAATATCTCTAGGACTGAATTTTACTGGGCAAACTGTTTAACTTGCCACTAACCCTCAAGAGATCCCTCTCTGTGTTTTTATAGTTGACCTTTGTTTTTATTAAATTGCTCTGAAAAACAGTTCATGTTCATCAACAGCAAATGTCATGGTTTTGCGTTTCCCTCTTCTTCCCTATAGGTTGAAGAGCTTGAACCCCAGTATAGATTTTCTTTGTAGAATCATTCTGTTGACCTTTTTTCCCTGCAAACCTAACTTCTTTTGTTTTCTATTTGAAACTGATTATTGTCTATAAGAGAATTTTATGTTTTTCTAATGGCAGATTAGTTTCTTTTAGAGCCTTGGTGGAGCGACCTTGTCAAAGCCAATCAGCAATGCAAAAGTTACCTTAGCTGGCTTATTGCTTACAGAGCTCTAAAAGATACTGCCCTGGGGATCTAATTTTCTTACTCTAAGATTTTAAATCCAGAATTATTTGTTGAATTTATGCTCTTTTGCAGTCCCTGCAGAATGCTACAGCTTCCTTTCCTCTTCAGTGTTCTTGACTTGTGGAGTCATAAATCTCAGTGGAACTTTGGGTGAGATTTTCTTGTTCATTGCTAAAATATTTTTGCTTACTCTGGAAAGTCCTGTTAAGCTTTTTGCTGTTGGTTCCATACTTAAATCTAAAAGACATGTTAAGCCTAATAAAGGGAAAGTTTATAAAGACCAAAGAAGGAAGAGTTTTGTCTACTATATATGCTTGAGCCTGTAATTAACGTTAGAGACTTTCTCTAAAAACGTTAGTGTAAAAATAAAATCAAAGAGAAAGAATGGAAGGAAAGAAAAATCTGGAATAAAGTTAATAAAATTTTACATTTTTGCAAAATGTCAGTGTACGTAACTTAGTATAGTTTTGCTGAGTTTTACAATCTTTGAAATATAGTAGGATAAAATAGAAAATTATGACCTTCCTTCCCATTCAACCAATAAGACCTTCAGAAAGTGGAATTTGTATGACTCTCTATTGGACTTCTGTGACTAGGTTTTGGTAGCAGGAGGCCTACAGGGGTCGCTTCTGTGAGAAGCTGCCAGAAACTTCCTCTGTGACCAACAAAGCTTATGTCAGTTGGCACCAAAACAGACCCACTGCTGGCCAAGACCGAGCCCATCTGCAATGGTGGTAGCAACTCTGGGATAACAGAGTTAAGAAGGGGAAAAATGTTACTGTGCAGGAGCAAATTGCAGCTGGAGAGAGGAGTGAGAATGTGTGAGAGAGCTCTGCAGAAGGGGGAAAGTGCTCCAGGCACCAGAGCAGAGATTCCCCTGCAGCTCATGGTGAAGCAGGCTGTCCCTCTGCAGACCATGGAGGTCCACGGTAGAGCAGATTTCCATCTTCAGCCCATGGAAGACTCCAGTCTAGCTGAGAAGGGGAGTGAAAGAGCAGCTCTGGTGGGCACCAGAAGGGTCAATTAAATTAGCATGTTTATAATAATATCTTTTCACGATACTATTGAAAATTGAGTAACACAGAGAGGTTATTCATTTGTCTTAAATTAAAATGCTGAAGGTAGTCTGACCATTAGAAATCATCTAGCAATAGAGCTTGTTAGCAAAGCTATTCTCTGACTATCTATAGTATGAAAGGAGTGGGTCATGCTGATGTTGCTTGATGAATTCTTGGCAGCAGCCTGAGCAGGCTTGCATTCAGACTGCCAGAAGTCCAAACTGGGGACGTAAGTCAGATTTTGTTGTCTTGCAATTCATTGTTTTTTGTTGGTGAAGTATTATCCAGTGAAGGGTAAACTTTTGATCTTACAAGAAGCATGTGGTTCTTTCTGTAAATTCATACAAAAACATTCCTTCCTCCCTTTGCTTTTGCCTGATGTTGATACCAAGCAGAACCAATATAAATACTGAGGGCAGGATTTATGCTACCAAACATAAGCTGCTCATGCTAGCAGCACAAGCTTGTCACTGTGTGCAGAGATGGAAGAGATGGATTGCTCTCTGAAAATGCCTCTATCCCTCTTCTGACTATAAACATGAAAACAGCCAGAAGGGACTATTGCAGTCATCCAGAATGAATGAGGTGAATCCTGTTTTGTGTTTCTGGCTGTGGTGATCTGTTTTTTGAAAGGGCATAGAATCCTTCTGTTTTCCAGCTTGATCAGATGCCCGTGTACTCTGAGTGTCCAAGATAGAGGGGAGGAGCTAGCACAGGAAAGGGAAAACAACTCTCAAGTCCTTTGCATTTTATCTGTAAGAATGTGTACATGTAAGTATATGTAATAATGCAATACTAGTATATGTATACTAGTATGTGTATATGTACGCGTAAACTATAAAAAGAAATGTTGCATTGTGTCAGTATATAAGAGAGCCTCAGAAACTACAAGGCCTGCAAGAAGGCTGGAGAGAGACTTTTTACAAGGACTTGTAGTGATAGGACAAGGACCAATGGCCTTAAGCTGAAAGGAGGGAGAATTAGACTTGATACTAGGAGGAAATTCTTTACTGTGGAGATGTTAAGGCACTGGAACAGGTTGCCCAGAGAAGCTGTGCATGCCCCATCCTTGGCAGTGTTTAAGGCTATGGTGGGCTCTGAGCAACCTGGTCTAGTGAAAGGTGTCCCTGCCCATGGCAGGGATGTTGGAACTGGATGATCTTTATATTCTTTTCCAGCCCGGACCATTCTATGACTGTATAATGATGAGGGAGGGAGTTCAACAGATCAGATCTACAAGAAAAAAGAGGGTGCACATGGTTAAATTGTACGGGATACCAAGACAAATTAACAAAGACATGCTTAGACCAGTGAAAGCAGGACAATTTGCTGCCTCAGGAAGAGCTGGAGTGAGCAAAGAGAGAGTTTCCTGCACCTTGATATGAGTCAGTCTCTAAGTGCAACATGTTGAGAAAGACTTTTATGCTGTGGACAGGTTACTTGATAATTAGGTTAGGGTGATTTGCATGTTTTTCCTCAGACATCTGATGTAGACGACTGACATGGAACTAAGATAATATATAATATATGTAATAACTTGGATAGGTAGGCTTTTTAGTGTTACCAAACAGGCAGATAGGTGATACTGATACTATTTGAGCCATTCAAAAACGTTATGAAGGTTTCCAGCTCTAGGCAATTTCAAAACAGAATAATGAATTTAGTTTAAAAATTATGAGATTTAAGTAAAGATACTTACTTGATTTTTTGCTCTTAATCAGTAAAGTTTGTTTTTAAGCACAAAAGTTTTCCAGTTTTGGTTATGGTAGGAAAAAAACTTGGCGAGTTGAGAGTATTGTTTGGTATCAGCAGGACTACAGGAGCAGGAACTATGAGAGAAAGGCCAATTATGAGACTCCTGCATCTGGTGCTTATGTAAATTGTGTCAACCTGTGTGTAAATAGATATTAATGTTGCTTTTGTCATTAAGGAAAGCTGAACAATCATTTGGTTCCTGTTGGTTTCCTGACAGTTTTACTTTGTTTCTTTACATTTCTTTCTTCTTTTTCAGATAGAAGTACTGACATGAACTTAAGAACTTTGATGCTTTCAAACATTGAATTTTGATAATCATCAGTTAAAAATACTGCCTGAACAAGATGAAATGCCTTGAAGACCTTTGGTTCTGCTTTCATTTCTCCTGAAGCAATGGTTTTCTCAGCAATGTTGACGCTGGCCCAGTCTGGGACCTCAAATGCTACTTTTATTGTTTATGAAAATGCCTATATGAATTTTACCACTCCCCAGTTCTTGCTTCGTAGCGGCACAACACAGCCATTGAGATACAGTTCAGGTGCTGTGCTTACCACTGAGAGAAGTACTTTTCTGGTAAATACTACAGCTATCCTGCCATCGCAAGAAGTTTTCAGGAGCTTGAGTTTGCCACTCCAGATAATTCTTTCTGCTGCTATGATATTTATCCTATTGGTTTCTTTCCTTGGAAACTTTGTTGTCTGCCTCATGGTTTACCAGAAGGCAGCTATGCGCTCTGCAATTAACATCCTCTTAGCAAGCCTGGCTTTTGCAGACATGCTGCTGGCAGTGCTGAATATGCCATTTGCTCTCATAACAATCATTACCACTCAGTGGATTTTTGGGGATATATTTTGCAGAGTTTCTGCCATGTTCTTCTGGCTTTTTGTCATAGAGGGGGTAGCCATTCTTCTTATTATTAGTATTGACCGATTTCTTATAATAGTTCAGAGGCAAGATAAACTGAACCCTTACCGGGCAAAGATTCTCATTGTGATTTCCTGGGCAGCATCCTTTGTTGTTGCTTTTCCATTATCGGTAGGGAATCCTAATCTGCAGATACCCTCAAGAGCACCTCAGTGTGTTTTTGGCTACTCTACTAGCCCAGGTTACCGAGCCTATGTGATAGTTATCTTGCTAATTTCTTTTTTTATTCCATTCCTGGTAATGCTGTATTCTTTTATGGGCATACTCAACACCGTCCGCCACAATGCGGTTCGTATCCATAGCCACCCTGATAGCATATGTCTCAGCCAGGCCAGCAAGCTTGGTCTCATGAGCTTGCAGAGACCTTTTCAGATGAATATTGATATGAGCTTTAAAACTCGTGCCTTCACAACCATCTTGATTTTATTCCTTGTCTTCATAGTCTGTTGGGCACCATTCACCACTTACAGCCTTATTGCCACGTTCAACAGCCACTTCTACTACAAGCACAACTTTTTTGAGATAAGCACTTGGCTCCTTTGGCTCTGCTACCTCAAGTCTGCACTGAACCCACTGATTTACTACTGGAGGATTAAGAAGTTTCATGATGCGTGCTTAGACTTGATGCCCAAATTCTTCAAGTTTTTGCCACAGCTACCTGGCCACACAAGGCGGCGCATTCGACCCAGCGCCATCTATGTCTGTGGAGAGCATCGGTCGGTGGTGTGAAACTGTGGTTGTTTGACTGTTGATGATTGTTGTTTTCTGGGATTATTTGTTTTTAGGCCTTAGGTTGAGTTTTGTTTCATATGGCTTTTTCAGTGTGGCCATATCTTATAACTTGATTAAATTTTCCAGTACTCTGTGCAATTTTGGAAAGAAAGATAGAGGGAGGAAAAGTGATTGGTTATAGTTGGGTTTACTACTAGAATAAAATGTAAACAAAATAACAAATGTTACCTCTGGGATTCCATGGAAATCCATTCTTTTAAATGAAAACTGCATTTGTAACATCTTGTCAGGTTTATGCTTACTAGGCCTGCAATTGCTTCTAATTGTAGGGACTTTTTTTTTATGCTGCTAAGATACGGTGTATTTAGTTGGTGTAATTTTTCTGAAAAATGTTGCTGCTGTCTGCCAATATATTAAACCAAAAAGTGTCATTAGATTACTTCTATTTAATTTAACTTAACAATATTTCAGAAGTTCTCATGGTAACATTAGAAAACTTTTTTTAATATTTCCATTAATATTTTTGTGCACTTTATAAAATTAACTATATAATGTGTTCATTGGAATATTTTGTTCTGTATTGAAGACATATTATTATTGCTACTATTATTATTTCTTACGTTGGTGAATTTCAATGAAAGACCTATGTAAGCTCTAGGTGGGCAATTTACGTTGGTATAGCTACACGTAGAGTCATAAATTTGATGTTTTTCTAACAATTGGCCAAAATTAACATTAACTGCTCAGTTATCAGGGAAATTGGAAGGAGAAAACAGGAATGGAAGGGGGAAAAAGCAACAAAAATACCATGACCTGAGGTTTAGGCTAACACAAGACTCAGTAAAATATTGTTCATGTGAAAATTTCTACAGGGTAAAGGGTGACTGTAGTTATGAGAGGCTGTTACAAGCTACTCAAACCTGATGATATGCCTGAAATAACCCTGAAATAGTGATTTTTGGGCTTGAAATTTACACTGTGTTGATATAATGATGTTTCTGCTTGGAGCTCTAGTAAGACTAGGTGTGCTCTACACTGCTGAAATCATGCTGTCAGGCATTTGCTAGGATAGAATTAGAAATAGTAGGGTAAACCAACAAAGAGAGAACAATCATAGCTGAGGTTAGGATGTAGTCCACATAGTAATTATGGGGGAAACAAAAATCCTCAATTATTTGACAATTTAGCTATTGAACCAACCAAGCCTTGCACTGGATGAGGTTGCTCAAAGCCCCATCCTCCCTGGCTTCAAACACTTCCATGGATGGCACATGCACAGGTTCTTTGGGCAACCTGTTCCAGTGCCTGACCACTCTCTTTTTCCTATGTCTTACCTAAATCTACCCTATTTCAGCCGTTACTCCTTATAACAGTCAGCCAGCAGAGTTTGCTGGGAATGTAAGTTAAATTCTCCTTTTCCCCCGATACTACTTTACATTGCTCCTCCTCTGCTGTTCTCATCTATTAGGCATTGGCCTCCCTCCCTGAAATGCAAAACTGTCTTTCTGCTTAATGTCAGGCTGTCTCGATACCCCCCTGGAAGGCAGAAAGACAAAGAATTTCCTTGATGTTAGCAAACCAGACTCAGATTTTATTTTTTTTTTCCAATCAGCTAAATAAATATTTGCTATGAGATAAGTAAAATTAAGATTTAAGTTTGGGCTTTGAAGCCAAATCCCCAGTTGCTCTGAGGCTCTGAGGGAAGAAGGCCGGCAGAATTTGTGTGTCATTGCAGTGAGCTTTTTGGGCCCATAACCGAGAAAAGGGACATTGATGTACAACAAACTTATCAGCTAGAGCCAGGGTTTGGGCTTCTTTTGCTTCCTTCTCTCAGTGCCTCAGGAGCAAATAATAGCAATTATACTTTGTTCTTGTATCCAAGGAGCAAATAATAGCAATTTTATCTACTTCTGTCTATCCGCACAGTGCATGTTTGTGTGAAGGAAATGCCTTGTTCTCTGTGGATGTCCAGGGACTGCTTGCTTTCTAAGGACAACAAAATGTTCACACTCCAGATTTTATTAAGGTTTTCAGTGAAGAACTAATTTAACTTATCTCTGTTATTATTGACAGCTATTGGTAAAAGCACTGGCAATATTTAAATTTTAGGAGTATAAAAGGAACAATTTTGAATGTAGTAATTTCATTTTTTTAAAAAAGCTTCTATCTGAGTTTGTGGGTTACGTGTAAAGGTACATGCTACCCTGCAGTGGTGATGTTATTGATGTCTATGCTTTCCTTTCCTTGTCAGCTTCACTGATGATGGTATGGATTTTTCTGATTGAAATGACAGATAGTAAAGGAGTTCCACTGTAAAACAGAATGGTTTAACATGTCTTTGCAGTAAAGCTGTTACTTGTCAACTACATTTACATTGATAGCAGAAGTTTATGACCTGGTTAGTATGGATTTTCCATTTCAGAGCTGTCATGCCTGTTTATTTCTGAAAGCAGCAAAATTGTGCTTAGAGTTAATGTAATAGAGTGAGAGCATGCACTGTCTAAATGGCAGGAACAGGTATTTTTGCTGTCTTCCAGCACTAAAATATGAGATTTGAATGAGTGTTACATAGTAATTCAAGAAGAAAAAAAGATGAGTAACACAGGATAGTTAATGGAATTACTTCCTTGAAGAGGAAGGGGAAAACATTATGTGGGAATTTCGTAATCTCCGATAAGTACTGGCTGTGAAGTAGAAATTGCAAACGTCAAAGTCAGTTAATTTGTCTTGATAATTAAGTGTTTGTTTACACTGGCTGTAACAAGGTTTCTCCTCAGAGCTGCATCTGCCGATCCTTGGAGAAAAGAAACTCAAATTGTGTGGCCCAAATTCAGAGGTGTTTACAAAGTGGTGGAGTATTCGCACTTACCAGGTTTTTTGAGATGATCAGAGCATACGGTGAACAAAAGGGTGTTCAAAAACAGAAGCAAGGTGGTGGAGAAATATCCCCAGGGTTGTTATGTTTTTTACATTTGAGCTAATGTCCAATATGCTGTCTTTAGAGCAGTGCCTTGATAATTACGGATGAAGTCCTAGAACCAAGTTGAAGACCTCTGAACTGCTCAGTCTTAATGTCTGTGATCCTGCCAAGGATCCTGCATAACTGTGCTGGCATTTGTAATGTTAAAACACGTACATGTTGGCAGAATTTGGGCTTCTGAGACATTTTTGTGGGCTTAGACCAAAACCAAGGATCTTAAAAACACAAATTGATTCTTCTTGACTCTACTGGGCAGTTATAATTTTTCTTCTTGCCAGGAATGACAGTCATTACTAATCTGTATTCCTTCATGTCACATTTTCAGATGTCTTTAGTATGGAGGATTTAAATGATTGTATTTTGAATTATGTTGCAGTTTAATGCATTGTGTCAAAGCATGCTGCTTAAACAGTTCTCAATTGTACAAATTTATTGATGAAATTATTCTTTTGTACTCAAAGTTGTGTATTTTTGACATTTCTTGTTACTCATGTAAAAATATTTCTGCATATAGAGAAGAAAATTGTTTGCCTCATTGCTTTCTGTTACTACTTTGTCACTTGTATCCTTAATGCTTTCATATTTTATTTTGAGTATATGCATCAAAAAGCTGTTACATTTCAGTGATTTACTGCAACCATTTGAGATTTTTAATTCTCAAATCATTCAACAGTGCCCTCCTCGAGAGAGATTTTAATATATTTTTGTGTGAAAACTAAAAGTTCAGAGCACAGGATTGTTGTGATTAGAATGGTGAGGAATGTCTTAAGTCCAGTTTTCCAGGAGCCACTACTTTGGCAGTATGAACTGGTTTGGTCCTTTTTTTTTTTTTTTTTTTTTTTT